>JASKUP010000028.1:7800000-8159702 GCA_030448955.1 Trichopoda pennipes | reverse complement strand
ATAGGAACTTAATAATTGTTAAGGCTGACAAGGGTAATGTTACTGTTGTTATGAGCAGAGAATTTGAGAATAAATGACATTCTTAAGGATTCTGCAAAATACTCAATATTGAATAAGGAGCCTATATGACATTGCTTTCGAAAAACTCATACGCAATGTGATAGTTAATAGAAATGGCACTATTTTCACCAAAAGAGCCACATGATGCTTGCATATGTTGATAACATTGACATCATGGGTAAGAGAATACAAGATGTAACTGCTTAAAAATGGGCTGGCCAGTTAATGAAAGCAAAGCCAAGATGATGGTTGCAACGAACAAGAAATCTACTAGATTAGGTGAATGTTGGCAACTATAACTTTGGGGTTGTGGAGGAATTTGGGTATCTCGAGTCATACATAAATAAAAACAACAACATCAGTCTGGAAATACAAAGAAGAATAATAGTGGCAAACAGGTGCTTCTTTGCGCTAAACAGGCAATTTAAAAGTAAAGCCCTCTCTAAAATTACGAAAATAACACTGTACAAGACACTTATTCTAGCGATGCTTTTATATGATGCAGAGGCATGATTACTTCCTCCGTAGAATATACGGACTAGTTTGTGTAAGTGGAGACCTTCGGCATCGTATGAATCATGAACTGTATGAGCTGTACGCTGGCATTGACATTGTTAAGCCTACTACGCTGGCTAGAACATGTTGAGCGAAATGAGTAAAGAAGCTTTGGTAAGGAGAATTTTTGAATATAATACCAAAGGCGTGCGGAGGGGAGGACGACCAAAACTCCGATGAAAAAATCAAGTCCAACGCCATAGAGGAAGCGCAGAAGATCGAAGCGCATGGTATGCTATCCTCTCTTTTTTTTTTAAAAAGAAAAGTAGTGAAAAAAACCAAGGCCTTCGTTGGGAATCGAACCCACAACCCCCATATTGACAAGCTAGTACACTATCTACTAGCCTACAGGGGCACCTAATTACTGACAGTTTCTGCTAGTAAAGTTACTGAACAGATACGAGTATGTGATAACGATAATTATTTTGGTATAATTATATGTTTTTGATACTGTTTCCTATCGCTCGCCCTTTTCTGCAGTACAAAATTGAATCCTAATAACAATTTCATCATTAAGAATTTCATAATTCAGGTAGAGTAGAATCACGAAGGGAAGGTTAAAAATATACCAGCAGGTTAGAAGCAGAAATTGCTATGAAATGTAGAAAAGTTAGGTTAAAAAAATAATTTTTATTACTCAAAACTGAAAACGTGATAATATAAATAAAAATTTAGTGGCCTCAGTCTGGCTAAATTCAACTAGTGGACTACACGAGCACTAATGAAATGACGACACGCTCAAACTTTCCGCATAGTAACCCATTCAACTGTTGATATTAGTAAAATAAATGCTTTTATAATATCATAAATGATTTGTTTTTGTGTAATAAGGTTTTTTCGATACAAATTAGCACACAAATGTAATGGGTGTCCACCAGGAAGGTGTCGTATATTGTTTTGCCTCCATTTTGGTAAACATTAGTCTTGAGAGTTCATATTTGGCAGTCGTGTAGTAGACATGTGGCAAATTTATTATGGAAAAGTATTCGATAAACCAACGTATTTTAATCGCTAAAAAATTTTATTCAAATCAATCATCGGTTACTGTGACGATGAGAAAGTTACATCGTGCCAACAACACGCGGTATTTATAGTGTTGTAAATTATTTCTGGGGAATGGGAAACCCTCAAATTATTCAAGAATTACCTTTGCATCCATTAAAAGTGACATTGGAATCATTGGACCTTACTTCTTCGAAAATGAAAACGGTGTAAGGGTAACTGTGAATGGGGATCGATAGCGTGATATGATTGAAAACTTTTTAACGGCACAACTGCAACTTTCCTTTGGGCTTGACTAAGATATGATATCAACAAAACGGTGCCACATCGCATATAGCCAGGAATATAATGGAATTACTGCAAAACCTCTTTCCACAACTTGACTTGACTGCTCCGGAATTCTTTTTGTGGGAATGAAATCATTGAAATACTGTCTGAAATATGTGCTTAAAAGGATTCCCATTTCTTTTTTTTTTGTAGGGATATCTGAAAGGCAAGATTTATGCAAGCAACCGAGAAACGCTTAAGCAACTCAAACAAAATATTCGTGATGAAGTTAATGAAATACCACGTAAAATGTGTGAGAGTTTCTGACGTATTCCTATTGAATTTGAATAGGAATTGAATTTGAATCTGAATTGAATTGAATTTCGCATGAAAATCGCATTAAAACAATTAAAATATTTTCGAACAACGTAATCGTTCATCTGAGACCGCTATTAAGAATTTGGTCGTTAAATTTGAGTCGGTAGACTCGATATAAAATGTGTAAACACTATAGCGTGTTCGATTCGGGTCGTTTAACTGCAAACATCGCAGCCATGTGCCATAGTGTCAATTCCTCGACGTTCTTAACAATTGAGGTCATCCAAAACCACCACATGACGAATTTTGCGTAGGGACTATGAAGCCTTACAAGATTCAACTAACTAATGCAGGAATTGAAGCCGACCGATCATTTACATCGCTGTAGATTCGCTCATTTCATTCAGGAACAACTGGCTGGGTTTTCTGAAAAACTAATTTTTTTAGGCGAAGCCCATTTTCACTTGTCAGGGTTTGTCAACAAGCAGAAAATTCTAGAGGGATTATTAAGAAGTCTTAGCCTGCTCCACGTGTCATTATATGGTGCGCTATGTGTTGTTTTTTTCGAAGATAAGGCTCGAAATGCGGTAACGGTCAGTGGATCAGGCTATCGCTAGACGCTAACAACTCAATTTTTCGCTATTATTGACGACATGGATATCACTGTCATCTATTTTCAACTGGTCGGTGCCACATGTCACACAGCCAATGAAACAATAAATTTATTGCAAACCAAATTAAGCAGAATATAAGCCAAAAGACTAGGGTAACCCTGGCTCCAACGAAAAATAATTATTTAGCCCCTAACCCCGTAATTAGCCAACCAGTGACTACTGAGATATCATATGCCGACGCATTGAAGAACAATGCTGCTTCATTGTCAGGGGGGTTACGACAAAACAACTCATCGAATTCGAGCACAAGCTTCAACTTCAGTCGCCTTGAAGCAACTGGTGCATACCATAACCAATTTCACTGCCAATATGACGAACTTGATGCAGGAAATGTTACGAATGCAGAACACGTTGCTTCAGGCGATAATTAATAAACCATGAATACTTTAAAAGTATGCTTCTGGAACGCAAACGGCATTCGCCATCATAAGAATGAACTGGAGTACTTCCTTGCGGAAAAGAGTATTGATATAATGCTGGTCTCTGAGACTCACCTGACTACAAGAAGTTTGTTTAAAGTAGATGGTTATAAATTTATATGATACAAGAGATCCTAGAGGTAGATCATGCGGTGGCTCAGCGATTTTAATAAAATCGAGAATAAAGCACTATTCTCTAGACGGCGTATGTGAAGAATATTTGCAAGCAACGAATATAAGCGTTTAAAACTTCGGCTCGAACTTCGTTGTTTCATCAATTTATTCACCTCCCAGATTCTCAATTACCGAGCCGCAATATGAGGATTTCTACAAATCGCTCGGAGATAGATTTTTGGCAGCTGGCGATTATAATGCCAAACAAACGTACTGGGGCTCCCGTCTTATTACACCTAGGGGTCACGCACTGTTTAATACAGTTACAAAAATGTCTCTGGATGTTATTTCAAGTGGGAAGCCAACATATTGGCCTACTGACAGATATAAAATTCCTGATGTCATAGACTTCGTCTCAATGAATGCACAAAACGACTAAAAGATTTGCTAAATTATGAAAAAACCGCATCTTTTAAAAAATATCTGACGGGACTTGATGTTTTACCAACCTCTAATTACTCTTTGTGGGGGCTGCTAAAAACCTTAAAAGACCTGCTGAATTTAAACCACCTTTGCGTACTTCTCAAAAGGGTGATATATTTGTTGAGCATCTGAAACCCGTTTTCACCCCGAACGCGTTTACTGGAGAGGATGAATTGCCAAATGTAATGGCTTTACCCCATCTATCCATAAAATACAAGTTGCGTGACGTTCAATGACTAATTGACAGACTCAATCCGAAGAGAGCCCAAGGCATAGATGGTATCAGCAACAGAATGTTAATGGAGTTGCCCAGTATTTCTATTCGAATTTTGCTATTTATATTCAATGCCATTTTAAGATTAGAGTATTATCCAATCGTCTGAAAAATAGCCAAAGTTAGAATGATTCCGAAGCCGGGCAAGGATCTTACCAGTACCGAATCATATAGGCCCATAAGCTTATTATCAACCTCATCAAAGCTTTTCAACAAGTTGTTTATGACTAAGCTGTCACCAATTTGAAGTGTTAGAGGGTGCATTCCAGACCATCATTGCCACCATTGAGCACACTATAGATTGGTTCAAGTAGTGAGAAAGGAATTTGAGGAAAGGAAATATTGTTCTGCCCTCTTTCTAGATGTTTCGCAAGCATTTGACAAAGTATTGCGTAAGGGACTATTACATTGATAGTTGATGACATATCTCCCAATCAATATGGCGAAGTTGCTGGAAAGTTACATTGTGGAGAGAAGGTTTACAGTAGCCGAAGGAGACTTCATCAGTGAACTCGCATCGATAGTTTCCGGTGTGCTGTAGGGGAGTATACTGGGTCCAGTTTTATATCTGCTTTATACTTGTGATATGCCTGTGAGCAGTAGCATCCATACTTCAACATTTGCCGATGATACGGCCTGCCTTAGTTCTCACGAAGACCCCCGTATGGCATCTCAGGTTCTTTAGGAACATATTTAGCATCTGGAATTGTGGTTGAATTTATGGAGAATAAAAGTAAACGAGCAAAAGTGTGTTCACTTAACTTTCAGTTTAAAAAGGGAAACTTGCTCCCCTGTTCGTATGAACGGCCAGATTATTCCTCACCACTTGCACGCTAAATATCTTGGCATAATCCTTGATCGTAGGCTTACATGGAAGCACCACATCGACACAAAGCTAATCCAAATGAAAATCAAGTTATCTCCAATACACTGGCTAATTGGCAGGAACTCAAGTCTTAGTCTGGACTGTAAACTTCTATTGTATAAGTCGATTCTGAAACCAATATGGTGCTATGGAATTCAACTATGGGGCACATTTTCAGCTTCAAATGTGGAAAAAATTCAACGCCGACAGAACAAAATACTACGATTAATTACATTAGCTCCATGGTACATGCGAAATTTAGTTATACATCGTGATTTGGATATTCCCCTCGTGACTGCTGAAATTGCTCAATACGCAGGCAAATATTTAACTAAGCTCGAGTGCCAGCCGAATCCCTTTGTGCGAAATATTTTGAATTTTAGAGGTCATATCCGATTAAAAAGAAGAGACACAGGGGCATTGGTCAATAACCCTCCAAATGGAAATGAACTCTCTTGAAAATAGTTTTTAGTTTTTTTTTATATTTATTTTTGATTGTGAGAATTTGTAAAAGTATTTTTTTATTGCTGTCACTATGATTATGTCTGACACTGGTCGGGCCTAATAATTACGTACATATAGATTTAAGATTTGAAAAATTGTTGATAATTCATATTATATATGAAGAAGATACAATAAATAATTTTTATATGAAAATACAAAAAAAAATTCCCAAAATCGTATAATTTCACGACTGTCAGCAGTTAAGTGGCAGCCAGATCGTGTAATTTAACACCATTGGATAATTTTTTGTGGGACTATGTTAAGGCAGAGTCTATAAAGAGTTAATCGATTTTCGTCTTAAAACTCAAAATCCGTGATGTGATTAACGAAATGGGTTTGACATTTTGCCAAAAAGTGATTAAAAACTTTGATGAAAAAATTGACATCTGTCAGCGTGGCTGTGGTGGATTTTATCATTTTTCATTCATAATTGCCGAACTTTGTTTTTTTGTTTTTTTTTAATATAATAAAAATTTTAATTATCTCAATTAAAATTTTTTATTTTATTTTTTTTTTAGAAAACAAACTTCTTGTTGTTTACTATCACTTTAATAAAAATTAGCATCAGTTCATATCGAAATTTGCTTTTATCATTTACCAACAATTTTATACACATCACATAAATGTGTACATATGTGGGGGAGGGGGTTGGATGGTTTATATCTAGTCGATAATTAGCTATTTACAGATTATTGCCACAAAGGTGTGATGTATCATAAATAGCAGCCAAAACAAAATTTATGCCAACACTAGCAACAACAACAACTATCACAATGAAAACATATTAAATAAAAAAATAATGATAAGGCAACTTGCTAAAAATTTAACATTTTATTTGATAAGATTAATTTGAAATCATGTCATATAAAGAGCGAAAATATTAACGAAATTATTTAGTAGTGTTGGCTCACTTTCAAAGAAACTAAGAAGTGATTGTTAAGATGCACAGGATAATATTAGTTTTGTGTTCCTTTTTAGTTGTTGTAATGGCAAAAGTGAGTATTCGTAACTTAAAATATATGAAATTTCTAATCCTGAATTTTGATTTATGGCAGAATGATAGTGTGAACACTGGAACTATTGCAAGTGATTTTGTGATCCATACTGGTGGCTTATTAAATATGAGCCAACAAAAATATTTAAAAACTTTACAAAATTATGACAAAAGTTTGGAATGCTTTAAAAAGAATTATATCGAAAGTGTTGAAAAAAATAAGCATCTAATTGAAAGGCTTACCGATAAGGTAGCTTCTGTACAAGAACGTTTAAAATATCACGAAGTTAAAAGTGACTTTAACAAATATTGCGTCAATAAATATCGTGACTCCATCCCAACTATTGATCATATAAAAACAGCAACAACATATTGTGTTTTTGAAGGCAGGAATCAACTCCCAATTTTGTTGAGTAGCGTTCGTAGCACAAGAGATTCGTACCAGTCCTACTACAAAAATAACTTCGAAACAGGCATTGAGAGCTGTAACAAGGAACATGGTAACACAACAAAAAGTTATAACTTTTGTGTCACCGTTGCGGTTAGTCATTTATGTTCTCTACACACTTTTTAATTGTTTTAACTTCTTTCTATTTTGTAGACACTAAATTTTAACACTTTTGCTGTTAACAATGAAAATAAATTTAGTAGCCAAATGAAGGATGTCGAATACGCAGCGAAGGTAAAACTGCACAAAGTTGGGGAGTGTAGTTATTCAATTCTACTCCGAACACTTTCTTCCCTCGCTGAGGTAAACGTGTTGGTTGATACTTGTTTTGAGAAAAATGGTTTCACTTGTCCCCAGATATGTGATTTGCAAGTGAATTATGAATTAGAAAAAATTCCGAATTTTCTATTGAATCGGAAAATTGACGATAAGTGTTTAATGTTAAGAGTTGTAAAGAGTTAAACAAATTTATAGAGTTAGGTAAAAAAGTGTTACAATCGTAAAAGTACAAATGTAATAGAAAATAAAATAACCGAATATTGGATTACAGTACGCAGCCATTGGCCGTGTCTAATTTTAAGAACTTTCTAATTACTGTACAATCTTTTAAGTCCTTGCTTACTATATTGGCCCCGCACTGTGGGAACATTTTACGAGAAGGCGGTCAAAAATATATAACTTTTGAACGGATCGTAATTTCCATATGCGTTTTTTTTTTGTTTAATAGGTGAGATCGTAGGCTTTAAGGTATAAAAACTTAAAATCGACTGGTTAGAAGAATAGTTGTGACAGGTTCAAAAATACATTCTAAGTTTTGGTACGAAAGCAAATAATTACAACTTGTTCCAAGAGTTTGTTTTACATAAAGTCTTAGATTTTGAATCACATTTAGAACTTATACTTATTAAAAAACTTAAATTCAGTCAGGTAGGGCCAAGCTTTGGCCCCCGTGAAATTTTTAATACGAAGGCCAAAGGTTGGTTTTTTGAATCAATTTGAGTTAAAAATTAGCTGATTAGGTAGCAAAAACATAAAAAATATATTCATTGGTTCAAATTTACTTTAGATAAGGAAGTATTTAACACCAAAAAGAAAACATTTATACTGCTCATATATGTAAACTTTTATTGTAAATTGATTAATACTTTATTAATGTACAAACAAATTTTAAAAGGATGAAATACATACAGATAACTCTTGTGTTTGGAAAAATTACTAATAATTTAACAATTTTAGTAAATATTTCTTGTAAATAGCCTTGATTTTCACCTTCTAGAAGTAGTTTAGCTTCTACATCTAGTTCAAAAGAAGTAGTTTTCTATTTTTGCCAGGTATTGGACATATAGGCATCTGATGTGCATAATAAAATAACAATCGAGTCTTCATTAGTACAATATCTAGAAATTTTTCTTGTGCCTCTTCAGATGGATCTCCTATTGGTAGCATATTGTGCTAAATTAGTTGTTCCCCATGGTACAAAGTTTTATGAACTGTGGATGGCATATATCTTCAAGAATACTGTTACGTTTATACCTTTATTGCAAAATTAATAACACAAGTTTTTTTTTAGAATTTTTTAATAAATAACAATTTTATTTACTTTAACTACACAAAGTTGACACTTTAGAACAATTTATTTAAAATGCACGTCTTTACTCGATGAGGTTTAATTTTAAACTGATTGATTATAGTGGATAATCACGTTTCCCTATTTATACTTGTCCATTTAAAGTCTAGAAGATTTAAAAATCTTCTACTCCCTTTGTATCACGTTTTGTTGTTGTATGTTGTTTATTCGATGTATAGGCGCCTGTATCTCTTGCGTATAGTTGTTTTTGTTTTTATGCTGTTAAGGTTTCCGCTTCGGATGTATTTCAATACATTTGTTGTTGTGTTTTGTAGAAAAGGGTTTCTTAGAAAACTAGGCAGATGGTAAACAACATGTATGTTTGTTGTTGTAAAATTAGTTTTTGGCTTGCGCGTTTATATTACTTGTTATTATTACAGGCAGTTAGTAAACAGCATATCCAATTGTAGTTGTTTGTGTATAAACTTCCACGCAGTTTTTAACCAGTAGTTCGCTTTATTGCTTAATTGTTTTATTTTAAAACTTACGCAAGACATATTCGTAACAATATTTTTCGTTCTAAAGTATAAATGCTGTTTTTTCGGCGTAATCTCCAAATTTTTTTGCATTTATCTTTCTGCTGCATGCTACGACTTGTAAAACAATACTGAATCTCCTTATTAGTTCCTTATGCTGCAGTTTCTGGATCTGAAAAATAGCTTCTTGCAGTGTTTCCATCATTTGTTTCCCTTCCCCTTGCTTTGGCTGATCATTGATTAGGCCTTGTTCTAAATATTTTTCTTGAATTTATTTTTTGTTGGTTTCTTTTTTCTTCATTTTCCTTTCTTTTTTCTCACTGTTTCTTCGCCTAACGGACCAAACTCCAAATCATAACTCAATTTAAGAATATGTTCCATAAAACGTATTCTAGTATGAAGAGGGGACAATCCAAATTCGTATGCTGCCTTAAAAGTGTTACCTTCTGGAACTGAACGGCTTAATTTACTTGATGTCTTTTTGCATACAATGCAGCTGGATGATGCTTTTGTATCAGTTAAAGCTTGTACAACTTTTCAATCAATCATTATGAGATACATTTTAAAATTTACTTCGATGTCTTGTTCATCAACAGTAAATATTACCGGTTGAAGGTCTTTAATTTCATCTTTTATTTTTTGGACTTCTTCAGTTATGACAAGAAATAAATTCTTTTTTGAAAGTAAATTTTATTGGTCTGCAATATTTTGTTGACGAGGGTATTTAATTTTTCTATATATCAATTTCTATTGCTGTAGTATTTGACGGCTCTAACTCTGTATAACTTTTTTTAATCGCAATGGAACGATTGATATCATAAATAAATCAGCGTCCGATGAATTTTCGTATTACATTGCTTGTATTTCTCCCCCCGAGGCACATGATTTTTGGAGCCTACTATTCCATCTAGACTAGTGTCTTGCGAGGTAAAAGGGAGCCCAGGCCCCTTAAAGGCTAGTAGGAGTCATCTGGACAATCCACATATTTCCACGGGAATCAGTAGGCTCGCAGAGTTCACTATTTGTCTCTTTAGACATTTCGCTGTTCTCTGGCTGGTTATTGAGGTTGGCCCCTATATGGGAGTATCGTGGTGGTTTTGGTTTCGAGGCCCTCGTGAGAGTTTGTGGGTCGGATCATTCACAACGAACACAGCGAATGGTTCAGGTCCAGTGAGTATGAATGCCGTCGTGTTCTTAATTATATTAAGTTTCATGCGTTCTGGACCAGGAGTTGGATAGTCTCCAACTCTTTAGCAAGGAGTTAAGGCTGCGACCGACCTACAGTGGTAATGGCCACCATCTGATTATGGCTCACTGCCGGTGCAGATGTAAACCTTATCACATCATTGCTTGTATTGCCTCTGACCAGAGGATTCATCAGATCCTCATTTAGAAATTAAAGTAATGCTGCTATTTTCAAGTTTTTTTAAGCGGTTAGAAACAAACGTATTTAACAACCGTTCGGCAGTGTGATCAGGAAGGTTTTGCAATTTTATTTCTGCTGAAGTAGAAGTGACAGTTATAGCGGTTTGTGAAGGTAGGCATTCTATTTTGACAGCGACTAAATCTCTATACTGTGGCAAAATCCAAAAACTCTTTTCATTTGTTCGCTTCCGCAATTCGTTGTACTGATTTTTAGTTAACTTTAAATCTAAAAATATTTTTGTGACCAACTGTGCATGACTTTGAAATTGGCTAAAAATTGTTGTTTTCTTTCTTAAAATACGCATATTCATCTAAACAACGTCTCTCATAAAGGCGATTTAAAAAATAAATAAAATGCTTACAAAATAGCAAAACAGCAAAAAACATTTTTTTAATTCCATTTTGCAAAAACTTTTCGAGCTTGTGTCAGAAAAATTGTTCTGGTGCTCACGGTCGGATCGTGCCGGGTATATAATGGGGTATAGGCGTATAAGGAACATTTAGGGCTATGACATAGTGCTAATGCTTTTACATTCCCTAATGAACTTTAGAAGTTATGCTCTACTTATTTACAGAATTTAGAAAAAAATTGGACCTCTAAAATATTTTTTTTCTAAAAATCAAAAAACAATTAAAAACATTTCAGTTATCGTATACTAATGCTAACAAATCATACTATTATAAAAAGTTTGTTTCGTTTAAAAAACTTATACATCAAAAGAGTTATAGATGTTTAAAAATCAAAAATTTACTAAGAAATTTCTCATTTTAGCAAAATACTGAAAATGCTCATTTTGAATCGCTCTGTTCAGTGTGATATAGTTAAAATAAAGTTTTAATTTTTTGGCTCTTGAGGTACACTGATATCTACTTTCGAACAAACTTTAAAATTTTACAATTAGGGACCATGAAAAACGGGAGTTTTTGCCGCCTTCTCGTAAAATGATCCACTGTGCACCGTGGCTATGCTGAAGTAAAAAATTCAATACAAAAAAATACTTTAGTGTGGTGGTAGTTTGTGCCTACAGTCGCTACTGGGAGTGACCAAAGCAGCGTTAAATTGTGGTCTAGCGGTTTTTACTCTGCACAATTTCCGATATTCTGGGTGTTTTCCTTGCACACTAACTTCTATCCTGTGGTGCTGGCCATAGCAGTACCGGTGAGGTCACAAACTGGTATGGTGGTTTTTATCCAGCCCGGTTTGTACTTACAGTCACTACTGGCAGTGATCAGAGCAGCTTAAGTTATGGTCTAGCGGCTTTTACTCTGCACAATTTCCGCTGCTCTGGGTATTTCCCTCGTACACTAACTGTTGATACGTGGTACTTTGCCCAGAGATACCTCCGTACATCATTGCACGGTACACGAAGCAAAGTGGTGTAGTTGCCGTTAAGGAGATTAGTGGCAAATAAAGACTAAAGATTTATACTGAATCAATCAGCCGTCTTTTAATTAAACATTGGCACAACACGACCCTGGACGCCGCTGAGCATACTTCAGCAACCAGAGTAATCGTGTCGCAACATGATTATATAAAGAAATTTGTAAGAAATTTGTTTTTATCTGTTTTTATCAAATGAAATTTTTAAATTTATAAATTTTTATAAGTAATAATTAAAAAATGTGATAATAATTGTTGCAGTAATTTTTGTAAATAATTTCTCAGGAATTTGAATTTAAGCAATTTTTTTTATAGTTTAATTGCAAGAATGATAGAATTATTAAAACAATAATAACGTCATGGTTATTTTCAAAAACTTTATCAAATTGCAGAAAAATAAAAATATTTGTTTAAAGATAATAAATAATTTTATGTGAATAGTATGTTCGAACATGCCAGCTAGAATATTCTTGTTGTCAACATTTTTTTTTTCATTTTTTGATTAATTGTTTATACACATTTTGTTTATTCTGAAAATGCCAACCAATGGTTTGGTGAAATATTGATAAAACAAAATAAATAAAAAATAAAGATTAACAATTTTTTTTATAAAAAAGACCTAGTGCTTCAATAATAAATTACTAATTAAATAATAAAAAGACCCAATAACTATAATTATTAGTAGAAAAAAGTTTTATTTTTATTTAACTTTTAAGTTTTTATATAAAAATTAAAGACATTTTATTTTTGTTTAATTTATAAGAAATTAATAAATATAATTTATATTTTATTTAATTTTTATTTAATTTTCAATCAATAAATAAATTTTAGTTTTATTTAATTCTCAGTTAATAAATAAATTATATTTTTATTTAAATTGTTTGTCTTTTTATTTGTAATAAATAAATAAATTTTATTTTTATTATATTTTCAATCAATAAATAAGTTTATTTTTATTTAATTTTAAAGTATTTACATAAAAATAAAATAAGTTTTATTTTTGTTTAATTTATAATTAATAAATAAATTTTATTTTTATTTAATTTTCAATTATTAAATAAGTTTTATTTTATTTTTATTTATACAAAAAAATTAATTTTATATTTGTTTCATTTATAATAAATAAATAAATTTTATTTTCATTTAATTTTCAATTAATAAATAAATTTTAGTTTAATTTTTTTTTTATTTAATTTTCAATTTTAATTTTATTTAATTTTTAAGTATTTATATAAAAATTAAATAATTTTTATTTTTGTTTAATTTATAATAAATAAATAAATTTTATTTTTATTTAAATTTCAATTATTAAATAGGTTTTATTTTTTTTTTTTACTTTTAAGTATTTATACAAAAAAATTAATTTTATATTTGTTTGATTTATAATAAATAAATAAATTTTATTTTCATTTCATTTTCAATTAATAAATAAATTTTAGTTTTATTTTTTATTTTTATTTAATTTTCAATTTTATTTTATTTAATTTTTAAGTATTTATATAAAAATTAAATAAAATTTATTTTTGTTTAATTTATAATAAATAAATTTTATTTTTATTTAATTTTCAATTAATAAACAAATTTTATTTTTATTTAAATTTTAAGTCTTTAATAAAAAAAAATTAATTTTGTTTTATTTATAATAAATAAATAAGTTTTATTTTTATTTAATTTTCAATTAATAAATAAGTTTAATTTTTATTTAATTTTTAAGTATTTATATAAAAATAAAAATAAATAAAATAAGTTTTATTTTTGTTTAATTTATAATAAATAAATTTTATTTTTATTAAATTTTCAATTAATAAATAAATTTTATTTTTATTTTTTAATAAATAAATTTTATTGTTATTTTTTATTTTTATTTAATTTTCAATTTTAGTTTTATTGAATTTTTAAGTATTCATATAAAAATTAAATAAATTTTTTTTTGTTTAATTTATAATAAATAAGCAAATTTTATTTTTATTTAATTTTCAATTAATAAATAAATTTTATTTTTTTTTTAATTTTAAGTCTTTAATAAAAAATTTTTAATTTTAATTTTGTTTTATTTATAATAAATAAATAAATTTTATTTTTATTTAATTTTCAATTAATAAATTAGTTAAATTTTTATTTAATTTTTAAGTATTTATATAAAAATAAAATAAGTTTTATTTTTGTTTAATTTATAATAAATAAATTTTATTTTTATTTAATTTTCAATCAATAAATAAATTTTATTTTTATTTAATTTTCCATTTTATTTAATTTTTAAGTATTTATTAAAAAAATTAAATAAATTTTATTTTTATTTAATTTATAATAAATAAAAAAAATTTAGTTTTATTTAATTTTTAATTAATAAAAATATTATAAATTAATTTAATTTTTATGTATTTATATAAAAATTAAATAAACTTTATTTTTGTTTATTTTTTAAATATAAAAATATAAATTTTATTTTTGTTTAATTTTTAGCTCTTTATACCATTCTATATAAAAATTAAATAAAATTGTTTTTATAAATTTAATTTTTTACACAACTACCTTGTCTTGTTACAGAATTATTTTCAGACATTATTTGAAATTATACTACCACAATTTATTATAATTATACTTGCCGTTTTATATTTTATCAATAATTTTTTTAAGCACCATGTCTTTATATGAAATTAAAATAAAATACAATTTATTTCAAAATCATTAAAAAATTAAACAATTTATAAAAATAAAAATTATTGAACTTTTAATTTAACTAATTTTTTGTAAAACAACCTCTTTATATTAAATTTAATAAAACAAATTGTTTTGTTTATTTAAGATTTATAAAAAGATCAATTACCTACAATTACTATAAATCGTGATTGTATAATTTTAGGTAGCATGTGAAAATAATTCATTACTATATTAATTAAAAATTAATTTACAGAAAATTACCTTTTACTGTAAATATTTGTAGAATTACAGAAGGCTACTAAATTTCTTGATATTTCTTGTGTATGTGTTCTACAAAATATATTCTACTTTTATTCGTTCAATAAACATTATTTTATTGAGTTCTTTTATTTCAAAATAATTATACACAACGCTTGAGAGTTTTATATAAAATTATAAGATATATTTACTTAAGTTATTTACTTATTCGCAATTATGCACACATAAATACACGATGGTAACTTTAACACTTTAATGCCTAAAAGCTGCTTTATTTATTTATGCCTTTACTCGACTAACTATTGCCCAATAGATGGTGCTTATATTGGGTTTTTCAATTATGACAACACCAACAACATGGTAGATTTGACATTTAGTTTAGTAGATTTGTTACAATGAGTTCAATTACGCACGAAAATCGCATTAAAATAATTAAAATCCACTACGGAAATGGTGGTTCCGTTAAAGTTACATTCTGTAAAGTTCGTGTTATTTTCGGACAACATAATCGTCCTTTTAGGATCGCTATTAAGAATTAGGTCATTAAATTAGAGTCGACAAGCTCAATGCAAAATGTGCGATCACCGACGCGTGTTCGATGAAAACATCGCAGCCGTAAACCACAATGTTAAAACAGATCTAAATTTGTCAATTCGTCGACGTTCTCAACAATTAAGGTTATCTAAAATCACCATATGGCGAATTTTGCGCAAGGATTTGACTTTGAAGACTTACAAGGTTGAACTGGTGTAGGAATTGATTCATATCGCCGTAGATTTTTCCGACGAAGCTTATTTTCAGATGTTAGGGTATGTCAACAAGCATAATTGTCGCGTTTGGGCTTCCTAGAGCGATTATTGAGAAGGAATAAGCAACATGTCACTGTATGGTGCGCTATGTGGTCCGGAAGTGTGATTGGGTGTTTTTTTTTAAGATGAGACTGGATATGCGGTCAATGGATCACGCTATCATGAGATGCTAACAACTCTGATAGGACGGTAGCACATGTCACACATCCAATGAAATAAACAATTTATTGCACACCAAATTTCCCAATCGCATAATTTCACGACAATCAGCAGTTAGTTGGCCAGCCAGATTTAAAACCACTGGATTAGTTTTTGTGGGGCTATGTTAAGGACAGAGCCTGTACGGAGCAAATCATATCGATTTCAGCCTTAAAACTCAAAATCTGTTATGTGATTATGAACGATAGGACCGCCATTTTGCCAAAAAGTGATTAAAAATGTTGATGAAAGAATTGACAACTGTCAGCGTGATCGTGGTGGAGATTTGTCAGATATTAATTGTCATTTTCGGACAAGACCGCTGTTAAGATCGTGGTGGAGATTTGTCAGATATCAATTTTCATTCATAGTTTCCGAACGTTTCGCTCCGCAATACAATAAATTTTTGTATCATTTTAATCTAATTTGTATGTTTTATTATATTTAAGAAAACAAACTTCTTGTTTGAAAACCTTTTATATTCTATTTTGAATGGTTCTTGCATGTACAACTTATTGTTAGTTTTTATTTTCTGTTTGTTAATTTTATTTCCTGGAATTTTTATTAAGCATGCAGTTGTCTTGTTTGTATAAGATTTCTTAGAAACTACGTAATTTGTAAAAATCGCAATAGATCATTTCGTTTACCTTGAAACTTAAACTAAGCATCTTCGGAACAATATAATTTGTGCAAAAGACAGAGGCTTCACAGAGGCTTAATTGCATTGCAAAGAAATAATCACTTGTTTCTTGTGTGCATTAATTTTTATAGTGAGAATTTCATAATCTATATTAGTACAAATCTTATGGAAAATTTTTCTGCTTAGATTACCGTCTAATAGCCTTTTTTGGTGTCATCACTAGAAGAATAACAAGTACGATTATTTAAAACTGCATCACTAATAAAATGTTATTTATGGTAATAAAAAATATAAACAAAAATAAACAAATATTTTTATCAATTTATAAACCTTAAAAAATATTTTTGCTTATTTTTAGTTAAAAAGGAAACAAGCACCCATCACCCCCTATTGTTTTGTAATTAACTTTTTCATCATTGTTAATCTAGAATAAATTAAATTATCTTTTATTTTCAAATAAAAGTTGAGATCTAAAATTTCTTTTTAACTTAAAAACTATTGAAAAATTACCTTTCGTACATAAAGTGTAAAAACGTAATCCTGCTGTTTTCGCCACGCCCTCTATCTCAGAAACCGTAGACTCTTAATTTTTTCAGCAGATGTATTACTCTAATCGCCATAACATTCAAAATTAAAGGGTGTTTGGATATTGAAGTGATATTTATAAGAATATTGTTGGGTACAAAAAAGTAAAACAAAAAACAAATTACCTGAAATGGTGCCTCAATAGTGACGCGGCTTACCTACGTGGCCTTTCCTTTTAACCGCTAAAGCCAGCTTTTAAGTTCAAGTATTGTTTATATCCCCTGTAATAGCAATTACACAAAATAAAAACAAAATTAAAAAATGAAGGCCGTCCTATTTATATAATAGATTTTGTGTATTATGGGCGATAGATTCTAAAGCTTTTTGGATTGCTTAGTTCCTGTTTGTTGGTCTTAACTTGTAAAGCTGACTCAAAACATTTTTGGAAGTTAGTTGCTGACGTCAAGGAATAACCTCGGGCCTAGGTTCGCCTGGTTTAGAATTTTGAAGTTGATTCAACTTTGCAATAATCGATTTAATTTAAGAATAACAAAATGTAAGTTAAACATTCACATTAAAGTGTACTTGATTTGAAAATGAGAATAGCAGAGAACGTATTTCTCTCTTCTTTCATTTTCAATATTCGCGAAGAAACTGTTGATTTCTCTTTTCATTTTTCATAGTCAATGAAAGAAATGAGTTTCGCACACATATGTACGTTATTCTCATGTTCATAAATAATTGCGTTTCAAACTGATAACACCTTATTGCACGGTCACCACTGACTGTAACAATAAAACCGGTTTCTTCGAAAAAGTAAGGTCCGACAATGAACCTTGAAGAAACTGCACACCACAATGTGACGCGAAGTAGATGTGATTGCATCTGATGGTGTATATGTAGGTTGGAATTACTCCATATTTGACAATTTTGTTTGTTAACATTGCCGTTTAAATCAAAATCTGCCTCCTTATAAAAATCCAGTTCAATACGTTTTCAATCTCTGAGGCCATTTGAATGATCTTCTCACAAAATTCCAAACGAATGGGGAAGTCTCTTGGGTTCAGTTTGTTTGTTAATTGAATCTTATATGAAATTAAGTTTAAATCTTGATGCAAAATTGTCTGCAGTGACTGTCTGCTGACACCCATTTTAGCTGATAAGCTCCCTGCCGAAACTCGAGCATTAGATTGTATGGCAGCAGCTACAGCAGCGATAGTTTCCTGCGCCCAAACTGAGGGATCTCGATGATAAGGCCTTCTTGCGATTGTGCCACGCTCGTCAAAAATTTTCACGAGTCTCATTATAGTCCATATGCTAGGAGAAACCCCCCGGGGGCACATTTATGATCTTTATAAGGTATAAGGGAGTCCAGTCCCCTTAAGGCAGCAGGGGTCAAATGGGAACTCCACGTTATTTCCACGGGAATCAGTAGCCCGCAGAGTTTCCGCTATTTGTCTCTTTAGACATTTAGCTGTTTCTCTGACTGATTATTGAGGTTGGCCCTTCGGGAGTATCGTGGTGGTTGTGGTTTCGCGGCCCCATAACAGACAGGTCAGTTTTGATATGGTGGCCAGGATCATTTCACTATTAATAACACCTACCTGGTGGAATGATCCTATATCCAGTGAGCCATGCTAGACATGTGTTCTGGACAGGAGTTGGATAGTCTCCAGCTCTTCAGCATGGAGTGCTGGTTTGCAGCCCTGCTCTGGAATCATCAAAGTTGCAACTAGGAAAGACCTGTTACTGCGATTAGTCTTCGGCTTCCTAGGGCGTGAATGACGTTACTTTTCATTCCTAGTGGTATGACCACCATCTGATTAAGGCTCACTGCCAGGTGCAGATTTAAATCCTATTACATAATATGCTAGGAGGAGTGCCACCAAACGTGCACTTATATATTTACTTCGGATGGAAACTGCGGACTGTAAAGCGTGAAAGCGTTGCACTATCAAAATTCTTGTTTCATTGTCCCAGTTCCCCATTTTAGTTAAATTTAAAGATCAATCTATAAAATAAAATAAGTTGTTACATTTTTTTTAAGCCACCCTCTATATACCCTAAAAAAATTCTTCTTTGTTTTGTCGCCAATTTGGTAAACAATAGCCGTGACAGTTCATATTTGGCAGTCGTAAAGTAGATACGTGGCAAATTTATATTCGACAAACCAACGTGTTTCAATCGTTATCATATTTTATCAAAATCATTCATCGATTACTGTGGCGATGAGAAATTCATGTGAAATTTTTTGGAGAAAAAACGTGCCAACAAAACGCACTTTTTATCGTGTAGTGAATTATTTCTGGGGAATGGAAACCCTCATATCCATTAAAAGTGACAGTTAGGAGAAATCATTTGACCTTACGGCTTTGAAAACGAAAACGGCGTAACGGTAACTGTGAATGGGAAGCGATATCGTGATATGATTGCAATCTTTTTAATGCCATAACTCCAGGCTTTAGGCTTGATTAACATGTGATTTCAACAAAACAGTGCCACATCGTTTACAGCCAGGATTATAATGGAATTACTGCGAGATCTCTTTCTAAAAGAACTTATTTCAAGAAATGGTGATATTGATTGGCCGCCACGGTCGCCTGATTTGACGGCTCCGGACTGTTTTTGCGAGAATATCTAAAATATCGTGATGAAATTTATAAAATACCGCTTAAAAGTGTGAGATTATAATTAAAAATGTGCTCAGAAGGGCTCGAATTTGTGAGACTAACAGAGGCAGATATTTTTTTTGTTTGTATGCGGACCAGTACTCCTACTTATGCAATGCATTGTACCAGAACTAGAAATTTAAGTTATGGGGAGGAGGAAAGAGGGAGTAGTGTTTGTGGAAATTCGATTTAAATTAACCTACATTGAAAGTGACAGGAAAGGCGTCTGGAGGGAGTTTATTTCACATACCAACTCTTCTGCGAGAAAAGAAATTTCGCCTGTAATGAACTCTCAACGAAAATCAAGTCAAACGCAAAAATGTACGAGTTCCGGGAACAAGTTTCTTATTTTCGTTAGAGCACTTACCATTTCAGTAACAATACAACAGTGAAATACAACCTACATTGCGTCGATGATTTAGGGAATCAATAGAGTTGGATATCCTATCGTCCCCAATGAACCTCTTGGCCCTCTCCTGTACGCGGTCGAGCAACTCCAAAATAGACTCTGGGGCGCCGGCCCATAATGAGAGTTGTATTCCATCTTTGTACGGATATGGGTGGTATAAATAGTGTAAAGATCGGGTGATGTGATGGATCTCTTACTCCGTTTTAGAAAACCAAGAAACTTGAAAGCTTCTTTAGCAACTTAAAAAATGAATTTTCATGCCAAGAACATGGAGATACTTTTATCACTTATTTCCGAACACAGATCTATGCGTAAGCATGCAACATTGCGTCCAACGGGCATTAAAATCGACTCTTTCCAGATGACCTCATGCTGAAATCGTTGCAAAATTGTGCTTATTATTCATGTTACGCCTCCAACTGGTTCGATATGTTAGTAAATGAATACGAATGACAAATCGTACTGTCATCGGCGAAAGAATTTATAGGGTTGAAAGTTTGACGAAGAAGGTCATTTAGAAAAATAAGAAACGAAGCCTTGCGGTACTTCTGAATTAATTTTGAACTCGTTTGATGAAATCATATCTATAGCAACTCATATAGGGCGATTCCTGAAAAAACTCGATATAAATCTGAAGAAATTATCAACGACGACAAAAGCAACCAGTTTTGATAGAAGTGTGTCATATGTCAGATCAAATGGAGTGAAGTATCTTTTACACCATTTTAGAAAACCGTGGCACTTGAAAGAGTCTTTAGAAACCTAAAAAATCTCTTTAGTCCATTGAAAATCAGACTGAATTTTCGTGCCAAGAACATAAAGAGCTTTCGATTCCGTAATACCTATATCAACCACAGTAACAGCTGCAGCATTACGCCGTTTTCATTTTCAACAAAGTAAGGTCCACTGATTCCTCCTGACCAAATTGTACACCAGACTGTCACTCTTAAGTGGATGCAAAGGTGACTGTTGAATAATTTGAGGGTTTGATCGATTATTCTCTTTATTCACATATCCCTTCAAACGAAAATGTGTCTCGTCACATATTATGATTTTTTCATGAAAATCGGTGTTGTCATGGGCGAGCTGTAAAATGCTATTGGCATATGGATGGCGGGGCGTAAATGGTCTTATAGAAACAAATGCAAATCCTTGGGCAAAATTGTGGCCAAAGTTTGTTTTTGTAGACCAACCTCCTTAGCATGGCGTCTAATTGAAGGTGATAGACTGTTTTGAACACTTTCTTGAGCAGCAGTAATGTTTTTAGCCAATCCGGCAGACACCCTGTTTATTTAGCTATAAGATGTAAATGTATACAATAATTGATTGCAAAAATCGAAATGGAAGTTTATTTTCATAATAAAATTGACTGTTCCACATTGAAGTTTACTATTTTTTTTTCAAAACTAAAGTTAACTTAATTATACTAAAGGCTTATTAAATATTTTGGTTTTATAATTATTATTATTTTATTAATTATCGAAAAAAAGAATTAAATGGTTTTTTATTTCAATTTTGATGTTTAAAAATAATATCAAATATTTACACCAGTATTAAGTTGTTTAGATTTCCTCCGCCAGTAAATAAAATACGGCGCTCGCCGTTTACACCAAACGAATAACAGCCAGAAAATACAGAGAGAAATAACAATAAACACCTTATATGTGTTTGACGTCCCCCGTTTCCACCGGGAATCAGTACGCTTGCAGAGTTCACTATTTGTCTCTTTAGACAATTAGCTGTTCTCTGACTGGTTATTGAGGTTGGGCCCTATATGGGAGTATCGTGGTGGTTGTGGGTTCGAGACCCTCGTGATAGTTTGTGGGTCGGATCATTCATAATGAACACAATGAATGGTTCAGGTCCAGTGAGTATAAATGCCGTCGTGTTCTTAATTATTTAAAGCTTCGTGCGTTCTGGACCAGGAGTTGGAAAGTCTCCAACTCTTTAGCAAGGAGTGAAGGCTGCAGCCTACTTCGGGCTTTCGAAATTGCTACTAGGAGTGACCGGAGAATATACGTATTCGATGGCCTCCTAGCACGTGAATGACGTTTGCAAATCATTCAAGTGGTTTGACCACCATCTGATTATGACTACCTAGTCGGTGCAGATGTAAATCAAATCACATCAATGTGTTCGACACAAGAGACGACACGAAGCAGAGTTTTTTCAAGGCATCAATAGTAATCAGAAGTCAGGAGTCATGATAACAATTTATAATGGTTTTAAGTGTCAGGTCGTATAATAAAACAGAGATTCTACTCCACTCCTTGAATATTGCCAAACTTAGTTGTTAGAACTTTCGCTTTGTTAAGTTAATAATTTAATGGCCATAGGAATTTGTTGTTCTCCGGACGAATTTTTATTACTTCTTCTATATTGTTCCTGTGATATTTGTTTAAAAAAGGTGTCAATTGCTAACGCATTGATTTTTTCAAAATAACACGCAAATCGCCTAAGAAATCCTAGCAGTAAGTAAACGTATTTGCTTCATCTACGGAATAAATTTCTAAGCCTTTTCGTTATGATATTACGCTAACTGTTTGCGTTGTGAATTTTTAACGCTTCCAAAAAGATGTGAAAAATTCTAGATCTTCTGTTGATAGTCCCATCTTGGCCTATCACACATACATTTCGAATTGTATGTGATGCATTACTTTTAATATCAGATGTCCAATCCGAATCAATCACCTTGATCGGATTGGTAATCTCGATTTCGACTTGGACACAGTGTCCAGACGCTTAAGTTCAAGTGGATCGGTAACAAGAGTGCGATGTACGGGCAGGGTCGCAGTAAAATACTTTTTTCTTCGATTTTGTTCTGTTCAATTCATAAGTGGAATTTAGGCATGCGTAGCACCAGGATTCATCATGGTCTTGCCCCCAAATTATTGGCTACCCTTTATCAGGTTAGTATAACAACTTTTGCACACTATATTCGGCTTAAACATGCATGCTCAAAATAATGACAATACGCTATTTTCAATTCCTCGCTAAACATAAAACATAAAATTTGTAATCCTGTTTGTCTATTTTTTTGGAACGATATGTGGACAAACATAACAAAAATCATAAAATTTTTGGCACTTGTTGTTATTTTCCATATTGAAACATTCAATTTTCTTCTAGTTTTAAAATGTAATTCACTCGGAACAAAAGGTTTGGTTATTCCACAGCCATTAGATTATTGATGCAGCCAAGCTGACAAAAGCAGTTCTCACTTTTTGTCCTATTTTCACGTACAGTTCTCAAAAATGTGTGCGAGGAATGAGCTGAAAAATGTTATGCTGTTAATTTTAATTTAATTAACAAATGAAAAATATCGGGTTTTCAGCAAGAAGTTTGTTTTTGAATTCTGGCAACACCAACAACATGATAGTGTTGACATTTAGTTTTTTGACATATTCGTAGTAAATGCATTGGCAATCGTTACAATGAATTCAATTTCGCACGAAAATCGCGTTAAAATAATTAGAATATTTCGTAAAATTTTTGACATTTTCCGACAACATAATCGTCTTTCGAAGAGACGGCTCGATATAAAATGTGCGAACACCAACACTTGTACGACCAGGTCGTTCAACTAAAAACATCGTGCTGAAGCGGATCCAAATTTGTCAATTCCTCGACGTTGTCAATAATTGGGCTTGTCCAAAACCACCACATGGTGAATTTTGTATAAGGATTTGACTTCGAAGCCTTATAAGATTTAACTGGTGCAGGAATTGAAGCAAACCGACCATGCAATCGTGCTGCTTTTTCTAAAAAAAATCATTTTTTCATACAAAGCCCATTTTTACATGTCAGGATATGTGTTGAAAATCCTAAAGCGATTATTGAGCAGCCTTCGCATAATCAACGTGTCACTGTATGGTGCGCTATGTGGTCTGTTTTTTTTTTTTGTCGAATATGAAGTTGTAAATGCGGTAAAGGTAAGTGGATCACGCTATCGCAAGATACTAACAACTTAATGTTGGCCTATTATTGACGACATAGATTTCACTGACACACATGTCACACAGCCAAAGAAACGATCAATTTATTGCAAATCAAATTTCCCGAACGCATAGTTTCAAACTTTCATATTCAGTTTTAACACACTGCTGAGAACGCCTACGAGTAGATGTTTTAATGCGATCGTAAATGGGCTTCACTTGTGTGCCAGAAGTAAGTATTATCCTAGGATTTTAATAATTTCCTTTCACCATTATTAACTCACATACTTCTACTCGAAAATCAAATAACCATATTTCGGGGTTTTTCTCATATTTGCGACAAAGAAAATGTAGCTTCCATCCGTTTGCCATATCATGCGTCGAAAGCATTTATGAATAATGGCCACTAACACTTTTTATCCCGAACTCGAATTGTACATTGTCAATAAGGTCCACGCCTTCTATGTGATAATTATATGATTGGTAAATAGGGCGCTGTTTAATTAAAACTATTTCTCGTTCATTTCGATCATAGCGTTTTACGCGTCATTGTATCTGTATGGCTCAGAAAATTCGATAATAATGTAACAATGTAAAAAATGTCGGGTTTTTCAACAAGAAGTTTGTTCTTCAATTGTGGCAACACCAACAACATGATAGTTTTGAAACTTAGAGATGCTAACAACTTAATTTTGGTCTATTATTTACGACGTAGATATAACTGACGGTGCAACATGTCATACAACCAATGAAACGATTAGCCGATCACATAATTCTACAACAATCAGCAGTTAAGTGGCCAGCCAGATAGAGTGATTTAACACCACTGGATGATTTTTTGTGGGGTTCATGTTAAGGACAGAGTCTATACGAAGCCAATCGAATCGATTTCAGCTTTAAAACTCAAAATCCGTGATGTGTTTAATAAAATAAAAAAAAAAATTATTAAAAACTTTGATATAAGAATCGACATCTGTCAGCGTGGTCGTGGTAGACATTTAACAGATATCATTTTTCATTCATGACCTGCCAAACTTTTCTCCTCCTAATACAATAAAATTTTAAAATATCTTAATCTAAATTGTTTATTTTATTATGTTTTGAAACACAAACTTCTTGTTGACAAACCCCCTTATAATTCACATGAAGTAGAAGATCGATCAGTATTTTTAAACTGTCATAGAAATTTATTGTTTTTTATGTTTCGTATTTATAACACCTGTTTGTTTATTCTGATTTAATTTCAGCAATAAACAATCTGAATGGGGGCCTTCCATATGCAACGGATTGAATATTGTTAGATTCTTGTTATCAATTTTCCAATCAAGAGAGTGTGGGCAAATAAAACCATCACATGGTTGGCACTCATCTTTGCCTTTGAGACATTTATCAATCAACATATTGGCTTTAGCAGTTTGAGCAATTATAATTTTCTGTATACCGTAACTGCAATCCACGGCTCGCATAATGTTAACCTTTGCTTTACATTCGGCAACTTCAAGTTCCATTTCAAAATTCTTTTGCGTCTCAATAGAAAAATTATGGGCTTCGGATGTCTTCAAATTCAAAAAAAAGGAGAATTAAAAAAAGCAGTTTGACTTGTATGTGTCTATGGAAAACTCACCGCTTTTCTTATACACGATGAGTAATTTGCTATTGTATTGGCAAATTTGTTATCACAGATTGTAATCTCTTTGTCAAAATAATTTTTATAATGATCTTCTAACGAATTTTTGATTTTAAGGGAAGAATCTAATATAGTTTTGATCTGACTGCTAACATCAAGGACACAATGTTGAATAGATGTTTCTAGCGAAACGACTTTTGAATATTTGCCACGATATTTAGTGACACATTTCTTGCTCAAATCATTAAGAAATTCCAAAGGATTTAAGTAATCCTCAATCTCTACTCTACTAGCGCTTGATATTTCTTTTCGTAATTTTATAACTTCTAAACGTCCCAAATATCGTTCGGTAAATTGTTGCATTTTTGTGTTCATATCTTCTAATGTGTTCGAATGCTGAGTCCGTATCAGTTTGATATAATCTTCGGCACGATACAAAAAGCTAATGTGATCTGCTAGACTGTACGTGTTTGAACCTTTGACCTGCAAAAGTTAGCATTGTGTTATTTCCAGCTGATAAAACAAATGAATTTTAATTTCAACTAATTTAATTAAGAGACTTGATTTTTTACTCACATATCCTGTCACCATAGCCAAAATTCTAAAGAATACTAATATACTTTTATTAATTTGAAAAATCATAGCGCTTTCTTTGCAGCTGTCTAAACAATTCTACAGTTTTTTTTTGCGATTCCCGTATTTTTATACTAAAATTCTTAGTAATTGTTTCTCATAACAGAAGTCTCTAGTGACAGTTATATAGTTTTAGTCGTCTTATCAACCAAAAAAAAAACTTAATTGCCTCATTTAAGTTTAATTAGCTTTAATTACATTTAAAAACTTTATTTCTTCTTGCCAACCAAATTTTTTTATTTTTAATTAAGTTTCTGATTTTATGTTTTTATTAAAACTATTATTATTGCCCTGCTCACCTCCAACTTA
Source organism: Trichopoda pennipes (assembly GCA_030448955.1). Classification (NCBI taxonomy): domain Eukaryota; kingdom Metazoa; phylum Arthropoda; class Insecta; order Diptera; family Tachinidae; genus Trichopoda; species Trichopoda pennipes. The sequence continues at coordinate 8,133,143 of JASKUP010000028.1, read as the reverse complement.
AAGAATGAATAAACAATTTTTAAAATTGCACAAGTAATTTGGACAGATAAGAAATTTTAAATCTTTTAAACATCGCCTCTGTGTCTACTCTCAAAGATAGACCGATATCTCATTATTTTTCTGCATACCGTAAAAATGGAGAAATTTCCAAGTTTTTCACTATTTTTTTTTATTATTGAACGCTTGGAAAGTGTTCTAGAAGTCACTGGACTTAGTGTGTTAAAAATCACTTTTTTTTTGTTGTAAAGAGAAGTAGCACTTCAGGCAGCAATGCCTATTTAGTCAAGTGCTACATTCTTCTAGGAAAGGGATAGAGAGGAGATGAAATAGGTGGTGAAAGTAGCAGGATAGTCGGAAATTAACTGCCGTATAAAGACAGCACAGCGACCAGTGACTATGCCTTCATCGCTGAGCAGCCCCACCGACAGTCAATTTTTATTTTTGTAGTGAAAAAAACCAAGGTCTTCGTTGGGAATCGAACCCACAACCCCCATACTGACAAGCTAGTGCACTACCTACTAACCTACAGGGCACTTTAAAATAATAAATATACAAGAGTAAGTAATATCGATTTTTTTACTTAAAAAATTCATTTATTTTAATAACAAAATGAATTGCTCCATCATTCAAAATATTTCCGATCGTTAGCCACTACCTTTTCTTAGCATTCTGGTAGCATATGGATTCTGCACAAAAAAAAACTGTTCCGCTTTTAAGGTAAAAAATAATTCTAGTCAATTTCTGATGTCCTGTTCTACATCGATCAAAACAAATGTTAGTCAGAGGGGGCAAGATCTGGAGTATAAGCTGGGTGAGCCAAGCTACCCATTCACTTTTTTCCAAATGGTTTTTGAATAGTCTTACAGCATGTAGCTGCGCGTTGCCATGATAGAAGATTATGTCTGAACGTTTTTTTATTTTATTGCTCTCTTCAAACGAATCCCCTGTAATCATCTGAACCGATTTCAACAGCGTTTAATAAAAAAATACAGAGAATTATATTGGCATTATATATATTCAACTTGGGCATTGGTTTGGCTGGCTGGCCGAGTTTTTTAAAAACAAGAAAGTATTTCCAGGAGTATGGATATGAATATTGAAGCGACCACAATTAGCAACCCCTTCTATGGAAAAAACAAACCCTTAAGCTGCTTAATCTTGAAAGCTAAATGAAACAAATATTTGCTTTCACAAATAAAAAATAAAAATGATTTAATGAACAATGAATTCAAATGATAATTTCAATAAAGTACTTATTCACAATTTTTATGTTAATCGCTTATTTTTCCTTTGCCGACTTTAAAAAGAAGCAAGATACTAATTCGTATATTAAAGGGTTTTTCAATAGGAAGTTTGTTTCCTAAAATAAGACAACAAATTTACATTAAGATGTTTAAAATTTTTATTGCATTACGAAGAGAAAAGTCTGGCAGTTATGAATGAAAAATGATATCTGTTAAATGTCCACCACGACCGCACAGGCATATGTCGATTGTTTCTTTTTGACAAAATGGCCATCTTACTTCGTTAATTACGTCACGGATTTTAAGTTTTAACGCTGAAATCGATTCGATTGGCTTCTTATAGACTCTGTCCTTAACATGAACCCCACAAAAAATAATCCAGTGGTGTTAAATCACTCTATCTGGCTGGCCACTTAACTGCTGATTGTTGTGAAATTATGTGATCGACTAAACGTTTCATTGGCTGTATGACATGTTGCACCGTCAGTGATATCTACGTCGTCAATAATAGACCAAAATTAAGTTGTTAGCATCTCTAAGTTTCAAAACTATCATGTTGTTGGTGTTGCCAGAATTGAAGAACAAATTTCTTGTTGAAAAACCCGATATTTTTTAGATCGTTACATTATTATCGAATTTTCTGAGCCATAGACCAATGACGAGTAAAACAGCATGATCGAAATGAACGAGAAATAGTTTTAATTAAACAGCCCTATTTATCAATTCAATTCAATTTAATTTATTTAAGTAATATAATATTTACAATGTAATATACAACTTATTAAGAGTTCAGACAGCTTAGCCTTTTCTACTTAGAAACAGTATTTACAGTTAATTTGTACTTATAATTTAATAATAATAATATTATATACATAAGGAAAAATTTACAAAAACCTATTTGATAAAAAAAAAATTTTTTGGAACGTTAGATAAAACTTAACTCTAATTGTTAACGGTCAGTTCGTTAATATGATGATGTTCAGATTCTTCGCCCCTGGTAGTGTAGTTTAAAGTTAGCTGGAGTAATCTTTCATGAACCATATCAATGTTATTAATGGAGTGCAGACGATATGTTGAAAAATACCATGGCAGATTGTATATCATTTTTAGAAGCTTGTTTTGGCATATTTGCAGTCTGTTTACATGACATTTCGCTACATTGCTCCAAACTGGGACAGCATAATATATTATAGCCATGAAAATAGCTTTAAATATTAATATTTTATTTTCTCGTCTTAACGTGGATTTTCTATTAAAAAACGGATACATAAGTCTCGTGACATTATTTACCTTTTTAACAACATGTGAAATGTGTTCGCTGAAGTTTACTTTTTTATCGAGTATAACGCCGAGGTATTTCACTTGGTTCGACCAGTTAATTTCAGTATTGTTAATGCATATATTTCTCTGAGGAATGTAAGGATGTTTCCGCCTTCTTGTAAAAAACATTGCCTGAGTTTTTTGTGTGGATTCATGAGTATTCTCCATTTCATAAAATATTCTTCTGTATTAATGAGTGCGTCTTCGAGATTATCTATTATATCCTCAGCACGTATTCCATGACATATAATAGCAGTATCATCAGCGAATATTGACGATGTACAATTGGTCATGGGTGATAGACATGAGCCTTGAGGACAGCCAGCTGCAATTTGAATTTTGGAAGATGTGGTGTTACCTATATGTACTTTATAGGAGCGGTTTGATAAGAAACTCTGAATTATTTTTACAATTTCGGGTGGGAAACCGAGGTTTATCGTTTTAAAGATGAGGGCATCGTGCCATACAGAATCAAAAGCGGATTTTACATCAAGTAAAATCATTCCCGTAGATTTCCGGGCTCTAAAATTGTTAATTATTCTTTTCTTAATTCTGATTAGGGGATGAGATGTGTTATGTCCAGTTCTAAACCCGAATTGCTGCGAAGGAAATATATGATGCTTATCACAGAAACATAAAATTTTTCTTTTAATAACTTTTTCCAGAATTTTGCTTATGGATGACAACAAGCTAATGGGTCTATAAGAAGACGGGCAGAACGGATCTTTACCAGGCTTGCATATTGGTATTACCTTTGCTTCTTTCCAGCATTCAATGAAGTAACATAATTTTAGGCATTGATTCACAATGTTTTTGAGACTTTGTATTCCTTTTTTGGGCAGAGCTTTTAATAATTTGTTGCTCAGTCCATCGATGCCAGGTGACTTCTTTGTTTTTAAGTTTCTTACAATTTCGGAAATATTGTCATATAACACGTAGTAATCGGCCATTATAGCGATATTATCGTGATTGAATGAATATATGGAGTTCATAACAGTAGAAATAGTCGAGGCGTCACTGAAGCTAGCTGTGAGCTCATGATTTCTTTAAAATGAGTTAGCTAACAGTTCACATTTTTGCTCGGCAGTTGTTTAGCGATTATCACCATGTTTTAAAATAGGCATGTTATTATACTTCTTCCTAAGTACTTTTGAAATATTCCAAAAGGGAGAAGAGTCTTTTTCAAGTGATGTTAAAACATTATTCCAGCTTTTATTTCTCTCGCAAATTATTTCGCCTTTTAGAATTTTATTCAATCTGTTTACCTCGTATTTATCGAAATCACATCTGTAAAGAATGCAACTGCGTCTATAGAAATTTCGGTTCATAATAAGGTGTTTGACATAAAAAGGCAGTGTTTTACTCTTGTACGTAATTAGCTTTTTTGGTATACTAATTTCCATGCTATTTCTTATTCGTTCTGTAAATACATGTATCATTTTGTTTACATCATTCTCGTTTGTGCACTCATTATACGTTTCGGAGACATTACGATTTATAAATTGTGAAAATTTGGACCAATTGGCTTTGCTAAAGTCGTAGACAAAGCTTGACGCTTCATAATATAAACTGCCTAATGTGACCTGTACTGGTAGGTGGTCAGAGCTCAATTCATTCAATACGATAGGCTCAGACATTCTTGGTGGTATGTTGGTGAGGAAAAAGTCCAACGTAGAGGATTGTTGTTGTTGATTGGCAGGAATAAATGAATGGTCGCTGGGATATTTAAGCCAGACATTATTTAACTCGATTTTAGCGTTAAGTATGTTGCCCCAGCAGTTAGCACGCAGGCAGCCCCAAGATCTGTGACGACAATTAAAGTCACCTCCGAAAATAAAATTGTAGTTTAATGTAGTTTAATTGTAGTTTAAGTTTTTCTTATGCCATCCCGCCCTGCAGCACCTCCAGGGAATTAGCAAGAGAATATCAAAATATTACCATCTGAAGTTTCTTTTTCAATGCCGATGTTTTCTATTAGAATCGTGTTAATTAAAGGAATAAGTCTGTGGCGAATCACTTTTTTAATAATGACTGCGACTCCCCCTTCTCCAGTGTTTTCTCGATCGTTTCTATAACAGTGAAATGCAGCATTTTTTATTCACACTTCAGACGATAACATTGTTTCTGTCAGAAGGCAAATATCTATATTATTCGTGATTAAAAGATCAAACAGTTCATCTTTCTTATGTTGGATGCCTCTTGCATTCCATGTAATAATTTGTAGTGGCTTGGACTGTACCATTACGACAGAAACTTTGTTGCGATGCTTGATACAACCTCTGATTGGTCGAGTTTTGATTTGCATGATTTCAGCTTGTGTATTAGTTCAAACGTAATATTCTTTATTTCTTCAAATGAAAATAAGTCCCCATTATTATTGGAAGAGGTGTTCAATTTGGCCCAACTGTTAGGGATGCGTGATTTGATTTACATCTGCACCGACCGCGAGGTCATAATCAGATGGTGGTCAAACCACTTAGTTGATTGGACACCAACTACGCCCTAGAAGGCCTTCGGATACGTATATCCTCCAGTCACTCCTAGTAGCAATTTAGAAAGTCCGGAGTAGGCCGTGCCCTCACTCCTTGCTGAGGAGTTGGAGACTTTCCAACTCCTGGTCCAGAACGCATGAAGCTCTTATTTCTCAAGAACACGACAGCATTCATACTCACTGAACCTAAACCATTCATTGTGTTAATTTGAATGATCCGACCCACAAACTCTCACGAGGGTCCGAAACCACAACCACCACGATACTCCCATATAGGGGCCAACCTCAATAATCAGTACAGAGTACATCTTTGCCTTAAGAGTACAAATAGTGCACTCTGCGAGCCGACTGATTCCCGTGGATATATGTGGATTGTCCAGGTGACTCCTACTAGCCTTTGAGGGGCCTGGGCTCCCTTTTACTCCGCAAGACACAAATCTAAATGGAATAGTAGGTTCCAAAAAGACTATAATGTTCCCCCGGGGGGATAACTGTTAGGGATGGGTGATCCAGTATGTAGTGCCGGATAACTAATATTGTTATCGTTTGGATTTGAACCAGACTGAACGTACGATTGACGGACATCGCTATTGCCACGTTTTAGAGAACGATTGTTTTTATTTGCAATGCGTTGCTTAATTTCTAAGTACTTTATGCGACTTGGACAATCAGGTGATGATTCATATTCTCCGTTACAATTAGCACATTTAAAAGAATTAGAAGTACATTCGGTAGTTTTGTGGCTTCCAGCACATTTAGAGCAGAAAGTTTAAAACGCACAGTGTGAAGAGCCATGGCCAAACATCTGGCAATTATAACATTGAGTTACTCTCTTTATCTTGTTTTTGTAATATTCCCATTTTACTTTTAGATATTCTATAACGAAATATTTTTTCCGTAGTTCTTTAAGACTAATCGATTGTTTTTTAAAGTAAACCAAATAAAAAATATGGTCCATTCTACCTGGTTCAGATTTGTGAATCAATTTAACATCTAGACAATCCAAGCCCATACTTATTAATTTATTTTTGAGCAGCGGAACATCCGTTTTGTCTAATCCAAAAAGAAGAGCTTTATATGGTCTATCAGTTTTATGAGCATGTGTGAAAAATTCAAATTTATCTCCAGAGCGCAAAGCATTTACGGCTTTGTTAAAGTCTTCTGGAGTTTGACAGAAAAGTTTCAACCCTATTGATATTTTCCGTATTGAGTAAGTAGAAATTTTAGATTTTTTGCATAATTCATGGAGTTGATCAGTTTTGCAATTTATTATAGTAATTGGAGGTACACTTTCTTTTATTGTTTTTGTAACAATTAATTCATCTTCATTTTCGTATTCTAATGTCTGCAGTGGTTGATAGTAATTGTTGTTGTTTATAGCGGTACTGCCGCTATTATTATTATTTGCTCTCCTGATTTTAGTTTGCAAGTTGAGGGCACTAAAATCATTATCGTTAACGCATTTAATTGTTGTTTTTATTTACAATTTACTTTACTTGATTAATTCGAGCGCAAAACCGTCTTGAGTATACGACACTGCAATCACAACTTACTTGAACTTTTATTTTTAGCAAAACTTCAACTATTTAAAAATATTTTTATTTTTTTATTTTAATTTTGTTTTACTTTTTTTTTGACAAAAATTCCAAATTGATAAATTTAATTTTATTTTTTAAGCGCACACGTCTTTACTCAATCAAAACCAAAACTGAAGTCAACCCCTATTTACCAATCAATATAATTATCACATGGACAATGTACAATTCGAGTGCGGGATAAAAAGTGGTAGTGGCCATTATTCATAAATGCTTTCGATGCATGATATGGCAAACGGATGGAAGCTACATTTTCTTTGTCGCAAATATGAGAAAACCCCCGAAATATGGTTATTTGATTTTCGAGTAGAGGTGTGTGAGTTAATAATGGTGAAATTAAATCATTAAAATCCTAGGATAATACTAACTTCTGGCACACAAATGAAGCCCATTTATGATCGCATTGAATATTAAATCTGAAAACCAGTACTCGTAATCGTTGTCAGCAGAGCGTTAAAATCTAATACAAATGTTTGAATTATGAATTTACACCCAGTTTCAAGTTTCCAGGGCCATCAACACGGAGCAGCTCGAGATAAATAAAAAAATCGCGAAGGCTAAACCATTTATAACTTTTCTTAAAAATATCAAGAAATAAATATTCACTTTTTATCTAAATACGCCAAAAAAATATATTTTTGGGTATTTAAATACCCAGCACACACCGTGTGCTGAGCAAGTTTGTTTAGAAACCACTTTTAACTTTTTTGTATTATAGGGGAGATATCTGAAACCTTCTAAAATGGGCATGCTCTTTCCGATATAGAAAAATGTCTTTATGGAAGGTAAAGGCAAAACGAAAAAAATGTTTACCCTTTCTGAATTTTTCTGCGTGCGTTCACTTATCTTAATTTCTTATATAAAAAAAAACAGTAACCAGAAAATGTTTACTTTTGTCACCTCTTTGGGCATTAGGCAGGAACGAGTTAATGGATACATTGAATTTACACTTGAACAGGAATTCAGCAATAAATTATCCTATTTGAACGACTTGATTATTGGAAAAGGAAATATCGGAAAAGGAAATCGGAATGACTTATAAACTCTTGTTCAAAGCATCCGAGAAATATAATCATAAGTAATCTGATCTTCTTTATTTTCATATACCCAATAACGACTATACTTTTAAAAAATCAATAAATAAATAAATAAATAAATTAGGTAAAACGTCATAAGTAACAGTAACAGCAAATATTTGATAAAATAAAAACTTCCAAAAATTAAAAAAACAAAAAATATTTGATTACATTCCCGGTATATCGAAGATATCAAAGAAAAATTCCGATATTTACAACAAGAAGAAAACTATAGAAATATGCATGTAAAATGCGCTGGCCTGATATAGTTGTATGGCCTGGCAGGTGGCAAAATACAAATACCTACCGGTTTTTTAGTACTTTTTAAGGTGGCACAAGCAGACGTTTTTTTTTAATTTTTATGTGAATATAAGCAAACTCTAATAAAAGGTGTGTGTGGTTATAATGTTGCACCACAATGTATAACGTTTAGTTTGTGATCGCTTCTCCTAATATGATTTTAGGAAGCAAATATTTTTACTTTGTTTCAAATAAAAATTGTAGATCCAAATAATGGATGGGCAAATTTGTCAGCTGGCCACCTCGTACTTGTGATTTAACGCCGCTGGATTACATTCTCTGGGGTCATTCGAAAGACCGGGCGTGAACAACCGACAAAAAGCTGACGCTTTGAAAAATTAAATTCAGCGATAGACTGACGAGATAAGCGAAGCTTTTTGCCACCACGAACATATTTGCTATTGATTAGCAACAACGCCATGAGCATCGAGAAACAGCTGCTCGAATTTTTGGTAGTGATATAGTGAAACTTTCAGCATTTTGATAGTAAATTTTCCGAATTCGAAGAGTGTTACGTGTTCGAAATTTCCCAACATTTTACTAAGTTTATCTCCCTCCACATTTTTGTTTTAAAAATTTGCGTAGTTCATTACGATTTTTCTACTTTTTAAATTTAATTAAATTTGCTACAGCCATTTAGAAGCCATTGAGGCACAAATAACCTTAATTATTGAAGTTAATTATACACACAGGTGTATAAGGTTAGATAAGATATGTCATAAATCTTACCTTATCACATTCTAATTGTCGCCTTCTTGCTAATTTCAATTTGTTTCTGTGTTGCGGTCATAAAATTCTGCTGTTGCTATTCACTATTCTTAAATGTTCTTCACTTGTTTTTTAACAGGAAAATTTCTGTCTATATTTTGAGGTTATTCTCCTTTTTTAATTACACCCTTCAACGTCTTGAATCATAGTTCAAATACTTGTAAAGGGTTTTTCAACAAGAAGTTTGTTTCCTAAAAACTTCAAATAAATTAAATTTTTATTGTACTACGAAAAGAAAAGATCGGCAATTATGAATGAAAAATGATATCTGGCAAATGTCTACCACGGCCACGCTGACACCAAAGTTTTTAATCACTTTTTGGCAAAATGGTGGTCTTATTTCGCCAAGAAGTAAAAAGTATTAAATGATGCATTAAAAAATTTCCTGTGTTACCAGGTTTTTGGTGTCGGACTTTATCCCTGAAAATCTCCACAAGAATGATTCATTTCAAAAGAAAAGAATGATATGATTGCATGTGTGTATGTAAATATTTTTAAGGGCTCATTTTCTTCTCCTTATAATTTTGTTCCTTTTTTGGTGATTTTTTGGTTCATTGCTGACAAAAGTCTTAAGACCTCATAATCAAAATCTATTCCAATATAAAAACAAGTACGAAAGTCACATTTTATTGCTCAGATTGGGCAAGTTTGAGGTTAGGAAGCAGTTGGTTGTCAAATGATGTTCCTCGACGTTCAAATGTTAATTCCTCGACGTTCTTAACAATTGAGGTTATCCAAAGGATTTGAATTTGAATTTTTAAATGCTGCAGAATATCCATCGCCGTAGTTTTACTCAGTTGGTTCAGGAACAACCGACTGGTTTTTCTGAAAAAATCAGTTCGTCAGTCAATCAGACGAAACCCAATTTCACTTGTCAGGGTATGTCAACAAGCAAAATTGCCGCATTTGGGCTTCAGATCAAAGGTGCGTAATGTGTTCTGGTGCATGATTCGACCGTTTTTTTTTTTTTAAGATGAAGCTGAAAATGCGATAACGGTCAAAAGATCATGCTATCGCGAGATGCCAACAACTTAATTTTGGTCTATTATTGACGGCGTAGATATCACTGACATGTAGTTTCAACAGTACGGTGCAACATATCACACAGCCAATGAAACAATCAATTTATTGCAAACCAAATTTTCCGATCGCATAATTACACGACAATCAGCTGTTAAGTGGCCGGCCAGATTGTGTGATTTAACAGCACTGGATTCTTTTTTGTGGGGCTATGTTAAAGACAGAGTCTTTGCGGAGCCAATCGTATCGATTTTAACATGAAAACTCAGTGATGTGAATAACGAAATAGAATCATTGATGAAAGAATCGTCATCTGTATTGGTGGGCATTTGTCAGATATCATTATTCATTTACGATTGCCGAATTTTCTCTTCGTAAAACCATAAAAATTTAAATTACTTTAATCTAAATTTTTTGTTTTATTTTGTCATATTTAAAGGTTTCAACTTTTTGTTAAATAAATGTCAAGGGATGACAGCTTAATTCTTGACAATTAATCATTTGACAAGCAACCTCAAATTTGCCCAATCTTTATAATGAGCTTCGCAATAAAATTTGGTTTTCGTACTTGTTTTTATATTGTAATTAATTTTGATTATCAAGTCTCGAGACTCAAGACTGTACGGAATGAATTAAAAAACTACCAAAGAAAAAGAAAAAGAGTACTTAAAAACATATACACACATAAGTACATGCAATCACATCATTTTTTTTCTAGTGAAATAAAACACAAAACAAACAAATGTTTGTCTATGTTAAGACTTACATTTAGTAAGCGACATGTACAAGTATTTGAACTCTAATAATAGTGTAAGAAGTATCGATTTAAAATGTGTAATTAATAATTTAGACAAAAATTTTCAAGTAAAAATTTCAATTTGTTAAGTGTAACAATTAGAAAATTTAAGAATAGCGAATAGCGATGGATCCGCTTAGCAACAGCAGAAGTTCATGACCTCAATACAGAAACAAATTGAAATTAGCAGTAAGATAATACGAGAATTAGAATGTGATAAGGTAAGATTTAAAACATATTTTATCTAACCTTATACACCTGTGTGTATAATTAATTTGAAGAATTAAGGTTATTTGTTTATTTGTGCCTCAATGGCTTCTAAATGGTTGTAGCAAATTTAATTAAATTTAAAATGTAGAAAAATTGTAATGAACTACGCAAATTTTTAAAACAATAATGTGGAGGGAGATAAACTTAGTAAAATGTTGGGAAATTTCAAACACGTAACACTCTTCGAATTCGGAAAATTTACTATCAAAATGCTGAAAGTTTCACTATATCACTACCAAAAATTCGAGCAGCTGTTTCTCGAGGCTCATGGCGTTGTTGCTAATCAGTAGCAAATATGTTCGTGGTGGCAAAAAGCTTCGCTTATCTCGTCAGTCTATCGCTGAATTTAATTTTTCAAAGCGTCAGCTTTTAGTCGGTTGTTCACGCCCGGTCTTTCGAATGACCCCAGAGAATGTAATCCAGCGGCGTTAAATCACAAGTACGAGGTGGCCAGCTGACAAATTTGCCCATCCATTATTTGGATCTACAATTTTTATTTGAAACAAAGTAAAAATATTTGCTTCCTAAAATCATATTAGGAGAAGCGATCACAGACTAAAGGTTATACATTGTGGTGCAATATTATAACCACACACACCTTTTATTAGAGTTTGCTTATATTCACATAAAAATTAAAAGAAACATCTGCTTGTGCCACCTTAAAAAGTACTAAAAAACCGGTAGGTATTTGTATTTTGCCACCTGTCAGTCCATACAACTATATTAGGCCAGCGCATTTTACATGCATATTTCTATATTTTTCTTCTTGTTGTAAATATCGGAATTTTTCTTTGATATCTTCGATATACCGGGAATGTAATTAAATATTTTTTGTTTTTTTAATTTGTGGAAGTTTTTCTTTTATCAAATATTTGCTGTTACTGTTTCTTATGACGTTTTTCCTAATTAATTTATTTATTGATCTTTTAGAAGTATAGTCGTTATTTGGTATACGAAAATAAAGAAGATCAGATTATGTTTCACGGATGCTTTGAACACGAGTTTATAAGTCATTCCGATTTCGGGTCTTGGTAACACTTGAGTTTAATTATATTTCCTTTTCCAATAATCAAGTCGTCCAAATAGGATAATTTATTGCTGAATTCCTGTGCAAGTGTAAATTAAATGTATCCATTAACTCGTTCCTGCCTAATGGGTGTTTAAATGCCCAAAGAGGTGACAAAAGTAAAAACCAGAAATGTTTACTTTTTTATATTAGAAATTAAGATAAGTGAACGCAGAAAACTTTAGAAAGGGTAAACATTTTTTTCGTTTTGCCTTCACTTTCCATAAAGACATTTTTCTATGTCGGAAAAAGCGTGCCCATTTTAGATGGTTTCAGATATCTCCCCTATAATACAAAAAAGTTAAAAGTGGTTTCTAAACAAACTTGCTCAGCACACGGTGTGTAATGCAAATGGGTATTTAAATACCCAAAAATATATTTTTTTGGCGTATTTAGATAAAAAGTGAATATTTATTTCTTGATATTTTTAAGAAAAGTTATAAATGGTTTAGCCTTCGCGATTTTTTTATTTATCTCGAGCTGCTCCGTGTTGATGGCCCTGGAAACTTGAAACTGGCTGTAAATTCACAATTCAAACATTTATATTAGATTTTAACGCTCTGCTGACAACGATTACGAGTACTGGTTTTCAGATTTAATATTCAATGCGATCATAAATGGGCTTCATTTGTGTGCCAGAAGTTAGTATTATCCTAGGATTTTAATGATTTAATTTCACCATTATTAACTCACACACCTCTACTCGAAAATCAAATAACCATATTTCGGGGTTTTTCTCATATTTGCGACAAAGAAAATGTAGCTTCCATCCGTTTACCATATCATCCATCGAAAGCATTTATGAATATTGGCCACTAACACTTTTTATCCCGCACTCGAATTGTACATTGTCCATGTGATAATTATATTGATTGGTAAATAGGGCGCTGTTTAATGAAAACTATTTCTCGTTCATTTCGATCATAGCGTTTTACGCGTCATTGGTGTATGGCTCAGAAAATTCGATAATAATGTAACAATGTAAAAAATATCGGGTTTTTCAACAAGAAATTTGTTCTTCAATTGTGGCAACACCAACAACATGATAGTTTTGAAACTTAGAGATGCTAACAACTTAATTTTGGTCTATTATTGACGACGTAGATATCACTGACGGTGCAACATGTCATACAGCCAATGAAACGATTAGCCGATGACATAATTTCACAACAATCAGCAGCTAAGTGGCCAGCCAGATCGTGTTATTTAACACCACTGGATTATTTTTTGTGGAGTTCATGTTAAGGACAGAGTCTATACGAAGCCAATCGAAACGATTTCAGCGTTAAAACTTAAAATCCGTGACGTAATTAACGAAATAAGATGGCCATTTTGTCAAAAAGATAGAATCGACATCTGTCTGTGCGGTCGTGGTGGACATTTAACAGATATAATTTTTCATTCATAACTGCCAATCTTTAATATACGAATTAGTATCTTGTTTCATTTTAAAGTCGCCAAAGGAAAATAAGCGATTAACATAAAAATTGTGAATAAGTACTTTATTGAAATTATCATTTGAATAAATTTTGCATTAAATCATTTTTATTCTTTATTTGTGAAAGCAAATATTTGTTTCATTTAGCTTTCAAGATTAGGCAGCTTAAGGGTTTGTTTTTTCCATAGAAGGGGTTGCTAATTGTGGTCTCTTCAATATTAATATCCATACTTTCTGGACAAGTATGAGCTACTTCACATGGTGGACACTCATCCTTACCGGCCATACAAAGATTAATCTCTAGAGTTGCTTCAGCAATTAGCGTGTGTGTATTTTTTATAACTTTATAACTGCAATCCATAGCTTCCTTAATATAAGCATTTGCTTTACATTCGGCAGCATCCAAGAAGTTATCAAATAACTTTTGATTCAATTCAGCAAAGTCATGTGTAACGGACGTCTTTAAATGTAGAAATGTAAATTTATAAAAGAAATGTAAATCTATAAAATACGATTACTCACCACATTGACTGCACATTCTGCGTAATTTTCTGAAAGGTGAGGTTTACTTAGGCAGTCTTTTTTAATTTTTCCTATAAAATTGTTTACTAAATAATTCTTAAGGTCATCTTTGGCACTAATGGCATTGTTTAACAAGCCTTCGGTTAGATTAGTGGCTTGTGTAACACATTCCAATATAGATGTTTCTACATGTATCACGGTTGGAATTTTAAAAATATATTTATTATAACAATGTTTGTTTAAATCACTCAAAAGCTTTAAAGGATTAAATTCATCTTCAGTTTGTATGATACTAGCAATAGTCATCTCACTTTGAATAGGTATGACGCTAATACGTCCTAAATAATTCTTCCTAAAATGTTTTAATCTCGCCTCATAACGTTCTACAGTTTTCGAAAATAGTTGATAATTTACGTCGACATAATTTTCGATACTTGACGCCTGGTTGCTTACTCTTTGGTTCTGCAAAAAATAAAAATATAAAATAAACAATTTCGACTCACTTACAAACCTTTAAAATATTATGGCCAAAATGTTACTTACATCTCCTTGAGTCACGGCAAAAACTGTTAATAAAATCAAGGTTATCTTGTTCATATTTAGCATCAGAGCAGCAGAACTTGATATGTTTTTAATTTCCTAAACACCACTAAAGATTTCATTAGACCTCATTCTTTTTTATATCATAATGTTAACTTTCTTATCATTTTCACTATCATAAAAAAAAAATACTTTTTATTAATTAAAACGAAATTCGTATTTTATTTAATAAAATGGAGAAGATCATAAAAAACTTCTGCTTCCTTATCATTTGTTTTTAAAGTTGTATTTATTTTTTAAAGAAATTTTATATGATTAAACTGAAACTAAAGGAAAATCTTATTTATTCTTATTGTTGAAGAGATAAAAATTATAACAGTGCTGATTTTTTTAATTTTTACGTTTGTGTCCATCTTAATTAAAAAAGGTTTTTCAACAAACAGTTTGTGTTCGAAAACAAAATAAAATAAAAAAATGTAGATTAAGGCTGAAATCGATTCGATTGGATCCGTATAGACTCTAAGCTTAACTTAGCCTTACAAAAAATAATCCTCACACATTCTGACTGGCCACTGAAATTGTGCGAGGGGAAAATTTGGTTTGCAATAAATTAATCGTTTAATTGCCTGTGTGACACTACGTGGCACCGCCCTATTGAAATCACTTGTGATCTCTTGCCCATTATGGCATTTCTAGAGTCATCTTCGAAAAAAAAATGGCACAATCACGCCTCCAGAACACACAGCGACACGTTCAGCATGCACAGGCTTCTCAATAAGCGTTTCAGGAATTTAAGGAGCCAAAATGCGGCAATTTTGCTGACAAGTGAAAACGGGCTTCGACTGAAAAAATTATGTTTTCAGAAAAACCAGCCGGTTGAGCAACTCTACGGCGATTTAAATGGTCGATCGGCTTCAATTTCTGCACCAGTTGAATCTTGCAAGACTTCAAAGTCAAATCCTTATGCCGCAATTGTTGAGAACGTCGAGGAATTGACAAATTTAAAGCTGCTTCAAAGCTGTGGCTCACGGCTGCAATATTTCCAGTTGAACGGCCCGGTCGAATATGTGTTGGCGTTTGTGCAATTTATATCGAGCCTGTCGAACGACTTAATTCTTAATAGCCTGTCTGTTGTCCGCAAAAAAATCAGGAATTTTTCGAAATATAACTTAAACAGCACCATCATTTTCATACTGCATTTTAATTATTTTAATGTGACTTTCGTGCGAAATTGAATTCATTGTAACAATTGAAAAATAATCTTCTTGTTGAAAAACCCCCATATATATATGTCACATTAAGCATAAAGATTATTATATATTTTTTTTTCTTAAAATTAGTCCATATTAATGGAATTCTGAAGTCTCTAACAAACATCTTTGTATAGTGAAAACTTAAGAAAAATAAAACTTTAATAAAACTGATAAGATGATGGCAATTATAAAAACTAACTGTTTAATATTTTTATAACTTATAATTAACATTTAGATATTAAATACATACAAATAAATCACTCTGTGTGTGTGTGTGTGTGTGTGTGTGTGTGTAAAATATCAATTGCTTTTACTTAAGAAAGAGAAAGACGAAAGAAACAGACAGGATGCCAGCAGACATATAAGTCTCTTTACAAATTTTTGTTCACAAAAGTCACAAAAAATTGATAATCATAATTTGGTAGCGCCAAGAATTCACGGTGACGGTGTTTTCTTGTTCATTAAAAAATATGCGCCGATGATGCCACCTAACTATAATCCACACCATACGGTCAATTTCTTTGGATATAATGGTTTTTCGACTGTTTATGAAGTAAAAAAATTGGTTCGGCCATTTCGAAAAAAAAACGAATGATGCGAAAGCAATTTACCATACCTCCGATTCAAAGAATTCGATTAGAAAATTATATGTTATAGTGTGTAATTTTTACTAAATAATTAAGACGCTAAATTGTAACTAAAATGATTTATGAGCGGGGCAACAATTAAGAAGCCATATGGCCAGATGGCCGTTAAAAAGAACGCTGTAGAACGCCGCTAATAGTGTTGAGCTTATACAAATAAATCGCAATAAGTAAATGTTTTGTTTGTTGAGCTTTTGAAATGCGAGAATGTTCATTAAAGAAAATCGTATCTAAATCCGCCAGTTGTTGGAATCATATTTGCTCACATCCTGAGCAAAAAAAAAAACAAAAAAAATACCTACAATTTATTTAATGCGGTAAAGAAAATGGTTCTAATGGTTTTAATAATTGCTTTTTATTTTACACATTTTTGCTAAAGGAAATCATTGATTACTTTTATTTAATGCAATTTATTTGATTTTAATGATACAAAGGACGACGCAATGTTATACAAGTTTGTTTATTTTGAGGTCCATATAAAGGATTATGCAGAACTGCACTTGTAACATCCACTTCTACACTTGCGCAGTCATTATTCCCCTTGCATGGCTTACATTCATCTTTGCCGTCAATACATCTATCAATCAAAAGATTGGCGGCAGTAAGTTTAGCAGTTACATCATTTTGCCCCATACTAGTGCAATCGTAAGCGATCTTAACAAATGCCTTTGCATCACATTCAGCAGCATCCATAAATTGTGCAAATAACTTTTCACTTTTCCTAGTCTCAGCGTTAGCTGCTGCTGTCTAAAGTTATAAACAAAAAGAAATAAAGAAAGAAAGAAATATAACAAAAGTGATAGAATTTACGTAATACATACCGCAGCGGTTAAACATGCAGTGTAGTTTGCCGAAGGATAATTACTGCTACTGCAGTCGTGTATGCGCTTATCATATGCATTTAAATAATAATTTTCCAAATTATTTCTAAGAATGTTAGAACTATTCAACATAGAATCGAGCTGATTAATGGCGCTGTAATAACAGCTTCCCATATTGTGGCTTGTTTGCTGTACACGTGGAAGCGAGACAGCATATTTTCTGACACACTGTTTCCTTGAATCGCTAAGAATCGCTAAGGGCTTTAATCGGTCTTCGGTATTCTCTATGTTTGTAGTAGTCATTTGTATTAGCAACTTAATTCCTTCTAAACGTAACTTATATTGATCTTTAAACTTTTTAATTTGTGAATCAAAATAGCCTAAAACACTTCCATATTGTTGTCGATTCATATCGACATAATCTTGGGCATTAACTACAGAATTGCCATGATCTCCTACCTCATAGCTGGATACTTGTCCAGCCTGTAACAAATTATTATTATTATTAGTATTTGCAGTTAAGCTTTTTAAAAGTTTTACTCACATGTCCTTTAGCTACAGCTAAAACAGCACATAACACTAATATTATCTTGAGCATCCTAACTCACCACCAATCGCACTTTCTTTTTTAATTGCCTAAACTCAACTAAAATGTTCTGATTAAATTTATCTTTTTATATGAATTTTTTATCTTAAAAAATAATGTTGAGTTAGTTTTTTCTAAATTAAATTAATTTAGAGTACAATAAAATATATCTTTTACGCTTCTGCTTAATAATCTGCAAGTGTTAAGGATACATGTTTTGTTCTTATTTTAAGACACTAATTTTTATTATATTAAGTTATAAAAACTTGTTTCTTATCAGTGTGCGTTATAGTTTTAGTTTTTGTGTTTCTCTGTTAAGTTTTTAACAAAGTTATTACTTAATATGACTTGAAGTAGAAAATTCTTGAACCTACTTAAAATGGTCTTTGAAAGTATTCCTGCCCCTACTTAAAATAGTCTTTCAAGTGGGAAGCGAAATTATTTGAAACTAGAATTCAGATAACCCATAATTTTTTCTGGCTTAAAACTGCCAGGAGTTGTATCTGCATCTTGTTATTTACCTGCTTTTGATGATTAAATATGAAACGTCTTGTAATTTGCTTGACAGTAAACACTCAATTATACTACAAAAAGAATAATACAATTCTACTGTGGCCAATCAGTGGACCTAATAATAGTGAATTCACGAAAATGCTTAAAAATATTTTGCAACAATACAACTCTAAGAATTTGTGGTCAAATGTGAGGTTAGGAAGTAATTTGTCTTAAAAATGATCTAAAAATCACCGGAATATGAATTTTATTTGAAAACTGTAAATTATTGTCCAAGGACAGACAAAATGCATTTAATTCGAAACAAATTCATGTAGTGTTTTCGGCGATAATTGGCGTTGTATTGAAAAATTGTTATGTAAAGTAGAAATATCGGATTTAATTTAATGAAATATTTTTTAACGCAAATATCCTCCTCCAACACGTCAGTACACGTTCGCTATTTTCACAAAATTTGAAGCAAACTTTGCAGCCAAGTCAAATCACGAAATTATGCGACCAGAAAATTTCGACTGTGATAACTGAATTGTTTGGTTGGCCGTGTGGCTTATAGTGTCGTCTTGTGGCTACAAAAAATTGCTTATCATGATTAGGTAGTACAAGGAATTCAAGGTGACGGCGTGTTGTGGTCATTTAAAAAAAAATACGTGCCGATAATACCGCCTAACCACTAAACCTTTCGTACGGTTACTTTTCTTTTCCAAATTTGTCAATTCCTCAAAGTTCTCCACAATTGAAGTCATCCATTACCACCAGATGGCGAATTTTGCATAAGGATTTGAATTTGAAGATTCAACTGGTACATATCGCCGTAGATTCTCTCAATTCATTCAGTTTTTTTGGAAAAAATTATTTTTTGTTGTTAAAAGAGAAGTAGAACTTCAGGCAACAATGCCTATTTAGTCAAGTACCGTGCTACATTATTTAGGAAAGGGATAGAGAGGAGATGAAACAGGTGATGAAAGTAGATGGTTAGTCGGAAATTAACTGCCGTATAAAGACAGCACAGCGACCAGTGACTATGCCTTCATCGCTGAGCAGCCCCACCGACAGGCAATTTTTATTTTTCTAGTAAAAAAAAAACCAAGGTCTTTGTTGGGAATCGAACCCACAACCCCCATACTGACAAGATAGTATACTACCTACTAGCCTACAGGGGCACCTGTAGACGAAGCTCATTTTCACTTGTCAGGGTATGGCAACAAGCAAAATTGTAGCATTTAGGCTTCTGAAAATCCAAGAGCGATTATTCAAAAGCCTTTGCATGTTCAACATGTTACTGTTTGGTGCTATATGTGGTCTGGAGGCGTGATTGGGTCTTTTTTTCGAAGATGAGACTGGAAATGCACTAATAGTCAGTGGATTACGCTATCGCAAGATGAAGACAACTCAATTTTGGCATAGTATTGACGGACTTGGATATCACTGACATGACGTATCAACAGAAAGGTGCCACATGTCACACAGCCAATGAAACGATTAATTTATTACAAACCAACTTTCCCGATCGCATAATTTCACGACAATCAGCAGTGAAGTGGCCAGTCAGATCGTTTGATTTAATACCACGGAGCCAATCGAATCGATTTTAGTCTTAAAACTCAAAATCCGTGATGTATTTTACGAAATCGTAACGCCATTTTACCCAAAAATGATTAAAAACTTTGATGTAAGAACCAACAACTGTCAGCGTGGTCATGGTGGACTTTTACCACATATCATTTTTCGTTCATAATTGTCGAACCTTTCCCGTCGTAACAAAAATAAAAATTTCAAAATATTTAAGGTGAAAAATAGTCAGCAATGAACGGTATTCAAGCAGAGGCTATGTACAGTATAACTACCAGGTACATTTATTTATCAAAACATAATTACCAAACACTTAATTATAAAACGCTTAACACAATAAAACTAGTACTAATTTAATTTTTATTGTCTGCTTTAAAAGAAAAAATTGCAAAACACGCATTTTCATATAATTTCTATAATCAACATTATCAAAATCATAAAAAGTATTTAAATTTATTTTGAAAAATAATCAAGAGTGTAATATAACTTTAGACAAATTTTGTTTTTCCTCTACTTATAATACGTTGAACTTACGATAAGTTGACGCATTTAAAAAAAATAATTTTGTTTAAATTTTGAATATCGTCAGCTTAAATGCAAAACTATTTAAAACTACAAACTTTATACTTTGATAAAGATGCTAAACAACATGGCAGTTATTGTTCTATTAGTATGCTACTGAGGACACTACATGAGTTTCCTGATGATACAATATTCTGTCAATAGAACAGTGTGGTTTTCGAAAATAACACTACAGTTCATCAAATAAAAAAATTATCCCAAATATATCTTGTATTAAAAACGATATAAAGTGAGCTGGAATT
Source organism: Trichopoda pennipes (assembly GCA_030448955.1). NCBI lineage: Eukaryota > Metazoa > Arthropoda > Insecta > Diptera > Tachinidae > Trichopoda > Trichopoda pennipes. The sequence continues at coordinate 8,112,487 of JASKUP010000028.1, read as the reverse complement.
ATATGGCTGGACATATAAAAGGCTTTTGACACGATTTGGCAGATCTTTTATGGTGTAAATATTAAAGATCAATTTTCCAGCCCATGAAATAGATCTGATGGGGTACCATCTGTTTCAGAGTTATCACTCACATTATATTCAATATATATTTCAGATTTAAAGTTTCTTAACGACCATTCTGCAGCTTCATATACGGATGATACTGAAATAATTACAAGAAGAACAGTTAAAATGCAATCAAGAAATTAAAATTAAAATAACCAAAACCCAAACCATAATTTTTCCATACAATAAATCCCCCCAATCACCCCAAGCCTAGCAGGCTTGTTCCTAATGGAAGTGAAATACCAATTAAACATCTGGGAATTGTTTCCGATAAACAAAATTGACATTTAGACGTATGTTACAAACATGTGATAAAGTTATAAAACGTGATAGATAAAAATTATTTTGTACTCTACATAATATGTACACAATCAATAATAAGCTACGGGTGTCAAATATGCTTAACAAAAGCATCTAAAACATATCTCAATAAACTACAAGTTATTTAAAATAAAAACCTCAAAGTTGTTTGTAATTTACGATACTCAGCGAAACTATTACATAGAAATGTGCAACAAGATAAACTTTATTTTGGTCCACGTCATTTGAGGGGACGGACGACCACTATTCGTTACTAGCGTTGCCCACCCACAATCAGCAGAAAAACTTCTAAACAGTTCAAAATCCTGATATGTCGTAATTGCTTCTTTTCCTTTTGGCGATACAACACTGCAAGAAGATTTCTGTCTTTCAATTCACCGATGCTTGATAATATCAGAATTAAAACAGGCTATCGCTTCTACTACTTTGGAAGCAAAACTTTTAACCAAAACCAAAACCAAAAAAGTAAAATTATTATACCAATCTTAACTTCTCCAAAGGGACTGTATATACCCTTACCACCACAACATCGTAAAAGTATTGAGTTCTCAAGGTGTGGTAAAGGAATATAAATACTTTTATTTGGGTACGGTTTTCATCAAATTTGGTTTGTGAACAAACCGGTTTCGGCTATTTGCCATCTTCAGTGTTCTCTTGATACTAGTCGCGTTCTATTGTCAGCTGTGTTTATATAGTTCGTCTTGTTCGTATTTGTCTTCGTGTTGTTAGGTCTGTCTGCATACTTTTCAAGTAGCAAATACTCAGTAAATTTTTTTGGGAGAGTAAGAACAATGTTACTCTGTCGGCTGAGAAAATCTGAAAAAGTACGCAGACAGTATTCAGTGAAATTTTGCAAGAAAACAGCTGATCGATGTGTAAACAATTGAAACTTCTGCTGCTTCTATCACTTCTGCCATCTCCACTTCACTGACGCCATGGTCGCACTTATATTTAAACGTTTCTACCATGAAATAAAATGTTTTGTTTATTATAATTTATTATAAATATTAAAAATAAACACATTAGTAACTACTTACCTCTGCCATTGCTAAATTTCAATTTTTATTTTCACTTCACAACAATTATTTAATTCAAACACTATATGAAAACAGCTGTTCAAAGTAGTTGCAAAATTTTGCATGCAGAAATTTCTCCATTAACATTTTACAAGTTCTCTGACTTACAACTGTCAAAAAAATTATCTTTTTAGCTCTCTTTTGCAAGAGATTTTGAGTACGCAGACAATATTTTTTTAGATTTGACAACATTTTGCACAAAATGATGCAAAATATGTGTACGCAGACAGACCTATTGCATTCGTCAGTTTCTCTCTTTTTTGTCTGTATCTCTCTCTTCTTTTTCGTTTGTTTGTTTTTACCTAATTTGTATCTCCCTTTTCATTCGTCTCTCTTCCTACCTAAATCCTTTTGCGACCATGCTTGTTATTCGTTTGTGTTTATGTGTGTACCTTTGGGTTTTTTCTTATGACATAATAATCTGTAATTGTACGTTTATGAGGTTCTTTATTGCTTTGGTCTTGTGTACCTGCGTAACGTGTTTGAGTTGGTGTAATGTTGGTTTTCTTGTAAAAATGTTTCAATGGTTCAAATATTGTGTCTGAAGCAGTGTTTACTATTATATGTATATACCTTAGAAGAAATTCAGATGACAAAATAAACCCTTATAGAGTTGTATTACTGACATTTGAATTGGCACAAAGTCCAAGCTTGTCCTTACTACTCGTACCCAATACGTTTCAAATCATGCCAGAAACTTCGTACACGCAAAAATGGTGCAAAAATGCGCCACTATGTGAAAATAGTGCATCACGCCCCCTACAAGCACCTGTATAAACTGTTCGGAAGAACACCCTGTCACCTTAAGGGACTGTAAAGTTTTTCAACAACAACAAAAAAAAGAAGTTTTAAACATTAAAATGAAAGACAAAAGTTCCTTAAAAGCCGGCAAAGAAAAATATCACACACACACACACAAAATCCTTCGCCACTCTTAATTCCTTTGTATTCTGATGTTACCAACAACAAACACACACAAATAATGCAACGAAAAATAGCGCTGAAATTAACATAAACTCTTCAGTCGTAATTAGTCCTACCAAACCATCAACAACTCTTTCTTCCTGCTTAAGAAATCAAAACTGAATCAAAAAGAAATTCCACAGCATGTCCCGCTGTATTGCCAAAAAACAGCAGGACATGAAAGTAAAGTACAAAGACCAGCAAATAAACACATTTACAACTCAACCAATGTCTAGAGCAGTGATGGGCGAACTTTTTGGGTGACGGTCCATTAAATTAAAAAAAAACATAGAGGGTCATTCATTAAAAAATTATGGGGTTGTTGTTCAATTAAAAGTTCGGTTTAAGCTATATATTTATTAGTTATATTACGTAATATTTTAAACAACATAAAAATTTGATAAGATACCTGTCACATAAATATGAGGCCTGTTCACATAAATATGAGGAAGCAAACATTGACATAATTTTCTGCACATGATTAATTAGCTTTGGAAATTCATCTTTTAGTAACGATTTATAGAAATTAAGTTTATCTGTATTAAAAAATAGCTGTTTTAAATTATTATTACATTGCAATTCTATAATTTCCAATTGTAGATCAGATGGAACATTCTCAGGATTAACATTAAAAGGCATTGAAAAAATTTCTGAACATGGTTGGATTTTTTTAAAGTCAGCCAATCTGGCCTCAAATTCTGAATACAGTTTTAATAAAGATTGTGAAAAGACTTTTAACTTCTCTTCACTCACAGGCCTCAAAGAATTAAGTCTTGGAAAATGAGTCAACTAATTTTTTCCCAAACATTTAGAATATATAAACAATTGAGTTTTAAAAGACCTCAAACTGCCCCAAGTTTCATCTATAAATTGATTTCTTCCCTGTGACTTCTTGTTCAGTTTATTAAAGTGCTCGAGTAAATCCGTGAAAAAAGAAAACTGAATGCACCATCCTACAATACAATATCAATACAATATCCTACAGTATTTCCCACTCATCCCAAATTTCAGTTTTGGTTTTTAGAAAACCTTTAATTTCTTCGAGAAGACTCCAAACTCTCGAGAAGGCATGCCTACAACTCAGCCACCTGATCTTTGTGTAATAAAGTACATCTGAAAATTCTGCATCAACTTCCGACAAAAACTCTTGAAATTGTCGATGTAACAAACAACGGGCTCGAGTGGTATTAATTAATTTTAAAATAATATTAAGTACGTGGTTAAAATCTAAGGCAGCCTTGCAAAGAACATCTTGGTGGATTATACAATGTAAAAAAATTGTTTCGCTTTCAGGATTCTGACTTTTATAAACTCCTGCAAACCCCGTATTTTTTCCCACCATGTTAGGTGCTCCATCAGTTGTTAAATTAATTAATTTGGAAATTGGGGCATTAAGAGATTCCATCCATTCCATGTTTTGAATTAAAGTGCCTCGCGAGATTATAATCTTTTAGTACAGCTACCGGTTCTTGGCAGATAAGACAAATAGGTTTTTGGTTATATTCCATAAAGAAGTACTTCCATGTCAACTCTTCTTGAAATACTCGACATTCCAAATCAAATTTTCTCTTTCTATTTTCGATTGACATTTATGGGTGTATTTACGATACACTTTATTATTTTAATTACACAAATAAAACTGTACGTTGGTAACTTTATAATTTTCACAATTTATTCTTTACGTCACGAGATTTACACTTTTACTGATTGCTGATTAATCCATCGCTGGCCCTTTTATATTTGTTACGCATGTTGTCTCGAATATTCAAGAATCTTCTAGAGCTCACATATAATAGTTGTTGTTATGTTATACGTTCAGTTTTCCATATTAGTTGTTAGTGTTTTATGATGTTTATGTTTCTTCTTGGAATATTGCATCAGAAACTTGTTGTTCTCTTGTGTGTACAATATTTCCCAGAAAACTACGCAGTTTGTACACAATATAATATGAAAACATTGCATTTTTTTGCTAAAATTGTCAATTTATATCTTTTTTAAAACATAATGTAAATTTATTTTTTGGGCATAATTTTTTAATAGGTGATTAATTTTTTTTTTTAACGCTCGGCGGGCTGGATGTGGCCCGCTGGCCGTAGTTCGCTCATCACTGGTCTAGAGCCACACTAAAAATGTTACAAAAACAAAGGCTTTTCTCGCCTTGCCATACTTATAAAACTAAGCGATGGCTTACAAATTAATATAATTTGACACCGACACTGCCTCCATAACTATTAAAGTTAACATTGGCTTGTTATTTTCATTTGTTAATATGTACTCGTACATCCAATCCACTCTTTCTTTCTGCAAATTTTAATATGTGAAGCAACTCTTGTGACGCAAATATTTTAATTTCAGAGAAACTGAATATTAGATATATAATTTCTGAATTACTAAAACGCATGTCTGATGATAACATTAATCGTTTTCTCATTTTAAATGATGTTGCGTTATGTGCTGAAAAGCATTCCAAAGGCGAACAGCATGTAAAAATAACTGTCACTCGGAATATGGGCCAATTTGAGGTTAGGAAGTAAATTAGCTTAAAACATATTTTTTCAGTTAACTTCAATTTTTTTATTGATAGTAATGTAAAGTAAAAAAAATCAGAAATTAACAGTGGAATATGATGTCGGGTAAATGCCCATCACTACCACGTAGGCAGTCATTCGCAATTTTTACAAAATTTTCAAGCACATTTTGCATCAAAGCTTCGCTCGTCTCAATGCAGTACCGACTTTCATTTGTCAGAGCATTAGTTGTTTGCGGATAGTTGACATGAACCCGGTTTTTCAAATATCTCCAGGTGATCAATTGACATTGCCAAATCGAAAAATTATCGGGAAATTTCTTCAAGCAATTACTGAATTATTTAGGTGGCTGTGTGACTTATGACTCATGTCAACAACTAGAAAATTGGTTATCATAGTTTAGGTAACGCAGAAATTTCCTTTTTTTTTTGTTTTTTTTTTTTTTTTTTTGGTAAAAAAGAAAAGTAGCAAAAATTGAGGACAACTATAAATTCCATGTGACTGAGAGTTGCAAATCGGACATAACCTTTGAAAGTTAGTCGAAACAACCAGAGATTTTCTACTTTTGTTAGTACTTTTATGAAATTTTGATCCCACCTGTTCATTTGATGATTCGTTTACCACAGCATTCTCTACATTTTCCATCGTTTGACATCTATTTTGTAAAAACTTTGCCATCTGTTCCCACGTTGGTATTTCATTAACAGGTGTTGTTTCTTCCCACTTTGTTTGTGTTGCAATATCAAACTTTCGGCCAACAATGTGAATTAATAAGCAGTCAGCAATTTGATCTTTAGTGCCCATTGTAAGTAGAGCCCTTAGATGAGAATTTACGCTGTCGCTCAGATGCCGCAATCTTTCTACAGATCCAGCATCTACCTTCTCCATTGCCACAATGTTTCTAATATGCGCCTGAAAATTTAAACGTTTATTATCAAATCTAGATTTTAAAATTTCAATAGCTTTATCAAAGTTTGTGTCACTTATTTCCAAAGATCGAATGGCATCTAATGCGGAGCCACCTAAACATGTTTTCAAATGTTGAAATTTTTCTATTTTAGACAGGTCATCATCACCACCAACAACAGTCTCAAACATTGAGTAAAAATCAGGCCACTCTGTATAAACTCCAGTAAATGTTGGGATTTGTATGATTGGCAAACGCGTTTTTTGTACAGGCAAAAAAATCGATGGATGCGATTCACTAAATGTTGATTGTCTTACCAGTTTTGGATTTTGGCTTGATTTCAACCTTAACGCCATAATTTTTCGTGTAAAAGCAGTTTTAGTTGTTGTATAGACATCTGCGACTTCTACTGGTAAAGCGCTTTCCATTTCAGCATGATTTTCACGTTCGAGACGGTCATGAACAATCTCAAAATCTGCATACAACTTGTCCAGTAACGCCTGTTTAACTGACAGGGCAGCCTCATCTAGCAAATCAAGATTACTATGCAGAACTTCCTCCTGCATAACAAGTAATCTTTCTTTCAATTTGATTGATTTGCGCTTGTAAAAACACTCCTCGTTGGTTTCAACACTCATTTTTCTTTTCCTTTCTAACGAATCACGTCGGGGTCACCAAAAATGTTGAATTTATGCACCAAAACTTCCAATTCTTATCAAAGAATAACACCAAAAAGAATGTTAATATGCACCAAACTTAAACAATCCTTATAAAAAAATAACACCAATGCGTTTAAAGAAATTTCAAACTGACTTTATTTGTACAATGAAAAATGACAAAAAATGAAAAATGCAAATGAAAAAATGATAGCGTGTTCTCTATACTCAAGCGTATATATACTAAAATTACAAAGCTTTTTCAACCGTTAACTCTAATTATAAAAAACAAAAATGATGCTGCCATATGAATCCAATTTCTTTCTTTTTCTTTTCTTCTTGTTCTTCATATCTCTTACGAACATCCTGCCCCCGTTGAATTCCTTGGGGATTCAACTTCTTCATCTAGTAAATAGCAAATCTTAGATACTGCCCGTCGAACAACGCCATTATTGGTTTTGATGATAGCTACTCTAACAACGCCGTCATCACCTTCTATAACCTCTATCACACGGCCCAATTGCCATTTTAGTGGTGGCTGATTTTCGTCTTTCAAGAGGACCATCATTCCTATTTTTACATTTGGTGAATTAACCTGCCATTTTGTCCTTTGTTGAAGAATTGTAAGGTATTCAGAGCTCCATTTTTTCCAAAAAAGCTGTTGCATAAAACATACACGTTGCCAACGCCCAAGACGATGAATATTTAGCATCGATATATCAGGTTCTGCTACTGATGTAAATGGCGCCCCTATTAAAAAATGAGCTGGGGTTAAAACTTCCAAATCATCAGGATTTTCGGTGAGTGGACAAAGTGGACGTGAATTCATAATAGCCGAAACCTGGTATACGAGAGTGCGTAGTTCGTCAAAGTCTAATATTGATTGTCCAACTGTGCGAATAAGATGGAGTTTGGCGACCTTGATTGAAGCCTCCCAAAGACCGCCAAATTGAGGCGACCTTGGTGGTATAAACTTCCAGTCTATGGCATCCTCTAAACATTTTTCATGTACAGTCTGAATGTGCTGTTGGCTTAGAAGTAACCGCTTAAGTTCATTCAATTCGTTCTTTGAACCAACAAAATTTGTGGCATTATCAGACCATATGGTTTTTGGTCTACCACGAATGCTGATAAATCGTCTGAGGGCAGCTAGAAAACCTTGAGTTGATAAATCTTTTACAAGCTCCAGGTGTACTGCTTTAGTGCTAAAACAAATAAAAAGGCATATATAACATTTCACTGGAGCTCTTGAACGAATATCAGAACGATAGTATAACGGTCCACAATAATCAACACCCGTCACAAAAAATGCTCGATGGCCTTCAAATCTGTCTTTGGGAAGATTTCCCATTATATGTTCTACTATACGAGGGCGCAAGCGAAGGCAGCGAACACATTTGTTCACAACTCGCCTTACTTCTTTTCTTCCACCTATTGGCCAATACTGCAATCTAATGGTAGCCAATAACGCTTGTGGACCAGCATGAAGGTTCTTTTGATGAAAATATGTTATTATTGAATCTGTTAATGGATGCTGCTTTGGAACTATAACTGGATGTCGAGCATTAAAATCAAGCGATGAATGTTTTAGTCGACCGCCTACTCTTAGTAGGCCGAAATTATCAACAAATGGATTCAAGGAAATAAGCGAACTAGATAATGAAATTGGCCTTTTTAGACCCAAAGCAACAAATTCTGTTGAAAAAACACTTTTTTGAACCATTCGAATTAACAACATGGTTCCTTTGTGTATATTTTCTGTTGTTAATGGGCCCTTTCATACGTGACACGCCCGCAGCACCAAACTTGTATATATATGCAAAAACTCTGCTAATTTTGCCAAACGATGTGATATATTTCGATTCAAGTGACAAATCTCGGGAAGTATCTGTTGAGCAAACTAAAACTTGTTTTCGCCTTTCTGGTAAATTTGTTATTGTAGGAGGTTGGTTTGGCCAAGAATGTTGATCTTCTTTTAAAAATTCAGGACCACATAACCATAAACTTGATGTTGATAATTCCCTTACTGTTGCACCTCTAGACAATATGTCAGCCGGGTTTAAAGATGTTGGAACATAAAACCATTTCATTGCTGATGTTAAAGACTGTATACGGCTAATTCGATTTGAAACGAATACTTGAAAATTTGATGACTCTTCTTGAATCCACGAGAGGACAATTGTTGAGTCCGACCAACAATAAATATTTCCATTGTAAATATGTAGTTTTAAAATTGAGTACATTAGTTCTGAAAGTAAGAGCGCAGCTGATAGTTCAAGTTTAGGAATAGTAAGAACTTTGGTAGGTGCTACTCGAGATTTAGAGCAAAGAAGGTTAGAATTCACCACACCGTTGAGCTCACTTCGTAAATAGACACAAACACCATAAGCTGACAGACTAGCATCACAAAATGCATGAATTTCATGTTTTCCACCAGGAATTAAAACTCTTCTAGGATATACGCATCTCTCTATGTCTAAAAATTTAGAGCACAAGCTAAACCAGGCAGAGTTAAGGTGCTGAGGTAGATTGTCGTCCCAATCAATTTTTTCTTTCCACAAATGCTGCAGAAAAATTTTAGCCTTAACAACAATAGGTCCTATGAGGCCAAGGGGATCATAATATCTAGCAATAGTTGAGAGAACCATTCGTTTTGTTACTTCCTTTGAAGAAATAGATGGTACAAACGAAAATAGGAACTTGTCACTGCTTGGCTCCCATATTAGTCCCAAAGTCTTTGTTACATCACTTCCATCTTGAAACTTTATAAATGTCTCCTTTTCTTCATCGTTTATTTTGCTAAGAATAGAATGGTCATTCGAACACCATTTGCGAATTTTAAAATTTCCCTTTTTAAGTAGTTGTGTTGTTTGCTGAAGAATTTTATTAACTTCTTCCATAGAATCTCCTCCAGATATCATATCATCGACGTAGAAATCACGTAGCACAATTTTCGAGCCTAATGGAAAAAGTCTGGACTCATCCTTTGCCAGTTGGTGCATTGAACGAACAGCAAGAAAAGAGGCAGATTTTGTTCCGTATGTGACCGTATCAAGCTTATAAACCTTTATCGGATCATTAACATGGTCACGCCATAAAATACATTGAAGATAATTATCTGGATATGAAACCTTTACACATCGATACATTTTACATATATCTCCTGTTAGAGCAATATTAAAAGAGCGAAAACGTAGTAAAATATCAAAAATATTAGGTTGTATAGTTGCGCCACACATTAGTATGTCATTAAGCGAAAATCCCGTCGATGTTTTTGCTGATCCGTCAAATACAACACGCAGTTTTGTGGTTGAGCTATCTTCTTTGATTACATAATGGTGCGGGAGATAATTAGTTACAACGTTTTCTGGAGCCTTTTTTACTAACGACATGTGATGAAGATTGATGTATTCTTTAATAAATGAACTATACCGAGTCTTTGTCTCTACTGACTGATTTAAGCGTTTTTCCAAATTTTTAAACCGACTGAAAGCATATTGATATGATTCACCAAGTGCTTGTGGGCTTGTTTTAAATGGTAAATGGACAACAAATTCACCTGAACTTAAACGCTTGTAGGTTTTTAAGAAATAATTTTCACATTCAATTTCCTCCTTCGTTATTTTTTTATTGATATCTAGGTGATTTTCGATTTCCCAAAAACGACGAATTAGATTATCAAGGTTATTTTCAGAATTAAATTTTTCATTTATTTGAACTCCTAAAAGGCAATTATTTGTTCTCTGTAGTTGAATACCTCCACCAGCCACAACCCAACCAAACTCAGTTTTTTGTAGAACTGGCAACCCTGGCCCAAGTCTAATTTTTCCATCACATAGCGATTCAAAAAATAAGTCCCCGCCTATTAATAAATCTACTTGTTGTGATTTGAAGAACAATGGGTCGGCTAATTTTATGTTCCTGGGTAGGTTCCAATTTGAAGCATCTATTGAAAATTGCGGCTGTTGATCTACGATAGTTGGTACTACAATACTCGTTATCCATGTAGAGGTGTTCGATGTTCGCGATTGAATGAAAATATCAACAACTTTACTGGATACAAAATTTGACTGGCCTATACCAGATATATGTGATGTTAAATGCTTGGGTTTTAACTGTAATTTGTTAGCGAAACTTTTTGTTATAAAATGAGTCTGCGAGGCTGAGTCGAGAATAGCTCTACATGGAATTAGAGACCCGACATTATTTTTGACAAAAATTATAGCTGTAGCTAAAATTGGTGTATTATCAATGTCTGGTTTCAGTGGACTACTTGAGACTAATAAAGATGATTGTGGCAACGAACTTTTAGGGGCTGCAATTTTTAGCGAAGTTGACGGTTCTATATTTGAATTGTGCGAAATGCTTTCATTTTTATTACAAGCACCACTAGCCGTTAAATGAGGTATATGAATTTGCTGTGATTTGGACAAAGTTTCCATATGAAGTAAACTATTATGCTTTAGTGAACAGTGCCGACAACTACCGGACACACACGTCTTAATGGCGTGGCCCTTTTTAAGACAGTTTAAACATAAATTTAAACGCTTGGCATCTTTATATCTAGCAGACGGTGTAAGTGACAAAAATTGAGGACAACTATAAATTCCATGTGACTGAGAGTTGCAAATCGGACATAACCTTTGAAAGTTAGTCGAAACAACCAGAGATTTTCTACTTTTGTTAGTACTTTTATGAAATTTTGATCCCACCTGTTCATTTGATGATTCGTTTACCACAGCATTCTCTACATTTTCCATCGTTTGACATCTATTTTGTAAAAACTTTGCCATCTGTTCCCACGTTGGTATTTCATTAACAGGTGTTGTTTCTTCCCACTTTGTTTGTGTTGCAATATCAAACTTTCGGCCAACAATGTGAATTAATAAGCAGTCAGCAATTTGATCTTTAGTGCCCATTGTAAGTAGAGCCCTTAGATGAGAATTTACGCTGTCGCTCAGATGCCGCAATCTTTCTACAGATCCAGCATCTACCTTCTCCATTGCCACAATGTTTCTAATATGCGCCTGAAAATTTAAACGTTTATTATCAAATCTAGATTTTAAAATTTCAATAGCTTTATCAAAGTTTGTGTCACTTATTTCCAAAGATCGAATGGCATCTAATGCGGAGCCACCTAAACATGTTTTCAAATGTTGAAATTTTTCTATTTTAGACAGGTCATCATCACCACCAACAACAGTCTCAAACATTGAGTAAAAATCAGGCCACTCTGTATAAACTCCAGTAAATGTTGGGATTTGTATGATTGGCAAACGCGTTTTTTGTACAGGCAAAAAAATCGATGGATGCGATTCACTAAATGTTGATTGTCTTACCAGTTTTGGATTTTGGCTTGATTTCAACCTTAACGCCATAATTTTTCGTGTAAAAGCAGTTTTAGTTGTTGTATAGACATCTGCGACTTCTACTGGTAAAGCGCTTTCCATTTCAGCATGATTTTCACGTTCGAGACGGTCATGAACAATCTCAAAATCTGCATACAACTTGTCCAGTAACGCCTGTTTAACTGACAGGGCAGCCTCATCTAGCAAATCAAGATTACTATGCAGAACTTCCTCCTGCATAACAAGTAATCTTTCTTTCAATTTGATTGATTTGCGCTTGTAAAAACACTCCTCGTTGGTTTCAACACTCATTTTTCTTTTCCTTTCTAACGAATCACGTCGGGGTCACCAAAAATGTTGAATTTATGCACCAAAACTTCCAATTCTTATCAAAGAATAACACCAAAAAAAATGTTAATATGCACCAAACTTAAACAATCCTTATAAAAAAATAACACCAATGCGTTTAAAGAAATTTCAAACTGACTTTATTTGTACAATGAAAAATGAAAAAAAATGAAAAATGATAGCGTGTTCTCTATACTCAAGCGTATATATACTAAAATTACAAAGCTTTTTCAACCGTTAACTCTAATTATAAAAAACAAAAATGATGCTGCCATATGAATCCAATTTCTTTCTTTTTCTTTTCTTCTTGTTCTTCATATCTCTTACAAACAATTTCATTTACTGGCGGAAAACAATTTTGTTTCTTTACATAAACGCCTAATTGAAAGTTAGCTTTATCACTACAGATGATTTTGTTAAAAAAAATGTGTTATTTTCGTTAAATTTTTCAAACATGTCTTAGCTTTAATTCCCAACAACTGCATAAAGCTATGAACACAACTGAGGCGAACAACGAATTTCGCCCAACATGACGAATACGCCGGTTAAAATTCGCTGTGTAAATTCGTCGTATGAAGCACATTAACGATGAAAAAACAAAAACATCTGTTATAGTTAATAAAGTTGTTTATTGTTTGTTCAATTTAAATGAATCGAAGAATTTCAAAATTTGTAAAAATAATTAAAATACTGAACATCATGTTCATTATGGTAAAATCCTTTTTGCTTGTACGTAAACGTTTACGAAGGAGGTGGTGGATACGGCCAGTAAACTTAAATCGAAACGACCTAGGATTCCAAAAATGGTCACATGATCCTGATTTGTTCGTCGTTCGCCAGCGTAAAAAATATAAATAAATCTATTTCAAGTTCGCCGCGTACAACGAATTTCGGCCAACGTTGTAGCTGTGTGCATTTTCATATACACCAATGTGTTTTATTTTTGACGGGCGAATATTTACGGGGAAAAATTCGTCGTTCGTCCCATTTGTGTTCATTGCATAAGCGTGAAGATAAAGATCTTTATACAAAATGTTGCGCAAAGTACCGCTAATACTGCCCAATAGTTCCTAACGTCGGACCCTTGCTATTTCCAGCTCATTATCAACACTTTACTGCGGCTATATTTACTGTCTATTGCCAGCAACAATACCGTGAGCCTCTAAATAAGTAATTAAATTAAGCACAGCGATCTCAGAAGAAGTCTTATTACGTAGAAAAACTGCTAGAATTTAACAAAAAAATTAAAATGCTTTACTCAAGAGTGTAACATTCCATGCTTAAACTTTCCCCACTTTTTATTAAATAAATGTCAATGACAGACAATTTACTTGCTAACCTCAAATTTGCCCACCCGATATCGAATATGTCTTAGCCAAAAGTATTCTCACTACCACTGGCGGGTAATATTGAACAGTCCATATTGTTCTCATTTTAGCATACAATCGAACAACCAGCAGATATTAATGCCAACCACGTTACTTGCAAAATCTACCAAGTCCTTTCGCTGTTCATTAATTGTAATATCATGCTCAATAAGTGGATTTATACTTTTCCTATATATCACCAAACACTTTGATTTCGCTGGATCATATATTTCACTTATTTTCGACATTTGCTTTCGACAGGCTTTCCAGGCTGGCTGTGAACATTTCAGTAATCCTAATTATCAGTTAGGTCATTAGCATAAAGTGAAAAAAGTAGTGGTCCCAAAATTGACCCCTAAAACACACACCTCTCGTAAGTTCAGCCGCGTTAAACACTAATCGATTCGCATAAACAAATTATGTATAGCGCGTCAGCTAAGACAATATAAGATGTGCAGCAGTCGAAGAAGGGCCTAAGATTGTTATACAATAACACATGGCCAATTGTATCAAATGCTTTTGAATGATCTAGAAGCTGCAAAAAACTAATTTTCACTCCATTAAGTTCACTCCTAATGCTTTCGTTAACATCCACCAAGGCAGTTATAAAGCTATGATGAGGCACACGGAGAATTTCGCGGAAAGTTGTCAACATATTCTTCAAGCAATATGCAATGATATTTTGAAATTTTAGACTAAAAGGTACAGTCAAATCAAAAGGAATTACTCCGATCTGACTGCTAGTTTTTTTTTATAGCCCTCTCAAACTCAGTACTTGTATGTTTTACTGAACCAACTTAATTTAAACCTAAGAATTTCAAAACGAATATTATTTTATTATGTGAGCTAACGTTTTTCTTTTTATTTTCTATTTAAAGTAGGATATTTCACTATACTAAAATTGAAAAAATAAACTCTGCAGAGACTTAAGTTTTTTTTGTTTGTTTATTTTTATGAACATATAAAAAAATCCCTTTTTTCTCCAAACATTTGAACCTGCAATTTTAGCTTTACTTTCCTGCAGTTGGAAATCACTACTAATACATTGTCTTATATCTGTTTTTACATTTTTAATCAATTTCAAGTGCCACCAGGTGTCACCTCTCAATTTTTTGCATTACACAGTACAACACTTTTCATTATGATTGATTCGCGACTCAATTCTGATAAGGCCCTTTTGCTTAACATAACTCAAGAATCACTAGTCGGATTATACTTAAACAAATTTAGAAAAATCAAGAATAACAAGTACTTTCATCTGTTTATATAACGTTTCGCTACATAAGCAACAGTTTCACTACATAAGCAAATGTATGAAGAAAAAAAAATATTTTTTGCCTAAAAAGTAAATTTTTTGTTTTTTTAATTCATAAAAAATGCAAAACGGTAAAAAAAGTGTCAAGTCCTATTACTTTCACGTAAAGTCGTATAACCTATTAACCAAATGAGATATAACTCATGAAAATCGATGAAGGCGTTTCGCTTTTATGCACAATTAAGTAAAGGTATGAATTTCAAAAATTTGCTCGAGATATGCACAAATTTTTGACTCTCGTTTATATACGACATCAGTTGTACCACTTAAATTATCATTAGGTGATGACATAAATAAATTAGTATGGAACAACAATTAACCTTCTTCCAAACAGTATTGTAGAACACTACAGTTTGCATCAGTTAAAGAGACACCTCAAGTTATACGAGAAGAGAAGAGTCGATGAGGAAATATCTCAACTAAAAGAATTTGAGTTAACAGTAAATAATCGCAACTTTAGAGTAAATAATTAATTATATTTTACAATGATTGACGGCAAGACAGTAACAGAAACACCATCACCATCTTCTTGTTTTATTTGTGGAGTCACAACATCCAAGATGAATAAAATCGAAGAAGTTCTAGCTATGCCCCTAAATGAACAAGCACTGCAATTTGGTATGTCACCACTTCATGCGCATATTAAGCTGATGGAGTGTCTTTTCCACGTAACTTCTAATATTGAATTTAAACGTGGGAGAGTCGACTCAAATACTCATCCGATAAAAGAAGCCCGAAAATGTTTGATAAAGCGTGAACTTAAAGAGAAAATAGGAATACTGGTTGCTACTGTTAAGCAAGGCTCTGGTACGACAAATTCAGGAAATATGTCACGAAGATTCTTTGCTAATCCTGTTTTGATTTCCGAAATAACGGGTCTAGATGCAAACATAATCAAGAGGTTTTCAATAATTCTCGAAACTATAATAATCGCCGAGGTAGTAGATCCAAACTAAATTTGGTGATTTTTGTTTGGAGACGGCAAAAGAGTTTTTTGCACTGTACGAGTGCTACAATATCCCCCACCTACACTTCACAAAATTCTGACTCATGGCAAGGATATACTTGAAAAGTGTATTTTTCCTGTAGATCTACTATCCGAAGAGGCTCAGGAATGTCGTAACAAAGACTATAAAAAATTTCACATTTGACGCCGTCATTTAGCCAGAAAAAGCATAGTGTTATAAGCGACGAAATTAAGGCTCTTTTAGAATAATAAATTAAAAATAAAATAAATAATAAATTAAAAATTAAGAAAAAATCATTTAGATTTTTTTGTTAGTTATGGCTTTTTACATTGCAGATAACGATCTATATTTCTCTAACTTTCTTTATTTTGATTACTTTTGTGTATTACTATATAAATACAACTAAATTTGTGATGAAATCGCTACATTTTTCGACAAATATATTTTTTTCCTCACCTCCATACAAAAATCCCCACTGTGTGACGTCGGAAATCTGATTGTCTCGCACACATCAAATTATTTCCAAAAATGTGCTGCAGTAATACAATGAAATTTTTTTCCATTTTGATAGTAAATTTTCATAATTAAAATTTTTTGAACAAGAGTGTAGCATTCCATGCTAAAACTTCAATTTATTAATTAATTGATAATTCTTGACTTCCTAACCTTAAATTTACCCACCTATTACAAGAGCAGATTGGTCTATTGTCGGTAAGGAATAAATACATTCGGTTACATTCGTTTCAATTCTTTTTTAATAAAGTTGTTGTTTTTGATAGCAGAAGTCTAAATACAAATCAAAAACTCAATTTCAAAAGTTTATGTACTTAGGTCCGTTTACATTTAAGGTGACCATATGAAGATCACATAAGGTAAAGGCCTTGATAATTTTCCACAATTAAAACTTTATTATTTAGATGATGATAAACTTATTTTTTTTTTGCAAAAATTTTGCAATCAGTAAAAAGAGGAATATTATTTCCTTAACTCTTATCTTTTAAATTTTTATCTCTTTAATTATTTCATTTCCCTATTCCAGTTTCATGTGTTTATTATCACTCATACATTGTTTATACATAAATATCATAATAATAAAGTTTACGTGCAAGAAACAAAATTAAGGCCAACAGCATGAAGTAGATTTGAAAGCAAAACAGGCCACCCTTTAAATTTAAATTTTATATATTTTCTTTTAATAGCGGGTAAAGAGAATACACTCTTTGTAATTCTTTACTTTAAAAAAAAATTCCTTTTTATATAACAAAGCTCCTTGCATGTAAAAGTGCTCTTTACGAATATGTAAATATTATGCCGTTCTTACGTCCTTCTCCATAGTTTCTCAAGGGCTTTCGAAGTATTTTCAAATGGTTTGTATATACAACACACCCACACTGTAGTGTGATTAACCAATTGGCATAATTGACACATAAGTAGAGAAACAAAGAGACCTTAATTGTCAATATTGTATTAATAAATATTATCGAATCACTTATTGTAACCAATTTATTGATCATCAGCATAATTTAATTGTACTGTATTGTTGTTGTTACTTTATTATGCATGGGCATTAATGGGGACACTGCATGCGGAAGTATTTTTGATGACGTTGAGTTTCTCTATATTTATAGGTCAGTTTTGTTGGTAATTACACTAAATACTTTCATGTCTAGTAATATTTATATTAATGTATGTAGTTAAGTATAAGTATATGAAGTAAGAATGGAGTGACGTCACTCAAACCTAGAATCTAGATTATTTTCATTGTTAGTATATAAGCTGTAGAAATTAAGAATAAAGCAATCATAATCATAATTATTATTAATTATTAAACATACCTTCGAGCTCTAATTGAGGAGCTCAAGAATAAACATTAAAATTAAAGACAACTAAACAATTCTTCTCCTATTTGATTTATCCTCGCTACAACACACACTAATAGAAGTTAAGTAGAGATATTTTCTATTTACAAAACTATTAATTAAACTATAAATATGTTATTAAAACTTCATCTTTTTTTCCCTTGGACCAGCACTCAAGGGATGGCCGCTACACATGCAAGGCATTGTGCCAGAACAAGGAAATTAGGTTATGGTGAGGAGGAAAGAGGCTGTAGTGTTTGTCGATATCCGATTTGAACTTTCTTACATTGAAAGTGACAGGAAAGACCTCTGGTGGGAGTTTATACCACATGCGGACTGTTCTTACAAAAAACGAATTTTTCCAAATGGGTGCGCTTTCAACGGAAATTGAGTTAAACACCAAAGCGTGCGTGTAACGGGAATAAGTTCTCTAATTTCATTAGACCATGCTCTTGGGAATCAATAGAGTTGGATACCCTACTGTCCCCAATGAGCAACTTGGTCCTCTTCTGTACGCGGCCGAGCAATTCCAAAATAGACTTTCGGACGCCGGCTCATACATAAAAGTTCTATTCGATTTTTGGACGGATATAGGTGGTATAAAAAGTACGAAGATTGGATGGAGTGAAGTATCTCTTACACCGTTTTAGAATACCGAGGCACTTAAAAACTATTTTAGGAACCTGAAAAATGTCTTTAGTCTATCGTACATCACATTGAACTTTCATGCCAAGAACATCAAGAGCTTCCGATTCCGTAATACTCGTAATACTTATATTACCCATACCATCATATGCATTTCCGAGCACAGGTCGATGCATAAGCATGCAACATTGCGTCTTACATACATTAAAATCGACTCTATTCACACGACCTCATTTTAAGATCGTTGCGAGACTGAGATTAATTGAGCGTATTATTCATGTTCCGCCTTTTAAAGCTCACCTCTAACTGGTTCGGTCTATTATTATTTAATGAATATGAATGACATATGGTACTGTCGTCTGCGAAAGAAAATACAGGGTTAAAAGTTTGACAAAAAAGGTCATTTAGAGAAATAAGAAATAATAGTAAGAAAAAGAAGGGAGCCTTGCGGTACCCCTGAATTAATCTTAAACTTGTCTCATAAAATCCCATCTGCAATAACTCTTATAGTGAGATTCCTGAGATTCAACACAAATCTGGAGAAATTATCCCCGACACCAAAAGCAGCAAATTTTGGCAAAAGTGCATCATGTCACACTATATCAAATACCGTGGAAATATCTAGAAGCACCACTTTACTTTCTGCGAAATACATGATAAGATATACATCTGCACCTAGCCATGTGGGCCAATATCAGATAATGGATCATTACCACTGTGGTTGATATGTAGCGTCATCGTCGTCCTAGAAGGCCTTCGGATACGTATATCCTTCGGTCACTTCTAGTTGCAACTTCAAAAGCCCGAAGCAGGCCGCAGTCATCACTCCTTGCTGAAAAGTTGAAGATTATCCAACTTCTGGTCCAGAACGCATGAAGCTTAATATAATTAAGAACACGACGGCATTCATACTCACTGGAACTGGACCATTCATTGTGTTTATTGTAAATGATCCGACCCACAAACTCTCACGAGGGCCTCGAAACATACAGCCACCACGATACTCCCGAAGGGTCTACCTCAATAATCAGTCAAAGAACAACTAAATGCCTAAAGAGGCAAATAGCGGAACTCTGGGGCTTTACTGATTCCCGTGAAATATAGTGGATTGTCCAGTTGGCTTCTGCTAGCCTTGAAGGGGACTGGGCTCCATTTTACCTCCGCAAGACACAAGTCTAGATGGTTATGTGATCCATAAAGACATAATTTGCCCCCCGGGTGGGAGGGGAACTTTCTGCGAAATTACGTGATAAGATTTACATCTGCACCTGGCAGTAAACCTTAATCAGATGGTGGTCATACCACTGGAAATGAAAAGCAACGTCATTCACGCCTTAGGAAGCCGAAGGCTAATTCTTGCAACAGGTCTTTCCTAGTTGCAACTTTGATGAATCCAGAGCAGGGCTGCAAACCACGTAATAAATACTCATACGCTTTATGCGTGCTCGACAGTAATTATGCACGGACCTTTTACCTTTCGTTATTTCTATAACAAAAGTGCCAAATTTAGAGTGCTGATAATGTCCAAGAGTATGTTAAAACTCCGGTAATTTTCAGGGCTGTTAGCCTAACCCTTTTTGGGAATCGGCGTTACATTAGCAATCTTACAAAACAAAATCTTACAAAAAAATTCGCTGGCATGATGCAACGTGCTGACGAAAGCGCTAGCGTCGAAGAGCACTGTTTCAGGACCAGTGCTGGAATCCCATCCGGCACAGGAAACTTGTTGATGTTGAGAACTGCTGAAACCTTTTTAACCGCTCGAGCTTAAAAGAATAACTTCGGCAACGGTAACGGGTACTATATCGTGTTCAGGCAGTGGTTGACTGCTTTACGGAAAATAAGAATTATTTGCAAATATACCAGCCAAAAGGTTTTAAGTCCATAACCTCATATGTATTTGATATATAGATGCATCGAACAACAGCATCCACAAGATTAAATAGCTCACAATGTACAAAATAGCTTTTCTTAATGCGGAAGTTAACAATAGCAGCGAACCTGCCAATGAACTTGATCTAGCAGCATAGGCACTTTTATTGGGTCAGCCGGTCAGCGTGTAACGTGGTTTTATTCATCGGCTGGGGTAGCATAGCCGTGTCCAAGGTCGTACTTACGGATCCACAAACCTTAAGTAATAAGATGCTTGATTTTCCCTTATCTAGGACTTACAGCAATTTCTTTATTGAACTTTAAATCTTATTGTTCTATATATATTTATATTACGAGAAATAATCACGATAACTAAAGATAAGCAGGTGATGAGCCGAAATACAACAGGTTCGGTCATTTACAGGTTCGGTTTCTGGAGGAGCCGAAATAGAACAGTTTCGGTTATTATCAGGTTCAGGTCCTCGATGAGCCGAAATACAACAGGTTCGGTTATTACAGGTTCGGGCTAACAGGTTCGGTTATTATCAGGTTCGGGTTCTCGATGAGCCGAAGTACAACGGGTTCGGTTATTATCAGGTTCGGGTTCTCGATGAGCCGAAGTACAACAGTGTTACTTAACTCTAGGTTTCTACAATACTACAATTTGTCTTAAGCTAGGGGAACAGTCAGCCGAAGCCGCTGTGGGGAACAGTCAGCCGAAGCCACTGTGGGGAACAGTCAGCCGAAGCCGCTGTGGGGAACAGTCAGCCGAAGCCGCTGTAAGGAACAGTCAGCCGAAGCCACTTTGAGGAACAGTCAACCGAAGCCGCTGTGGGGAACAGTCAGCCGAAGCCGCTGTGCATTATTTATCATACCCAGCCCCTTGCCGGGTATATACTCAAAATTCCTCTGAGCTTACCGAAGTAAACCAGAAGGCTTGTCGTATAGATCGTTTCTATCGTCAGGATGCTACGAAAAACCTGTCTTGTGGGAATCGCAACATCCCGACGGTGTATCAACTTAGATTACATATACAAATATTCTCATACACTGTATGAGAATTATAAGTTGATAAGCCGTCTACATGTGAAAACACAAGCATCCCCAGCAAACATCTTGGTATGCAATACAGGCACTCCCAGCATACATAATATATGACAGTAGGGCGAACTAACGTTCATCGTAAAACTAGGCATGTAATGTGGAAGAATATGAATTCCTCCCATAGAATTCGTATTTCTACGTTACAAACGAACTTCTTCTTCTTGCAGCATACGCACTTTCGGTATTTTAGGCTTTAACAATAATTTGACTGCATCAGCGTTTGGTTGCAAACGCAGGTCAGTGCAACGTGACAGGGGAGGTTTCAAGCCAAGTAAATTGAACGTAAGCAAGCAGTCTTGGCTACGTAGGCGAACCCGCTAGTTAATCAAATTTCTTGTTTAATAAAAGTAAAATCAATTTGTGTGTTTAGTTTTTAAGAAAAATAAATGAAAATAAATTAATTTTGTGTTTGCTTATTTAACGGCGCAGTTGGTCGCGCCCGGATAAAAATTTTTTTCATTAAAGTAAGTTAAGGTTCCTTAACTCGGATTTTGGTTATGTTTTTGTTTGAAAAAATATCTACTACAATGATGGAAAGAAGAAATTGAAATACCACATTAAGGTGGAATTATAAAAGTATAACACTTTTTGGTCGTATAAAGTAATGCTGTTTCCTTTGGAAGCCATTTAGATGTAATAAAGAAGAATAAAGAAAACAGAAAATATTTGTAAAAGATTTTACAAAAACACAACGTGCACATCCAATGGAAATAAACAATTTTATATTTTGGAATCATTTTTCAATTTAATCTACTTTAGCTTAACAGTGGATGATTGAAAATAAAAAGTGTTTTTATTTTTAAAATGTTTGCTGTGTTTTTCTATAGAATTTTTTTTGAGTTTTGTTGTCTTTTTGGCATGAGATATAAGACTCTTGACTCTTTTCTATAACAAATTTGGGGTCAAACCCACTGATGAGCTATATGAGCAGTAGTGAAATGGCCATATTGTTATGCTTTCCGTGGCAATAATACATGCCAAATATATTTTTTGAATAATAATTTTTTTATGAGAATATCATAAAGTATTTATTAAAGGAATTTAGCACAAATATAATGTTGTTTAAATACTAAAATATAATAATTTCTAAATGTTGTCTCTTCTAAAAAACTTAAACTTATAAACAGAAAATCTATTTTTTATGATTATTAAAATAACAACTTCAAATATGTTTTATTTTGGACAGCAATAAGTTATTTTCCCGTAAGATAAATTATTAATAAAATTACTATATATTAAGCTTCCAGTAAAACGCCAACTTGTTCCACGTTATGGAAATAAATACTTGCAAAGCAAAATTTAGTTATAAAGAATCTTTGGATGATTTCAAGCTTCTCTTATACTTTTTATTGTAAATTCTTCACACAATTTACTTTATATTTGCTATAACAGAGATTATTTAGCAGTCACGCTCTTTCTCGCTATCTCTTTCTATTGATATTATTTATCAATTAATCTAATATTTATAGAAGCATTTTTAAATCTATTTTTATTTGAAATTTTTTTATTGTGTTTATAAATTTTAATTTAATGAAAAGTAACAATAAGCTAAATCATTTCTTTTATTTGGGTACGGTTTTAGGTCGATCCTCGTCAAATTTGGTTTGTGAACAAACCGGTTTCGGCTGTTTGCCATCTTCAGTGTTCTTTTCGTACTAGTTGCGTTCTATTGTCAGTTGTGTTTATATAGTTCGTGTCTCCCTTCGTGTTATTGCGTTCGTCACTTTCTGCCTTTTTTGCCTGCATCTCTCTCTCTCCTTTTTCGTTTGTCTCTTTTTACCTAATTTGTCGCTCCCTTTTTTATTCGTCTTTTTTTCTAACTAAATCCTTTTATGATCATGCTTGTTATCCGTTTTTGTTTATGTGTGAACCTATTGGTTTTTTTTTCCTTTTTTTTATATGACATAATAATCGATAATTCTACGTTTATGATGTTCTTTATTGCCTTGGTCTTGTGCACCTGCGTAACGTTTTTGTGTTGGTGTAATATTTGTTTTCCTGTTGTGACGACCAAAAGTCGGCAGGCTCGTTTTTGGATCACATAGCAATTCAACCACAAGCAATTAGACTCTATTTATATGTGTTTCAAATTTTGTAATTTTTTTTTTTGAATTTCACAAATTTTTACACTTTTTACATTTCTGAATATTTATTGTTTAATGAATTTTATAATTTTTTTTAAAAGAGAACATAATTATTATTATACACCTTTCATTTTATATAATTCATAATTATATTAATTAATTACATTTATTATTTGTTAATGAAATATTTGAATTTATAATAGCCGTTAAAAAGCGCCATCTATCAACACGAGGATACATCCGTGAGAAGAACATACCATCAAACTCACCCCTGAACAGTCGTCAGCAGTTGTCGTTTAGTGGTAGGGGTGTGTATGTGTGCCTGGCAGAAACATATAAAAAGCGAGATAATTGCGTATTGGAGTTGAGTGGGCCACGGGCAAGCAACCGGGCAAGACTTCTTTTAAGTGAGTTAGAATTTTATTCAACTTAATTAAAATAGTCTTGCAAATAGGTTTCGCTCGCTCAATCAAAGCCAGAATCTTATTCGACTTTGAATTAAGCGAGACTCGCTAAGGTCTCCGGCTCAGTAAGTGCTGTCGCTACTTCACCTGGCCAGAATTTTATTCGCCCAGGTGACGGAGCCCAGAACCAGCCGCGCTTTGTTCAGCAAGGCCAGAATTTTATTCGCCCTAGCTGAACAAGACGGACGAGGCCGTCAATAGGCCACGGAGAGGTTGATCGTCATCGGCAGGCCCAGTAAGTGCTGTCGCTACTTCACCTGGCCAGAATTTTATTCGCCCAGGTGACGGAGCCCAAAGCTAGGCCGCGTTTTGGTCAGCAAGGCCAGAATTTTATTCGCCCTAGCTGAACAAGATGGACAAGATCGTCAATAGGCTAACACCAATTTCGACGTGGAAAGGTTGTCTCAGAATCTTATTCGTGACAACCGCGACAAGTCAAAAATTGGTGGACAGGCCAACTGTTCTGCTCAGACTGGAACAGAATTTTATTCGCTCTAGTGTGAGAAGCAGTAGGCTAGCCGACGGAGAGTGGAGACGAAAGCTCTTGAGGGCCACGAAGCGGTTGATCATCGTTGGCGTGCTCAGTAGTGGTGCAGTTTAATTATAACTTAGTTTAAGAGTGAAATATAAATAAAGGAATTTTTTTTATAAGAACAAAAGTGTCTCTTGTGATTAATGAAAAACATTTTTTTTTTGTAACGAACCCTGAACGCCGCGAGCTTTACCCCAGCATAACGCGAGAACGTGTCGTTACACTGTAAAAATATTTCAACGGTTCAAATATTGTGTCCGAAGCAGTGTTTATCTGTTCATTTATTATTCGTCCGTCAAATGTTTTTTGTTTGTATATTTCCATGTTTTCTAATCCATTTAGTCTCCTTCCTTTGTGCTGTGTATGAAGCTGTTCAAGCATTCTTCCCATATATCCTGGTGTACACTTGGTGTTAAATATATGGTTCGCAAAGTTTGATTCTGGAGTTGATTTTGGTTCTCGTAGTTTTTTGTCATAGTCTCCAATGTGTTCCCTAAATCTGGTCCTAGTTTTTCGTCCTGTTTGCCCGATGCAGCTACAATGGCATGTACAAGTTAATTTGTACACTCCTTGTTTGTCTAATATATTTGCCTCGGTTGTTTTATTCCGTAGTGTTCTGCCTAGGTTGTTTCTTGTTCTGAATGCGGTATTGATGTTGTGTTTTCCAAAGAATTTCGCCAGTTTGTACGTTGATTTTCCCATATATGTTAATGTAGCTCATTTTTTCATTTCATTCTCCTGTTCTTTGTTCGTTCTAATTTGTCTCCTGATGTTATCTACGAGGCGCTTTTTGTATCCGTTGTTTTCCGCTATGATGTATATTGTTTTCATTCCCCTCATACACATCTGCCGTGTCAGTGGTGTTCCTTCGAGTCCTGTCATCAAGCGCCCGATTGCCGCGTTTTTGTATTGCTGGGGATGATTTGATGAGTTGTGTATTATTGTGTCCGTTGCTGTTGGTCTCCTGTATACTTCATATTCGCTTTTGTTCGAGATTATGTCCCCCTTGACCGTTAGGTCTAGATAATTAATTTCACCCTCCTCTTTTTTTTCCATTGTAAATTTTATGTCCCTGTGTCCTCCATTCAAGTAATATAGAATTTTCTCATCGTTATTTCCCTCTAGTATACATATGATGTCATCGACATATCCTGCGCAGAATATTACTCCGAAGTCGGTTTTTAATTCCTTTACGTATTGTTCTTCCAAGTTCTGCCTAAATACTTCCATGAGGGTGGCAGATGTTGGATTTCCCATCCCTAGTCCTCTTATTTGTCCATATATATTACCTTCAAATTTAAAGTAATTCTGTTCTAGTGTCGCTTTTAGTGTGCCTGTAAGTTGTATTGCCAGTACCTCGTCCCCCGTTTTGTCTTCCACTGTCCTATGAACAATGTTCAATGCATCCATTACCGGAATTGATGGATACAAGTCCTTTACGTCAACAGAGACCAGCCCTGTCCTCCCCGTTACTTCCACATTCCCCAGTTTATCAATCAGTTCTGTAGTGTTGGCCATTGTATGCCCATATTCCAGGCCTAAGGTGTCTTCTAATATTGTTTCCATATATTCTGAAAGTCTGTAGCCTGGTGTCGATTTGCAATTAATTATGGGTCTCATTGGTGTGTTTGGTTTGTGTAGTGCCATCATAGATGGTGCGGATGGATTCATCATTGTTAATGTATGCGATATGTCTGGTTTTATTATCCCTGCTGCCTTTTCCATAATCTCTCTAATTTTCGTTTGGTATTCTACCGTAGGATCTTTACCAATTCTCCTTCACTTAGAGTCTTTTATTAACTGTTCTGTCCTTTCGATGTAGTCATGTCCACCGATGAATACCGTTGTGTTTCCCTTGTCTGCTTTTGTGACTAAGATGTTGTTCGCTTCCAGTTTACGTTTTAGTTTCCTAATTGTATTGTGCTCTCCGTTTAAGAGTTTTGTAGACTTGGCCTCCTTCTCTATTATTTGTTTGCAGATGTGCCTGGCTTGCTCTTGTTCTCCGTTTGGGATAATCGCTATTGCGACTTCTGTGTCCACATTGTTTTGTTCTATTTCCTCTTTCCTGTTGTTTTCCGTGATGTTGTGCCCCAATCCCCTTTCCAATAATTGAGCCCCGTTACAGCTTCCAATTAACAGTTTTAATGGTGACACTAAAAAACCGGCCCTTAAATTGCATTTCGAAATAAGAGTATTAAGTTTTTCTATTGAACAGTAACGTTAATTCATTTTGGTTTTATTAAAATCACTGTATGAAATAGGAGGGTAAAATCGTTAAGTTGCTTTTTATTGCTTTTCAGAAATAAAAACCTGCACTACCCAATGCACTGTCAAAATCAGATTTTTGCCTTAGAATTATAAACAGCTAGAAGGGGCTTAGCTCACTAATTTAGGTTTGGCACTTTGTTTTTAATACAAGAAGTTTCTTTTCTAAATTTAAATTGATTATTATTTTTATTCGACCTTTTTTTTCTTAAATAAGTATTAAGGCCCAACTATAATATGCATAAGCTGGCTTAAGCTAATGTCAAAAATTAAACGAAAAGTCTGACAAGTGCTTAAGCAAATCATTGAAGACTTTTAGGTGGCTATAATGTACTTACATGAACATAGAAATTATTGTGTACAGTTGCACATTCATTTTATTCATAATTTTGCAAAAAATTATTTCTTGCTAAATAGATGTAATTTATTAAAAAAAAGTGTTTAATAATTATTATATTTTGTATACTTAATACTATCCTTATACAAATTTATAAATTTTTTTCTAATAGTTAAAAAAATTACAAAAGAAAAATTTAACTTGTTTTACTGTTTGTATTATTTGGGCAAAAAGTACTAAAAAATGCAACTCTGTGCATCATTGAATTTATAAGCAATAAAAAATTAAATTTTATTGCAAATTACGTGTTAAATAAGTGGAAAAGAAATTAAATTGCTTAAAGGCCCTTAAGTTCTTTTGTTTGGATACGGTTTTCCGTCGACCCTCGTCAAATTTGGTTTGTGAACAAACCGGTTTCGGCTGTTTGCCATCTTCAGTGTTCTTTTCGTACTCAAGTTATTAAACTATAAGTTTGAGTCTGGTTCTTCAACCTTATCACGAAAACAAAAAATATTCAATATAAACGCTCCCGTAGTAACTTCCATCTATGTTTGGATTCCGTGACTTTAAATAATTTATGCCAGTATCAACACTTTTACTTAATTTTTCCATGCTCGTTCCTTTGAATTCCCGTTATAATAAGACGCGCCTCATCTTCAAAAAAAATGGTCTAATCATGCCTCCAGACCACATAGCGCACCATACAATGACACGTTAAGCAAGCAAAGGCTTCTCAGTAATCGTTCTTGGATTTTCAGAAACCCAAATTCGGCAATTTTGCTTGTTAAAATACCGCGACAATTGAGAATGAGCTTCGTCTGAAAAAATGTTGTTTTTAGAAAAAACCTGCCGAATTTTCCTGAATGAATTAAGCGAATCTACGGCGATGTGAATGGTCGGTCCATCGGCTTCAATTCTTGCAACAGTTAAACCTTGTAAAGCTTCAAAGTCAAATCTCCACGCAAAATTCGCCATGTGGTGGTTTTGGATTTTTTTTTTCAAAAATTATTTATTGTATCTTCAAGACACCGAACGGGTGAACAATTATCTTTTCGCAGGGTGAAGGTCACATGAATGCACTTTTGAACGTTCACTTTAATTCTCCATAATTTTAACCACAACTCCAACTGAGTTATATGTTGCTGAAGATTTATGGAGGCTTGATAGGAGTTTTTGTGCGAACTTAGACACGCTGTATCATCAAATGTAGAAGTGTGAACAGTTTCACTTACAAGCATATCGCAGATATATATCAAATATAAAACTGGTCCAAGAATGCTACCTTGTGGTACGCCTGAGGAAATTGGTTTGGATAAACTAACGAAGTCTCCTACAACAACAGAAAATTTTCGTCCAATTATGTAGCTTTTTAATAGGTTATTAGAAGGCAAGTGAGCGGTCAGTTTCAGAAATAGACCTTCATGCCAAACTTTGTCAAAAGCCTGAGAAACATTAATAAAAATAGCTGAACAATACTTATTCTCTTCAAAAGTCCTTCTTACCACCTAAACCAATCTATGGGTTTGCTCAATTGTGCTATGACTACTTCTAAAACCAAATTGATGGTCTGGGATACACCCACTATCCCTTAGCATTGGAGACAATTTATTCATAAGCAACTTTTCAAAAACCTTTGAAATAGTCGGTAATAGGATTATGGGCCTATATGACTCGATTTTGGTTAGGTCTTTACCCGGTTTTGGAATCATTTCAACTTTGGAAATCTTCCAGTGGTCAGGATAGTATTCAAGCCGTAAAATGGCATTAAAAATAAGTAGCATAACTCTGACTGCAATGCTGGGGAGCTCTTTCAACATTCTATTACTTATACCATCCATAACAGGAGATTTTTTCGGGTTTATCGGTTTTGGATGACACTAATTATTGACAACGTCGAGGAATTGACAAATTTGAAGCTGCTTCGACACTGTGGCTCATGGCTGTGATGTTTGCAGTTGAACGACCCGAATTATTAATTGGTAATAATAGGAAATCGAAATATTGAAAAAATATATCGTTAAAATTTAATTAAAAAGACCGTTTAAAAAATTAATACGTATTTAATTAAAATAAAAAAGGTCGAATAAAAATAAAAATAATATCAAGTAATGTTATTTAGTATTTAATAATATTTTACATCGACTATTGGAGAATTTCAATTGAATGCCAGATAAAATTCGTTTAGAAACAATGAGCCTCGTTTTTTTGGTGCATGTATATGTGAGCCCTTTACAAATCCTAGACTTTCAGGAGCTATTCTTAATTATTAAAATATTCAAATCAAAAGTTGTAAAAAGCTTTCTATTATAGCTTTTCTAATGGGTTTCCAAAAGGATGAGATGATATGGCGGACAATGTTGCAGTCAATTAAAAAAAAAATAATTGTTCTTTTCTAATAAATCTATTTATTATTTTTTAGTAATAAATTTTAAGCACTAGGTCAATTTAATAAAAAATAATAAAAAATAAAAGTTTTTAAAAAAAATTTTTTATTAAATTGACCAAAAAAATATTAAAAAAGGTCAAAAAAAAATTATAACTATTTTATAAATCTATTTATTTTTAGTTAAAAAAAATAAAAACATTTATATGGTTGGGTAATCCAAGCGATAATTAAATTATGTATTAATATTTTTCAATATTCACTACTACACAGCCTGCATTAGTGTCAAGTCCATAAAACGGATTAGCGATGGTTTTGTATTTAAGAGTCTTTGCAGGCAGTCGCAAAGAATTTGGACAAGTTCTATTGGCCTCGCAATGACTGCACTCATCATTTACAGCAAGACAATTATTTAACAGAAGATTCGTCTCTGCAATTCGAGTAGTTACCCGGGTTTGTACAATATAGCTGCAATCCAAAGCCTTCATAATGTATGCCTTTGCGGCACAGTGGGCTGACTCCATATAAAAATCAAATTTCTTTTGATTGGCCGTAGCGGCAGAGTTGGCCTTAGATGTCTAAAAATAATAATAATAAGAAAATCATTTTTCAGCGTAAAATGAATGTGTACTTACTTGACGGCTTACACATTCAGTGAAATTTTCTAGTGATGTGCTGTTCGAGCAGCGTTCTATATGTTTTTCATAGTCATTTATAAAATAGTTTTGCAAGATATTTCTTGTTTCAATGCATTTGGCTAAAAATTTCGTGACCTGAACACTGGCTGCGGCAGCACAGCGTGTAATGTTTTTCTTTGTATGAACTACTGATGGAATATAAATACGATATTTACTAACGCATTGTTTGCCCAAATCACTTAGATTCTCCAAAGGACTTAAACGTTTTTCGATTTGCACTATACTTGCAGTAACTATTTCTTCTTGTATATGTACACCTTCTATACGCCCCGAATAGCGTGTTTCAAAGATTTCAATTTGTTTGCTATAATCTGCTAAGATTTTTGAATGCTGTGGTCGAGTTAAATTAACATATTCTCTGGCAAGAATTTGAAGGATGTTAGGGGTAATTTCTACCTCGGCCTACAGTAAAAAAATGGTTTAGTTAGATCATCTAATATGTTTGCATTTGGCTTGAGTATAAATGATGAATCTTCTTTACTACTACATATGTCTGTTTGGTTTAATAAAAATTTACTCACATGTCCTTTAGCTACAGCCAAAAATGCAAAAATTGTATATAATAATGCTAACATTGTGTTATGCAACTAAAAGACAAGGCCGCTATTAATTTTCAGTTGTCTAAACAGCACTAAAGATTGATGGTGATTTCCATTCTTTTTATACCAAAATCTTTCAAATGTTTAAGCTGAACAAAGAATACTTTTCCAAATTAGATTAAAATTGTTTTATCTTATTCAACTTATAAAAGAATAATTATTTTTCTTTTTTTTTTTTTAATTTTAATATATATTTGCAAACTTTTATTGGTTTATGTTGCTTCAGCCTTATCAGTCGTTTTAAATTTGCTCGCTGTTAAAACTACAAACAACATAACACAGTTGTTTGAACTTAACAGATAAAGGTTTATGCAATATCCACGTTAGCAAAGATTATTTTTAACGCACACGTTTAATTCGTTATCCAATAAAAGACCATACGGAAACAAAGAAAGAAAGTTTAAATACAAGAACAAGGGAAAACCAAACTAAAACTGACAGAAACACACAACAGAATTCTGCTTAACATTTCCAGTGGAATATATTCACAAAAATATAAACATCTCATCAGGCTTTTGTGGAGTTAAAGTCTTCCACTTGTACAGAAAGTAAGCAATGCGTAGTCCTTATGTTGATTTAATGAACACAGGGACTACGTGTTGCCTAAATACTTTGATCATGCATGTCAATATATAATTTATGTATGTAAAGGGTTTTTCCACAAGAAGTTTGTTTTCTAAAATAAAATAAAAAAAAAAATTTTTATAAAAAATGTCCACCACAATCCCGCTCACAGATGTCGATTCTTTCATCAAAGTTTTTTAACAGTTTTGGCAAAATGACGGCCTTATTTCGTTACTCACATAACCCATTTTGAGTTTTAAGGCTGAAATCGATTAAATTGGCTCCGTATGGCCTCTGTCCTTAACATGTTATCATGGTATGATAGATGCCCCTGTAGGCTAGTAGGTAGTGTACTAGCTTGTCAGTATGGGGGTTGTGGGTTCGATTCCCAACGAAGACCTTGGTTTTTTCACTACAAAAAATAAAAATTGACTGTCGGTGGGGCTGTGCTCAGCGATGAAGGCATAGTCACTGGTCGCTGTGCTGTCTTATACGGCAGTTATAAGTTTCATCTCTTCTCTATCCCTTTCCTAAAGAAAGTAGCACGGTACTTGACTAAATAGGCATTGTTGCCTGAAGTGCTATAGTGGTGTTAAATTTGGCTGTCCACTTAACTGCTGATTGTTGTAAAATTATCGAGAAATTTGGTTTGCAATAAATCGCTTCATGGACTATGTGAAATATGGCACCACACATGTCAATGATATCTATGTCGCCAATAATAGGCCAAAGTTGAGTTGTTTGCATCTCGCGCTAGCGTGATCCATTGAACGTTATCGCTTTTCCAGCCTTATCTTCGGAAAAAACTGCCCATCAACCATACAGTGACAAGTTGAGCATGCAAAGGCTTATGAATAGTCGCTCTAGGATTTTCAGAAGCCCAAATGCATCAATTTTGCCTGTTGACATACACTGACAAGTGAAAATGTGCTTCGTCTGAAAAACATGATTTTTTTAGAAAAACCAGCCGATTGTTCCTGAATGAATTTAGCGAATCTACGGCAATGTGAATGGTCGGTTGGCTTCAATTCCTGCACCAGTTGAACCTTGTAAGGCGTCAGACTTAAATCCTTAAGCAGAATTCGCCATGTGGTGGTTCTGGATAACCCCAATTGTTGAGAACGTCAAAGAATTGACAAATTTAGATCTGCGATGTTTAAAGTTGAACAACGCGGTCGAGCAGGCGTTAGATAATGTTTGCACATCTTGTATCGAGCCGGTCGACTTAAATTTAACAACTAAATTCTTAATAGCGGTCTCAGAAGAACGATTATGTTGTCGGAAAATATCGTTTTTTTACGAAATGTAACTTCAACAGAACCACCATTTTCATAGTGGATTTGAATAATTTTAATGCGATTTTCGTGCGATATTGAATTCATTGTGTTACAATTGTCAATGCATCTACTACGAATACGTTAACAAATTAAATGTCAAAACTATCATGTTGCTGGTATTGCCACATTTGAAAAACAAACTTCTTGTTGTTGTCGTAAACATCATGAATTATGTCAGAAAGCAGCTGACGATGAGAAATGTGCCTGTTAATCGCTAGTCATGCTCAAAATCTTTAAATATCTTGATTTTCATTTATGGTTTTATCAGTATTGCCAGTTGTGTTCTTAAAATGTTTTAGATTAATTCCCACTTAATTGTAATTTTGGAAAAACTTTTTTTTTTTATATTTCCATATTATATTTCGATCATATTTTTTAGAACCAGTTTTCATTCAGAGCACTTCCAATTATTTTAGAATATTTTTAAGAAGTAACGTAAAACTCAGTCTGGCTTTTATAAATTACTTTTCGTATTTGTTTTGATCTCCCAGTTTTTTTTGCAAATAAGAGTATTTAAAATTTTTTAAAGAAATTTGCTTTAATGAATTAAAAGTTGCAATATCGCAATATTTGGTCGGTAAATTTAAGGTTATGATCTAAATTGGCACACACTTGTTTGGCAATGGCAACCGAAATTAATAATGGAATATAATGTCGGGAAAATGTTCACCTTAAGCATGTCGGCAGACATCCTTAAGCACCAAATTTGCAACAGCAAAAAATCGCTTATCTTGTCGATGCAGCGCTAAATTTTATTTTTCAGAACGTCAATTATTTGTAGGTTTTTCATTGTCTTTGAAATGGTCCCAAAGAATCCGCCGATATTGCCAATTAGCGTCGTCAAATCGCGAAATTATTCGATCGGAAAATTTCTCATGCAATAACTGAATTGTCTGGGTGGCCACAAAGAATTGCTTATCATGGCTTGGTAACGCAGCGAATTCAGGGTGATGGTAGTTCCTTGCTTGTTTTCGAAAAAATATGAGCCGCACTATCAATCACTTGCTGAGTAGTGTTTGTGGACATTCGATTTGAACTGTCCTACATAAAAGTGATAGGAAAGAGCTCTGGAGGGAGTTTATGCCACATATGGACTGCAGAAGAATAGTCGGAAATTAACTGCCGTATATAAGACAGCACAGCGACCAGTGACTATGTCTTCATCGCTGAGCAGCCCCACCAGTCAATTTTTATTTTTTTAGTGAAAAAAAAACAAGGTCTTCGTTGGGAGTCGAACCCACAACCTCCATACTGACAAGCTAGTACACTATTTACTAGCCTACAGGGGCACCCTATGTTCTGCTAAAAAATTAATTTACGCTGTAATACGTAGCGGGTTTCACTGGTCAATCAACAACAAATGGATGTGATCTCAACGAAAGTCGAGTTAAACGCAAAAGCGTGCAAGTAACGGACACAAGTTCCCTAAATTCATTCAAGCACTTATCATTGTAGTAATGATAAAACAGTAAAATACGTTTCACATTGCTCCAATGCTCTAGAGAATCAAAAGAGTTGATTACCCTGTTGTCCTGAAAGAGCCTCTTGGTCCTCTCCTTGATGCGGTCGAGCAACTTTAAAATAAACTTTGGGACGCCGGCCCATACATGAGAGTTAGTTGTATTCTATTTTTGGATGGATATAGAGGTGGCATAAATATTACAAAGATCGGATGAAGTCATTTATCTCTTACACCGTTTTAGAAAACCGAGACACTTGAAAGCTTCTTTAGCAAAGTAAAAAATGTGATTAGTCCATCGAACATCACACTGAAGAATAACGGGATCTTTCGATTCCATATCACTTATTTCCCAACACATATCTATGCATAAGCATGCAATATTGCATCCTATGGGCATTGAAATCGACTCTATCCAGACGACCTCATGCTGAGATCGTTGCGAGATTGTGATTGTGGTTATTATTTATGTTACGCCTTTTGGCACTCACCTCTAACTGGTTCGGCATATTACTAAAGGAATACGAATGAGAAATAGAGCCGTCATCGGCAAAACAATATATAGAATTGAAAGTTTGACGAAGAAGGTCATTTAGAAAAATAAGAAACGAAGCCTTGCGGTACTCCTGAATTAATTTTGAACTCGTTTGATGAAATCATATCTATAACAACTCATATAGTGCGATTCCTGAAAAAACTCGATATAAATCTGAAGAAATTATCAAAGACGCCAAAAGCAATAAGTTTTGATAGAAGTGTGTCATGCGACAGTCTATCAAACGCCTTGGAAATATCTACAGCTACCACCTTACTTTTTCCGAAATGATGTATGAAGTTCCACCATTGTCACCTGACAGAAAAGCCAGGAAGTCATCCGTAGAGCAACGTCTACGGAAACCATACTGTCGGTAGATATGTAAGCCGTTGGACTCTAGGTACCTCACACGATGAAAATTAATCATACTTTCCATTACATTAGAATGTGCAGAACCAATTGCAATTGAACTGTAATTTTCAGGGTTTTTAGCCAAACTTTTCAGGAGATCGCCGTTACATTACATTACGTTGCTGTACAGCAGATATGTTTGCATCATTATGGCCACTACGCGCATATTATTGCGGTCGATCATCAATTGTCATCACCAATACGGTGAGCTTCATACTTAACGATTAAATTATGCACAGTGGTCTCAGAAGCAGCCTGATTACAAGAAAAAGCTTTTCGACGAAAAAATGTCAAAGGATGACAGCTTAGCTGTGGACTCTTAATAATCTACAAACAATTTACTTTCTAACCTCTAAATTTCTCAGACATTAAATGTGTATTAAATTCAATTTGGTATTGTGTAAAAAGTAATGGAGAATTGTAGAGTCAATTGTAAAAATAATTGTAAATTCGCAAACACGGAAATATTTTTTTAAATATTTAAATATTAAAGTAACAACTAAAATTTTTTATGTGATCATAAAACCCAAAACTCACAAAAAATTAAAGAAAAAATAAAAAAGCAAATGTTTAATTATTTTTTTTTATTAAGGCCAATAAAGAAGACGTTAAAATAATTTTTTAAATTAAATATAATGTTGTTAAACTTTACTTAAGAAAAAATTTTAAAAAGATTTGATTAGATAATTTTTGGTATATAAAATAAAAGTCTTAATTAAAAACTTATTTTAACTTCACACCACGATAAAGACATATAATAATAAAAATAATAAAATACAAATAAATTTAAATAAGAAACGTTTCTTTTATTTTATAAATGTTGTTTTTATTTTGTGTTCTAAAATCTTAAACTGTTCTTTTAAGAGAAATAGAAACATTTCTCATAGTTTGGCTACAAGTTGTGAAAGTAGAAAGTATACTTACCAACCAACCAATGTTATAATGTTATAATAAATAAAAATTCATCTTGTGAGGTACTTAGAGTCCAACAACTTACTTAGCGATCGACAGTATGGTTTCTTGCTGGCCTTTCTGTCTGAGCAATGGTGTAATTCCATTCATCACTTCGGAGAAATTAAGGTGGTGGCTCTAAATATTTTCAAAGCATTCAATAGAGTGTGGCATAACGCACTTCTATCAAAACTTGCCGCTTTTGGTGTCGGTGATAATTTCTCTACATTTATATCTAGTTTCTCAGAAATCGCACTATACGAGGTGTTCCCCCCAGGGGCATATAAATATGGTCTTTATAGAATTCCACTATCTAGACACAGTGCAGGGCGTCAACTGGAAGCTCCACTTTATTTCCACGGAGATCAGTGAACCCGCAGAGTTCATTATTTGTCTCTTTAGATATTTAATAGTTCTCTGACTGATCATTGAGGTTGGCCCCTATATGGGAGTATCGTGGTGGTTATCGTTTCGCAGCCCCATAACAGTATAATGATTATTATGGTGGCCAGGATCATCTCACTGATAATGACACGCAAAGTGAACGATCCAGTCCAGTGAGCATGCTAGACATGTGTTCTGGGCAGGAGTTGAAAGTCTCCAACTCTTTAGCAAGGTGTGATGGTTTGCAGCCCTGCCCTGGAATCATTAAAGTTGCAACTAGGTGGTTCTGTTGCTTCGAATTATATCTTCGGCTTCTTAGGACGCTGTATGACGTTCCAAATTATACAATAGTGGTTTGTCCACCATCTGATTAAGGCTGCATAGCCAGGTGCGGATATAAAACGAATCACACTATACGAGTTGTTATAGATGGGATTTCATCAGACTAATTCAGGGGTACCGCAAGGCTCCGTTCTTTCTCCTACTTTATTTCTTATGTTTCTAAACGACCTTCTTTGTCAAACTTTCAACCCTATATATTTTTTTGCCGATGACAGCGC
This sequence comes from Trichopoda pennipes, assembly GCA_030448955.1. Classification (NCBI taxonomy): domain Eukaryota; kingdom Metazoa; phylum Arthropoda; class Insecta; order Diptera; family Tachinidae; genus Trichopoda; species Trichopoda pennipes. Next base: position 8,075,542 of record JASKUP010000028.1, on the reverse strand, counting down.
CATCTGTCACCCGTATTCATTTCGTAAAAGACCAGGCCATTTAGAGGTTAGTTGCAAAACGGCAGAGCATGAATGATACCCTTAATCACGACCTCGCGACGATTTTGGAATCGGGTCGTGTGAATAGAGTAGATTTTAATACTCGTAAGACGCAATGTTGCATGCTAACGCATAGATCTGCGTTCGGTAGTGGTGCTGCATCTGTCACTATAGGTGATATACATATTACGGAGTAGGAAGCTCTTGATGTTCTTGGCATAAAAATTCAGTGTGATGTTCGATGGACTAAACACATTTTTCAGGTTCCTAAAATAGCTTTTAAGTGCCTCGGTATTTTAAAACGGTGTAAGAGACACTTCACTCCATTCAATCTTCGTACTATGTATACCACCTATATCCGTCCGAAAATTGAATACAACTCTCATGTATGGGCCGGCGCTCCAAAGTCTATTTTGTAGTTACTCGACCGTGTACAGGAGAGGGCCAAAAGGCTCATTGGGGACGGTAGGGTATCCAACTCTATTGATTCTCTAGAGCATCTATCGTTACTACAATGAAAAGTGCTCTAATGAAATCGGCAACTTGTTCCCGATACTCACACGTTTACACGAATTTTCCCTGTACACGAAAATCGTGTTAAACGAGCGCATCCATTTGTCGTTGATTGGCCAGTAACTCGCACTACGCATTACAGGGTAAATTCGTTTTTTAGCAGAACAGTCCGTATGTGGAATAAGTTCCCTCCAGAGGTCTGTCCTGTCACTTTCAGTCTGGGAAAATTCAAACTGAATGTCCACAGACACTACTCCCTCTTTCCTCCTTCCCGTAACCTAATGCCCTAGTTCTGGCATAATGCTTTGCACATGTAGGGGTCATCCCCTGAGTGCTAGTCCGAAAGAAAAAAAAAATAATAATAAATGTAAAATTTATCAATTTGAAATCGGCAATCAAACTTCCCTATAGTGAATCTCCAAGGGGACTGACAATTATTTCACTATATGAAAATTTCATTACACAGAAATATATTGTTACGTTTATACCTTTTACAAACATTTTGTTGTGAGTTCTTTATTGCAAAATAAATAACACCAGCTTTTAGAATTTTGAAATTTATAACAATTTTATTTACTTTAACTACACAAAAATAACACTTCAGAACAATTTACTTAAAATGCACGTCTTTACTTGATAAAGTTTACTTCTACACTGATTGACTAGTCACTCAGACGCTGCCCTATTTATATTTGTCCATTTAAAGTCTAGAAAATTTAAGAATCTTCTACTCCCTTTATATCACATTTTGTTGTTGTATGCTGTTTATTTAGGTGCCCCTTTAGGCTAGTAGGTAGTGTACTAGCTTGTCAGTATGGGGGTTGTGGGTTCGATTCCCAACGCAGACCTTGGTTTTTTTTTCACTACAAAAAATAAAAGTTGACTGTCGGTGGGGCTGTGCTCAGCGATGAAAGCATAGTCACTGGTCGCTGTGCTGTTTTATGCGGCAGTTAATTTCCGTAACTATCCTTCTACTTTCACCACCTGTTTCATCTCTTCTCTATCCCTTTCCTAAAGAATGTAGCACGGTACTTGACTAAATAGGTATTGTTGCCTGAAGTGCTACTTCTCTTAAAAAAAAAAATGTTGTTTATTCGATGTATAGGCGCCTGTATGGCTGTGTGTATTTTTGTTTTTGTTTTTATGCTGATAAGTTTTCTGCTTGGGATTTATTTCAAAATACATATTGTTGTCTTTTCGTGGAAAAGGGTTTTCTAAGAAAACTACGCAGATCGTAAACGGCATACATGTTTGTTGTTGTCTTTCGCTTATAAAATTTCTACGCAGTTAGTAAACAGAAATTTGTTGTTGCCTTGCATGCCACACAGTTAGTAAACAGCATAACAAATTGTTGTTGTTTGCGTTTATAAAATTTGCATGCAGTTTGTAGCTAGAAATTTTGTTGTTGTACTATAAGTTTCCTTTAGCAAGCCACGCAGTTCGTAAACAACATACCCAGTAGTTCGCTTTATTGCTTAATTATTTTATTTTAAAACTTAAGCGAGACACATCCGTAACAATATTTTGTTTGTTTTTTATTTATTTAAAATAATCAGGTATTTTTGTTTTAACTACAATTTTCTTTTTTTGTTTATCAATAAAAGCTTCAATTACATTAAAAAGACAGCAAGTGGAGAGGAAGCGTTTTCGAATGTAGCTGACGTTTTATCAATATTTGCAATTACTTCACCGCCCAATATAATCTGCTGTAAACACTGCTTAGAATAGCCTTGGTTTGCATATCAATATCCACACTCACACAGTCTTCAAATGATGCATAAGTGTTAGCTAGTGTTTCTAAATAAAGCCTGTAGGACAGCTAAGTCCTGATAGTGGAAGAATATCTTCTTCTTTCCAATTGCTAATTTAAATATGCATCTTTTGAAAATCCAGGCTTTTAGAAGCAGTTTGCAATAGTCTCTGGTTTAACATACAGGTTGTCCGCCGAGAGGGTATACTACTTTGTTTGTTTATAGTTTTTGATTAGACAGTGTGATTCGTTTTACATCCGCACCTGGCTATGTAGCCTCAATCAGTTGGTGGACAAACCACAATTGTATAATTTGGAACGTCATACATGCGTCCTAGAAAGCCGAAGACATAATTCTAAGCAACAGAACCCCCTAGTTGCAACTTCAATGATTCCAGGGCAGGGCTGCAAACCATCACACCTTGCTAAAGAGTTGGAGACTTTCCTACTCCTGTCCAGAACACATGTCTAGCATGCTCACTGGACTGGATCATTCACTTTGCGTGTCTTTATTAGTGAGATGATCCTGGCCACCATAATAACCATTATACTGTTTTGGGGCTGAAACCACAACCACCACGTTACTCCCATATAGTGGCCAACCTCAATGATCAGCCAGAGAACTATTAAATGTCTAAAGAGACAAATAATGAACTCTGCGGGTCACTGATCCCCGTGGAAATAAGTGGAGCTTCCAGTTGACACCGTCTTGTTGATATCACATGTTAATCAAGTCCAAAGCATACAATTGTGGCATTAACAAGTTTTCACTCCCCATTCGCTGTTACCGTTACGCCGTTTTCATTTTCAAAAAAGTAAGATCCAATGATTTCTCCTAACCAAATTGCCCATCAGACTGCCACTTTTAATGGATGCAAAGATAACTGTCAAATAATTTGAGGGTTTCCCATTCCGCAGAACTCACTATGCCTGTGCCTCGTCACTCATTGTAATTTTTTCATGAAAACCGTGATTGACAAGGGCGAACTGTAATATCCTATTGGCATATTTACGACGGCATCAATGGTCTAGTGGAAGAAGCTCTTCTGTCAACTGACTCTTATATGGAAACAAATGCAAATCCTTGTGCAAAATCGTGCCCAAAATTTTTCTTTGAACACCAAGCTCTTGAGCATAGCACCGAATTGAGGATGACAGATTGTTTTGAACACTTCCGTGAGCAGCAGTAATATTTTCGGCCAATCTGGCAGTACGTTATGTTCCATGCTTGGGCCTATCACCTACAGACTCTCTTCCTTCGCAATCATTTACTACACAATAAATAGAGCGCTTTGTTGGCACGTTGTTTCTCCCAAAAATTTCACATAACTTTGACGATGGGCGTCACAGTAATCGATGATTGATTAAGATAAAATATTTTAACGATTGAAACACGTTGGTTTGTCGAATATTTTTCCGTAATAAATTTGCCACGTATCTATTTTACGACTTCACTTTTAATGGATGCAAAGGTGACTGTTGAATAATTTGAGGGTTGCCCAGAATCGACTATTCTGTTTATTCACATATCCATTCAAATGAAAATGTGCCTCGTCACAATTTCACGTAACTTTCTAATCGTCACAGTAATCGTTGATTGATTTTGATAAAATGTTTTAATAATTAAAAGGCGTTAGATTATGGAATAAACTTATCACGTGTCTACGTCACGACTGCTAAATATGAACTCTCAAGACTAATGTTTATCAAAATAGCGGCAAAATAAAGTAGTAAAGTAAACAATATTTTTTGTATTTCTGTTGGGAGAGAAAATAAACAGTGCTGACGGTACACCAATTCTCGAGCATTAACGTACAAATGCCAGTGGGAAAAATATTCGGATTCTAGGTTTATCGCACACACTTTAAGGGAATTTTTTAATCGCCATTGCGAATGCGAAATTGGACACGTTTAAACTTAAATGGTAAATCACTTGGTATGATAGGTATACTTGGAATAAGCAGCTCTTCACCTACACACTTTCCCAGAATTATTATTGCTTTAATTGCGTTTGGCTATTACCGCTCCAACCTTAAGCTGCAAGTTATTTAGTGCCACATTCCCGGTAAGTCCAATGAATTCAGGAACTCTACGGGGTAATTAACAATATTATCTGGATTGGTAATGGAATCAATCGATTATACGAATACAATTCGCCATTAATTAAGCTTTGAATTTTTAAATTTACCTAACCAAAGTTAATCGCTGTAATTTTGAGCAATGTGTGTGAACAATTTTGCAATTAGTTCGCCTTTAGACATTTTGAATTGGCAAAGAAATCTGGCCTGTTGTAGATACAGTCGGTATTTTTCCACTGCCAATGTGTAACAATATATAAGAATAGATACATAAACCTAGCCGTAGAAAATCATTCAAATTTTAAGAAATGTTATTGACTGCTAACAAGATCGTTCGAGGTTTAGCATTTATTTTTTACTTTAGCAATAAAATTTTAGAACAAAAGAATTTTGATATTAGATTTTTCAGAGTATAAACGATACACATATGTATCGTTAAAATTGCATCGAATGGAAAATTATTTTTTAACTTCAAAGTGAAGTATGACTTAATACTTTTAAAACCTCACTATCCAATATTTCAAGGTTTTTTTTTCTCTTATAAAAACTATTCATTTTAAAATTATTTGAATCAAATCGCACGAAAAATATTAAAGCACGGATAATGTGCATACATACATATGTCCATATTTATGTAGAATATATATTCAAATTTTCACTTTTATTATTATCCAACACGTCTAACACTGAGCACTGTTTAGGAACTTTATAAAGTTTAAACGCAGACTAAGTAAAAAAAAATTGAGAAGTAAAAACGATTTATTTATGATTTCACTAAAATGATTTAATACATAGTATACTGATGAAAAGTGAAAATAAAAACATGTATAAAAGAAATTAAGACTTTTTCTTAAAAACTCATATACTTAAAGTGTGTTAAAAACTTTAGTTCTTCGAGTTGCTCTTGAAATTTTCTCATGCGAAGAAAAATTACTTTGAAATTAAGTCTAGTTATTGAAACGTATCGTATTATTGAAAACGTTAGGCTCTCCTGGCAAATTCTGTAACATAAGCAAAGCTTGCTGATGTTTATTAAAACGTATATATATATATATATATATATATATATATATATCTAAGTCAATTTTTTATATAACTATATTTTTATGGTATAAATTTATACACTTTTAGGAAAAAAGTTTTAAAAATGAAACTTTTTTTTTTATTATTACATATTTATTTGCAATCTATCTTACAATAATAAGCAAATGTGTTAAGTTAGCAAAAATAACATGTTTGATTGCTTTCAATTGAAAACAAAAATTTATGTTACATATGAAAATAATATTACATATATAGAGTTAAATTAAATAATTAATATTATAAACATTATAAATTTTTATTTCTTATTATATTCTTATTTTATTACGAATGTTAGTCAATCTTAAATGTAAGGGAGATCAAGGATATGATTTCGTTTGAGCCTTTTAACTTCGTCAGTCTCATCTAAAAGCGTAATTGCTAGTACGTTTTTATGATTACTAAGCCTTTCTAAAACATTGGAGCTTAGTCTTCTAATTTCGGATTTAACAGAAGGTATTTTCAGGTCGTTGTGAAGAGCTTTGTTTGTTACATAAAAAGGAGCATTCGTTATAGACCGCAAAGCTTTGGATTGGAATCTTTGCAAAATTTCTATATTGGAATTACTAGCAGTGCCCCATAACTCTACGCCATAAGTCCATATAGGTTTTAAAATAGTTTTGTAAAGCAGGACCTTATTCTCCAAAGAAAGTTTAGATTTACGGCCCAGAAGCCAGTACATTTGCTTAAATTTGATGTCAAGTTGTTTTCTTTTCGCGCTCCATGTGAGTCTTCTGTCTAAATGTAACCCCAAGTATTTAACAATGATCACACTAGGGATTAAAGTGCCATTGAGAAACACAGCTGGGCAATTTTCCCTTCTTGTTGTAAATGTGATGTGACTTGACTTTTGGGTGTTGATAACAATGTTCCATTTTGTAAGCCAATCATAAAGACTATTTAGCTGCAGCTGTAAAATTCTAGAAGCCTCTGTGGGGGTTTCACTACAACATAAGTATGCTGTGTCGTCTGCATAACTAGCCACTGTTACATATTCTTTTGTCGGCATGTCATAGGTGTATATATGGTATATAAAATTGGTCCAAGGACGCTTCCTTGAGGAATCCCAGCTTCAATTTGACAAATATGAGAAAAATCTTTGTTGACTCTGACGAAGAAACATCTATTTTTCAAATATGATAAAAAGAATAAATAAAATGGAGCAGAAAGCAGGTTTTTCAATTTGTATAATAATCCCTCATGCCATACTTTATCAAAAGCCTGCTGAATATCCAAAAATACAGAAGAACAGAATTTTTTATTTTCAAAAGAATCAGATATCACCTTAATAATTCAATGACACTGTTCTGGTGTACCATGTTGACTTCGAAAACCGAATTGATGATCGAGAATAATATTGTATTTCTGCAGAAATGCGTTTAAACGTTTGAGAAACAATTTTTCAAAAATTTTTGATAAAATAGGTAATAAGCTAATAGGTCTGTACGACGTCAATATATTTTCTGGTTTACCTGGTTTTAAAACCATTATAATTTCAGCACACTTCCATTGTAGAGGAAAGTGTTGAAGACGTAATATGGAATTAAATATTAAAGTTAGGAATAAGATTCCCTTAAAAGGCAAAGACTTTATTGCAGCCGCATCAATTTTGTTATATCCCGTAGATTTCTTTTTATTAAGGCCACATATCTCCATTTTAATTTCATTAGGTGTAATATGCTTAATAGGCAACTCCATTTGACAAGCTATGTTCAAGAAGTGAGCTACATCGTCGCCATAAGTACTCGTTTGATGAGGCTTAAAAATTGATTCTAGATGTTCTGCAAATGCAATAGATTTTTCTTTGTCAGTTCTGAGCCAAGCATCATTAGCATTTTTGATAGGGACATTTCTTTTTGCAGGTCTCTTGAGAAATTTAGTAGCATTGTACAGTTCATGATCTTTATTTTTGTTTTGAGGTTTTAGGTTTTTCAGATATGAACTAATATTTTCATTTCTATCTTTCGCCAACATTTCTGAGCATAACTTGATTGCCAATTAGCCTTATCCCTTGGGTTTCTGGTTCGGTGCCACACTCTTCTTAAACGTCTAGATTGTTTTATTAAATTCCGAGCAGCAGCGGATGCATGAACTTTTCGACCTATATCCTGTGTACGAATGGATGACGGAGGGGTAGATAAGGACGCAGCTTCATGTATTAATAAGTTAAAAGATTCTATGACGTCATTTAAATCTACCGCTGTGTTAATTTCGGTTTTTAAATTTAAATTATTTTCAACAAATTCTTTAAAGAAGTCCAAGTTAGTATTCTGTTTGATTAGTTTTCCATTTTTAGATGAAATTTTCACATTGAAATTAATTATAATCGGCGTATGGTCAGAGCTTAAGCTATCGTCATTCAAAATATCTAGCGACTGCCTAGAGATTCCAGAATACACAGCAAAATCAAGAAGATCTGGTATCTTTGCTACATCAGTGGGCCAATATGTTGGGTTTCCCCCAGAAAGTGTTGAATAATTGTTTCCTGAAATACATTTGTATAATTCTTTACCCTTGGGATTAGTAAGCCTGGAGCCCCACCAAGGGTGCTTTGCATTATAATCACCAGCAACAATAAAAAGGGGACCCAAAGATTTATAGAAGCTTTCGTAATGTTCGCATTTAACTGTGTGTCTAGGAGGAAAATATATAGAGTGAATACTGATAAGTCTATTGTTACAGGTTACTTTCACACCATCGGCTTGTAAATAATCTTTTTGAAATTCTTTCTCAGGCTCATAACGAATAGAAGATTTTATAAATAAGAAACAATAAATTGAAAAAAAAAATTTGTGTCGTTTCTTCTTTGTACTGAAAGTTTTTTCTAACTCCATATGAAATATTAATCATTAGCAAATAGTTTCAGAGCGAAGTCGGGTCGTACAGCTAGTAAAATATAAGTTTCTGTTCGTTATTCTATTTTAAATAATAATATTTTAGATACTTCTATTAAATTTACAATCAATTAAGGATGTAATTACATAAATACTTAAATTAAATAATTTATTCTTATTTTTCGTTAACTTCAATGCTTTCGAATAATGTTCAACGTTTATAAACTGTTTTGACATTCGTTTTCGTATTACACAGTTGCATTAGCAAAACGGGAACTTTTTCGTTTGTATTGCAACAGTCGTATTACATAGTACGAAATGTGCCATTTTTGTACATTTTTGATTCGATTCGATGACAAATATTAACATTCTACAACCACAAAATTAAAACAACAACAATTTTATTTGCAAAATTTAAATTAAAATCAACAAATTTATCGTTTTATTAATTGGATTTAATTTTTAACTTTTTTGTGTAGTTTTTAATAAAAATAAATGAATAAATAAATATCTTTGAAATAAGAATGCATGTGTATTAGTCATAACTTAAATTTCATCATTTAATTAAATAATTTTTTATTTAACAATAATATTATAATATTTAACTGGTTTTTGTTTTTCATTTAACACTTTTAAAACGATTAGCTTCAGCATAATCACGAGGATCGGAATAATTTCGTTCCGGTATTATGCGCACATCATTGAGATCTTGACGAAATTCACCATTCCAAGTTGTAGGCAAAACGGTTGGCTCTGTATTATATTGAAAATATTCCGAATCATTTGAACGATTACGTTCCTGTTGCACTCTCACCTCATCACTTTTTTGAAACGTGCCATCCCAGACGGTCGGCAAAATAATGGGTTCTCTACAATAGCCGTAAAAATTCTGGGTGTCAGTAATATTTTGATTGTAACGACGCACTCTGGATACATTGTTTGAAGAGCCGGGTGGATATAAGAATTTACCATTCCACCCCTCACACTTAATCGGTATATAATCGTCTTTCTTTTTGTAAGGCATTTTATAGAAATTTTTGAACGCCTTTTTTTATAGTTTCACACAAGTTTTTTTATAGTTTTTTTTTTTTATTAAGTTTTCAACCGTTTAGTTGGCGTTGCAAAACCTGACTGTTATTTTGAAAGTTGTGTTTAAACTATATAAAATATGAAATTTACTTTGATTTTGCCCGTTAAAAGTTGTTCAACTACTTTTTTTTTATTGTCTACAAAAAATAACAAAATAAAATAACATGTCACTATACATTTCAGTTTCGTCTCCCCGCTCTTGTTCACCGTTAACAATGTTTTCAATATTTTCATTATTTTAATGTTTTTGGTTAATTTGTTTACATTTGTCTATTCATAAACTAAAAACTTTAGCAAATCTTGTTGACTCTAACACTCACAGTGGCACTGATTGCCCGCCCACACATATTTCCGAATCATCAACTTACATTTCCTTTTATGTTCAACAATTATATCGAATAAAAAAGCAAAATAAAAGTAAAATAAATCATTTACAAGTTTGTAAAAATTTTATTGAAAAAAAAAAATAAAGGGTAGACAAATTTGAGGTTAGAAATAATTAAATATTAAGAATTGAGCTCTCATTCTTAGACATTTATTCAGTAAAAAGTGGGAAAATGTTTAATGTTTACACTCTTGAGCAAACACTTTCACTTGTAAAGATTTACTAACAAAATGGTGAAACTGTATCACTATACAGTCGAACAGTTTTCCTGGTAATTAGGCTCCTTCTGCGACCGCTGTCCGTAATTTTTTTGTTTTTTAAAGAAAAGCAGCACTTCAGGCATCAAGTACCACGCTTTATTCTTTGGGAAAGGGATAAAGAAGAGCTGAAACAGGTGGTAAAAGTAGCAGGATAGTCGGAAATTAACTGCCGTATAAAGACAGCACAGCGACCAGTGACTATGTCTTCATCGCTGAGCAGCCCCACCGACAGTCAATTTTTATTAGTTTTATGTCGTTTGTAGTAGTTAGTAAATATTGTGGAAAGGGTAGGATAAGGTCCTTGGCTGTTTTGTCTGCCAAGGGTCTTATCCTGCCTTGAGTGAATGGTGTGTGAATGAGTACCGGAATGGGTACTGGTGAGTATGTGGTGTGAATGTGTGTGTGAGGCCACTAGTTCGAGTTATTTGGAACTCGGCTGGTGTTAACAGTTTGGCCGGATACTACAAACTGGTACCACGGGTGCCAGGTGCCCCTGAAACTTCGGTTTCAGCCTGGCAGTTGGTGTGGCCCTTCGGAAGCTTGGTGGTGGCTGTGTTTTTTTACCCATATCGCGGGATGAGCGTATTAGCTCTTGTGAAATTGCATTGCCACAGGGATGCCGTAACCCAAAAATCGGTAGGAGTATAGAAAGGCTCCGCACCTCACCCAAGGTGGACATTATGACCAAAAACGTGATGTCAAATTGGTACCCATGGTTTGTACATCGGGGCGTTAGTGGACGCATTGTATTCACTCGGTGGTAAGACCACTGTGGTATTAGGCCGTCTCGGCAGGTAACCACATGAATCTGTATCACATCTCTAACCATGTGACTAAATCCTCACCGGGGGCACATATATATGGTCTTTATAAAACTTCGACTATCTAGACACAGTGGTGAAATGTTCCCAGATCCAGTGAGCATGCTAGACATGTGTTCTGGACAGGAGTTGGAAAGTTTCCAACTCTTAAGCAAGGAGTGATGGTTTGCAGCCCTGCTCTGGAATCATCGAAGTTGCAACCAGAAAGTTCTGTTGCATAGAATTATAACTTCGGCTTCCTAGGACGAGCATGACGTTCCAAATTATGCAGTGGTTTGGTCCACCATCTGATTAAGGTTTCATGGCCAGGTGCGGATGTAAATCGAATCACACAGTTGTACTGGCGATGTCAATTAGTCGTCTTTTTCTTGTGAATTATTGCCGCTGGATTACTTTCTATGGCTTCATTTGAAAGATGGGGACCTACGTGAATAATCCACAAACAACTGAAATTAACTTAAACTGCGGCAAGAGGCCGCCACAAGCCACTCAAATGATACAGTTATTGCATGAGAATTTTCCCGATCGCGTAATTTCTCGAATTTGCGATGTCAGTTGGTCGTGTCTTTATTGTAATTTATTGCCACTGGATTATTTTCTATGAATTCGTGAACAACTTACAAACAACAGACGCTATGAAATATAAAATTCGACGCTGCTTTGGCGAGATAAGTAAAATGTGCTTCCAAATTATGTGAAATTGAGTGTACGTTTTTTTTTTGTTTAAAGAGAAGTAGCACTTCAGGCAACAATGCCTATTTAGTCAAGTACCGTGCTACATTCTTTAGGAAAGGAATAGAGAAGACATGAATAAGGTGGTGAAAGTAGAAGGATAGTCGAAAATTAACTGCCGTAGAGGACAGTGCAGCGACCCGTGACCATGCCTTCATCACTGAGCAGCCCCACCGACAGTCAATTTTTATTTTTGTAGTAAAAAAAAACCAAGGTCTTCGTTGGGAATCGAACCCACAATCCCCACATTGACAAGGTAGTACACTACCTACTAGCCTACAGGGGTACCTGTAGAGATAGACATTTGCCCGATATCTTATTCCATTATTAATTCCCTTATTTCTATTTCACAGTGGTATCAATAAGACTGAAGTTGCCAAAAAACATGAGTGTGCTTGAAGCTAATTTACTTCCTAACCTCAAATTTGTTCCTGCAATAGTTGGGTGTCGAAGATTAAAATAAACATTTCCCGAAGTTGCTATTTTTTCGATTGAGAACTCCTTAATGGTCTTACACTTTTCACTTTTCCGACTGATGTCTGCATGAAAAGTATAAATTCCATCTTCTTAAGAGAGTTTTAATATTTTATAATCACAATATTCGCCATTATGTTTTACAATGGCGAAGTTTTATTTAATGAAATAAAAATTTTTATTTTTAATTTTATCTTTTTATTGTCAGCTTGTTGTAAAATTAAAAAGAATAAACCGTAACTATAGGGCAGCCCTTAAATATTATTATTTCCTCTATGGATGGCATCCTATAATTTTTTAATTTATTGTTTACACTTATTTTCATATCAGACATATTTGAACACAAAGTTCTAAATGCCGGCCTGCTACCTAAAGCCATAAATGTACGTCAAAATCACATAGCTATGGAAACACCTTTTATATTTTAGTTCTATATTAATAATGTTTTTGTACCTGTTTTTATAGCGGACATAAAAATGTTTAAACTTAAAATATCTGCTTATTGGGATGCAAAAATTAGGCCACCCACGTGAATATCACGTCACTTTAGAGACATTATTTAATTATATTTTTTTTTTTGTATACTTATGGTACAGTCTGTATATTTTTATTTTTATAAACTTTCTGTTTTCATTTCAGCAGGTTACGTTGTAAGATTTAAGAACTAGAGGGCATACAGCTATGCAGACATTGTAGTTAAAACCATCAGAGCTGTAAATGAATCATTTTCTTTTAAATTCGCGAATCATTCATGCACTGATATAGCAAATTTTTTAACTAATTCTATTCAAAAAAACAATATTAATTAAATAAAATTTGAATTATTTCAAATGAATTTGGTGAAAATGAACTACAATTCATTTCGAATTATAATAAATTTGTCAAATGATTGCAATTAGTTTCTAATTCATTTGATTTGATTTTGAATTAATTCAAATGAATTAGAAAAATAATTAGTAATTCATTACCAACTGATTTGAATTGAATTAATTGAAATTTGAATTAATTTTGTAAGTAAATTTGCAGTTACCAACACTGACGTTTTGTTATTCATGATATGTGCGTATATTTTCCGACGGGGTTTAATTTATTTTTATTTGGATACGGTTCTACGTCAACCCTCGTTAAATTTGGTTTGTGAACAAAACGGTTTCGGCTATTTGCCATCTTCAGTGTTCTCTTTGTACTAGTTGCGTTCTATTGTCAGCTGTGTTTATATAGTTCGTCTTGTTCGTGTTTCTCTTCTTGTTATTGCATTCGCCACTTTCTCTCTTTTTTGTTTGCATCTCTTTTGTTATTCCATTAATTTGTTATGCAAACGATAAAAAGCATTATTCTCGTTGTGTATGGGGTGTTTCAGCAAGATGTTTGCTTTTCAATTGTGCCAACAATATCAACATGATAGTTTTGACATTTAGTTTTTTGACGTATTCATAGTAGATGCATTGGCAATTGCCAATGCAATTTTGCATAAAAATCGCATTAAAATAATTAAAATCCATTATAAAAATGGTGGTTCTGTTAAAGTTACATTTCGGAAAATTCATGATAATTTCGGAGAACATAATCGTACTTCTAAAACGGCTATAAAGAATTTGGTCGTTATTTTTGAGCCGACAGGTTCGATACAAAATGTGCAAACACCAACGCGCGATCGACCAGGTCGTTCAACTAAAAACATCGCAGCCGTGAGCCGAAGCCACCACATGGCAAATTTTGCGTGAGGATTTGACTTTGAAGCCTTACAAGTTTGAACTGGTGCAGGAATTGAAGCCGACCAACCATTCACATCGCCGTAAATTCCTTCAATTCATTCAGGATCAAGTGGTTGGTTTTTCTAAAAAAAATCATTTTTGCAAACGAAGCCCATTATCACTTGGGCTTCTGAAAATCCTAGAGCGATTATTGAGAAGATTTTGCATGCTCAACGGGTCACTTTATGATACTCTATGTCGTCTAGATGCTTGATTGGGCCGTTTTTTTTTCGAAAATCAGGCTAGAAATGTGGTAACAGTCAATGCATCATACTATCGCGAGATGCTAATAACTCAATTTCGACCTATTTTTGACGACGTGGATATCACTGACATGTAGTTTCAACAGGAAGGTGCCCCTGTAGGCTAGTAGATAGTGTACTAGCTTGTCAGTATGGGGGTTGTGGGTTCGATTTCCAAAGAAGACCTTGGTTTTTTTTTTCACTACAAAAATAAAAATTTACTGTCGGTGGAGCTGCTCAGCGATGAAGGCATAGTCACTGGTCGCTGTTGCTGTCTTTATACGGCAGTTAATTTCCGACTACCCTTCTCCTTTCACCACCTGTTTTATCTCTTCTCTATCCCTTTCCTAAAGAATGTAGCACGGTACTTGAGTAAATAGGCATTGTTGCCTGAAGTGCTACTTCTCTTTAAAGAAAAAAAAAACAAAAAAAGGATGGTGCCACATGTCACACAGCCAATGAAACGATCAATTTTTTGCAAACCAAATTTCCTGATCGCATAATTTCACGACAATCAGCAGTTAAGTGGCCAGCTAGATCGTGTGATTTAAAACTACTGGATAATTATTTGTGGGGCTATGTTAAAGAAGGAGAAAATCCATTAAAAATGAAAAAATTTTGTTTATTTTTTCATTCCGTCTAGATCTGCTCTTAAATTTGATTTTTTCTTTCATTAATTTGAAATGCACTTCATTGCTCTAGAATTGGAAATAAATTGCAATTCATTTTAACAAATTCATTTGAAATGGAAACAAATTGAAATTTATTTTTGCCTGATTCATTTGAATGAATTTCAAATCAATTTAATTCAAATGAATTGGAAATTAAATCGCAATTCAATTTAACAAATTCATTTGAATTGGAAATGAATTGTAATTCATTTTACAAATTCATTTAAATAGAAAACGAATTGAAATTCAATTGCTCTGGAAAGGATTAATTCAAAATGTAACTAATTATTAACACTAACCAAAATCAAAAAACAAATGATTCATTTACAGCTCTGAAAATCATAGGATTATGTTTTGACACTTTGAATACGGAATTTTAATAAAAGTTAAATATCAACTTAAGAAAATATTTTCAATGATAAAACTCTGTTATATAAAGGGTAAATTTGAAGGTTGGGAAGTGAATTGGCTTTAACATATACACGCTTTTTTCGACAACTTTAGTTTTATTGACACCACTGTAAAGTAGAAATATGAAAATTTATAATGGAATATCATGTCGGTCAAAATTGTCATCTGTGACACGTCGGTAGACTTTCACTCTTTTCACAAAATTTTGAAACACATTTAGCGAAAAAGCTTCGCCTAACCCATCAATGCAGCGCCAAATTTCATCTACTAAAAGCGTCAGTTGTTTGTAGGTTGTTCATATTTATAAACACGCTTTTTGAAATGATGCCCAAAAAAAGGCCAGCCAGCTACTTAAAATTAAAAAATTTTTCGCTCAATAAATGAATTTTAAATTTTATTTTGCATTAAAATAAAAATGCACGAGAACAATATTGAGAACATTTTCAATTATTTTCAAAATCCATCCTTGTTGAAATTGACGCCTGTGGTTCTGTTGATCTTGTTTTCTTCATAGCTTGTTCATATTCATGCTCTGAGTCTGAATAATCATCATCCGAGTTAGGCATAATATTCAAGGGCACGTTTTCTTCAGTGTGTCCACCAATTTCAGTGGCATCTTCATTGCTTTCATCTTCAAACTGCATGATTTTACAACTCCACCAGCAAACTGTCCCCAGCAATGTATTCAATAAAATCTGTTTCATCAAAATAATGACAATATACTGTTTTAAATACCTGTTCGCCTAGTTTTGGGACTCAATATTCTCAAATGAGTTGAGAGAAAAAAGAAAAATTATATCTGGCAAATGTCCACCACGACCAGGCTGACAGCTGTCAAAGTTTTTAATCACTTTTTAGCAAAATGGCGGTCCTATTTCGTTAATCACATCACGGATTTTAAGTTTTAAGGCTGAAATCGAAATTCGATTGGCTCCGTAAAGACACTGCCCTTAACATAGCTCCACAAAAAAAATTTACGGGTGTTAAACCACACGATTTGGCTGACCACTTTTTTTTAAGAGAAGTAGCACTTCAGGCAGCAATGCCTCTTTAGTCAAATACCGTGCTACATTCTTTAGGAAAGGGATAGAGAATAGATGAAGCAGGTGGTGAAAGTAGAAGGATAGTTGGAAATTTACTGCCATATAAAAGACAGCACAGCGACCAGTGACTACGCCTTCATCGCTGAGCAGCCCCACCGACAGTCAATTTTTATTTTTGTAGTGAAAAAAAGCCAAGGTCTTCGTTGGGAATCGAACCCGCAACCCTCATATTTACAAGCTACTAACCTACAGGGGCACCTAATTTGTTGTGAAATTATGCGAACGGAAAATTTGATTGACAATAAATTGATCGTTTCATTGGCTGTGTGACATGTGGCACCGTCCTGTTGAAACCAAATGTCAGTGATTAACACGATTAAGACGTTGAGCATGCAAAGGCTTCTCAATAATCGCTGTAGATTTTTTAGAAGCCCCTATGCGGCAGTTTTGCTTGTTTACATACCCAGACAAGTGAAAATGGGCTTCGTCTGAGAAAATAATTAAAAAAAAAAACTAGCCGGTTGTTCCTGAATGAATTGAGCGAATCTATGGCGATGTGAATGGTCGGTCGGCTTCAAATCCTGACCGTAATTGAACCTTGAAAGACTTCAAAATCATATCCTTACGCAAAATTCGCCATATGGTGATTTTGGATAGATAGTGTAATTGGTTTTGCATCCGCACCTGGCTATGTAGCCTTAATCAGATGATGGACAAACCACAATTGTATAATTTTGAACGTCAGCTGAAGACATAATTCTAAGCAACAGAACTACCTAGTTGCAACTTTAATGATTCCAGGGCAGGGCTGCAAACCATCACACCTTGCTAAAGAATTGGGAGACTTTCAACTCCTGTCCAGAACACATGTCTAGCATGCTCACTGGACTGGATCATTCACTTTGCGTGTCATTATCAGTGAGATGATCCTGGCCACCATAATAACCATTATACTGTTATGGGGCCGCGAATCCACAACCACCACGATACTCCCATATAGGGGCCAACCTCAATGATCAGTCAGAGAACTATTAAATGTCTAAAGAGACAAATAATGGAACTCCGCGGGTCACTGATCTCCGTGGAAATAAAGTGGATTTTCCAGTTGACGCCCTGCCTGTCTTCAGGGGACTGGGCTCCCTTTTTCCCCAGTTGCACTGTGTCTAGATAGTGGAATTCTATAAAGAACATATTTATATGCCCCTGGGGGGAGGGTGATTTTGGATAACCCCAATTGTTGAGAACGTCGAGAAATTGGCGAATTAAGATATGCTTCAACACGCTTACGGCTGCAATGTTTTCAGTTGAACCACACGGTCGAACACGCATTGGTGTTCGCACATTTTGTATCAAGCCTGTCGACTCAAATTCAAAGATTAAAATTTTAATAGCGTTATCAGAAGGACTATGAATTATGTTGCCCGAATATATCACGAATTTTACGAAATGTAACTTGAACAGAACCACCATTTTCATAGTGGATTTGAATTATTTTAATGCGATTTTCGTGTGAAATTGAATTCATTTGCAACAATTGCCAATACATCTACTACGAATGCGTACAAAAACTAAATGTCAAAACTATCATTTTGTTAGGGTTGCCACAATTGAAAAACAAACTTCTTAATGAAAAATCCGTTATATGGAGTTTCATTCATTATTTCTTCATAAAATAATTTTTCCAGAAATGCCACATTGAATTTTATTGATCAAATCAGGTTTCCCCCATAAGGGGAAAAAAGATTATAATTCCTTTACACCGTTCTCTTGTATGTGAATGACAGTTCTTTGCATGAAATGTCCTCAGGCACAACTTAATAGCCATACAAAAAGCTTTAAACAATTTTTATTTTAGTGTTCGTAAGACGCAATGTTGCATGCTTACGCATAGATCGAAAATGGTGCTGAACGTGTTACTATGGGTGATATAGGTATTACGAACTCGGCTGCTCTTGATGTTCATGGCATGAAAATTCAGTCTGATTTTTCAAGTTTCTAAACAAGCGTTCAAATGTCTCGGTTTTCTGAAACGGTGTAAGAAATACTTTTCACTCCATTCGATCTTTGTACTATTTATGCCACCTATATCCGTCCTAAGATGGAATACATCTCTCATATATGGGCCGGCGTTCCAAAGTCTATTTTGAAGTTACTCGACCACGTACAGGAGAGGGGGAAGAAGCTCATTGGGGATGGTAGGTTACCCAACACTATTGATTCCCTAGAGCATCGGCGCAATGTAGGATGTATTTCACTGTTTTATCGTTACTACAATGGTAAGAGCCCTAACGAAATTAGGGAGTTTGCTCCCGAAACTCGCACGATTTTTTCATTTGACTGGATTTTCGTTGAGAGCGCATTCATTTGTGGTCAATTGGCCAATTAGCACTACGTATTACAGGAAAAATTCGTTTTTTAGCAGAACAGTTCGTATGTAGAATGAACTCTCTTCACAATCTTTCCTGTCACTTTCAATGTAGGAAAATTCAAATCAAAATCGAAACAAACACTACTCCCACTTTTCTCCCCATAACCTAACTTCCTAGTTGTGGTACAATGTATTGCATGAGTAGGGTTCATCCCCTGAGTACTGGTCCGAACGAAAAAAAAATAAATAAATAAAAAAAACAATTTTTATTTAATTTTTATTCTCAATAATAAATTATAAATACTCGTGCCACTTTTTAATTAATTTTTAGTTCATTTTGCCTGAATACGTATAGTCGGTGTATTTGCCGTCTTAACTTAATTTATCGAAAGCACTTTCTTGTACTCTAAATATGATTATTTCTTGTTGTGTTGGCTTTAAACAGAAATAAATAAATGAATTGAATGGGCTGAAAAATGCTATACTGTGTTATAATAACTAACATCATATTTATTTGTTTTCAAAGCACTCTTTTGTAATAATTTAACGCAGTGATAGACGAACTTTTTGGGTGGCGGGCCATTAAATTTAAAAAAATCTTGCGGCGGGCCATTAAATTAAAAAAAAACATAGAGGGTCATTCATTAAAAAATTATGGGGTTGCTGTTCAATTAAAAGTTCGGTTTAAGTTATATATTTATTAGTTATATTACGTGATATTTTAAACAACATAAAAATTTTATAAGATACAGTTTATTATGATTTTAAGATTTTCCAGATGTACGGGAAGCATGGATCTATTTCTGACTTGACATAATTTCCTCAAAATCTGGTTCCAGCTGGGAGGATGCGACTTTTGATAAATAAAATAGACAATAGTCTGACAATCGGTTTCTTATTGAATTTTTTCTGCATTTCATTACTGAAAAGGCCTGTTCACATAAATATGAGGAAGCAAACATTGTCATAATTTTCTGCACATGATTAATTAGCTTTGGAAATTCATCTTTTGTTAAGGATTTATAAAAATTAAGCTTATCTGTATTTAAAAATAGCTGTTTTTAATTATTATTACATTGCCATTCTATAATTTCCAATTGTAGATCAGATGGAACATTCTCAGGATTAACATTAAAAGGCATTGAAAAAATATCTAAACATGGTTGGATTTTTTTAAAGTCAGCAAATCTGGCCTCAAATTCTGAATACAGTTTTAATAAAGATTGTGAAAAGACTTTTAACTTCTCTTCACTCACAGGCCTCAAAGAATTAAGTCTTGGAAAATGAGTCAAATAATTTTTCCCCAACATTGAGAAAATATAAACAATTAAGTTTTAAAAGACCTCAAACTACCCCAAGTTTCATCTATAAATTGATTTCTTCCCTGTAACTTCTTGTTCAGTTTATTATAGTGCTCGAGTTAATCCGTGAAAAAAGCAAACCCGATGCACCAATTCTTATCCTCCAATATTTTCCACTCAACCCAAATTTCAGTTTTGGTTTTTAGAAAAACTTTACTTTCTTCGAGAAGACTCCAAACTCTCGAGAAGGCCTGCCCACAACTCAGCCACCTGATCTTTGTGTAATAAAGTACATCTGAAAATTCTGCATCAATTTCCGATAAAAACTCTTGAAATTGTCGATGTAACAAACCACGGGCTCGAATGGTATTAATTAATTTTAAAATAATATTAAGTACGTGGTTAATATCCAAGGCAGCCTTGCAAAGAACATCTTGGTGGATTATACAATGTAAAAAAATTGTTTCGCTTTCAGGATTCAGACTCTTATAAACTCCTGCAAACCCCGTATTTTTTCCCACCATGTTAGGTGCTCCATCAGTTGTTAAATTAATTAATTTGGAAATTGGGGCATTAAGAGATTAGATTCCATCCCCTCTCTAAATTCATCATAAATTATTTTTCCTGTCGCCTTTCCTTTCAAAGATCTCAAACAAGCAAGTTCTTCGGTTATTGCAAAGTTTTCATCGACTCCTCTGATAAAAATTAGAAGTTGTGCTATATCACTCCTGTCAACACTCTCGTCCATAGTGACTGAAAAATACTTGAACTTTTTAAGACGTCCATCGAGTTGATTGGTTAAATTAGAAGAAATCGCTTCAATTCTTTTTGTGACCGTTCTACGTGACAGCCCTATAGATTCGAAATCTTTTACCTTTTCTGGGCATAATACTTTTCCAATGCTAATTAACACATCCTTAATAAATTCTCCTTCAGAAAATGGTTTGTTACTTTTTGCTATTTTATAGGCAACAATGTGACCAGCTAACGTGGAGGATCGCCGGACACTTCTTTGATATTTAAAAAACATTTGCTGACTAGATATTTTTCTTTTCAATTCCTCTGAGTGAACTTTCTTGTCTTCATCTGTCATTTTACAGTACTTCGACCCAAGATGTTTTGAATTAAAGTGCCTAGCGAGATTATAATCTTTCAGTACAGCTACCGGTTCTTGGCAGATAAGACAAATAGGTTTTTGGTTATATTCCATAAAGAAGTACTTCCATGTCTACTCTTCTTGAAATGCTCGACATTCCGAATCAATTTTTCTCTTTCTATTTTCGATTGACATTTATGGGGATATTTACAATACACTTTATTATTTTAATTACACAAATAAAACTGTACGTTGGCAACTTTATAATTTCACTTCACAATTTATTCTTTACGTCACGAGATTTACACTTTTACCGATTGCTGGCTGATTAATCCATCGCTCGCCCTTTTATATTTGTTGCGCATGTTGTCTCGTATATTCAAGAATCTTCTAGATGTCACATATAATAGTTGTTGTTATGTTATACGTTCAGTTTTCTATATTAGTTGTTAGTGCTTGATGTTATGATGTTTATGTTTCTTCTTGGAAACATCAGAAAGTTGTGTGTATAATATTTCTTAGAAAACTACGCAGTTTGGACACAATACAATAGGTCTATATTAGTTGTTTTTGTTTTATGCTTTTTAAGTTTCTTCTTGGAATATTATATAAGAAAGTTGTTGTTGTCTTGTGTGTACAATATTTCTCAAAAAACTACGCAGTTTGTACACAATATAATATGAAAACATCGCATTTTTTGCTAAAACTGCCAATTTTTATCTCTCTTAAAACATAATGTAAATTCATTTTTTGGGCATAGTTTTTTTAATAGGTGATTAATTTTTTTTTTAAACGTTTGGCAGGCCGGATGTGGTCCGCGGGCCGTAGTTCGCCCATCACTGATTTAACGCCTCATATATTTAAACACAATTGTTTTCATGTTTTACTAGAAATAATTTTTCATTATGGCTCAGTGACTCACTCACTCACCTATTGCAAGTAGACACAAAATAACACACGCTATATATGTACGTGTATATCAAATCAAATGTCATAAAAGGTTAATAATTCGTGTTGGAACTGTTGTCAACGCCTTATTGATTTTCTACCTATAAAAATGTGTACCTAAAAATGGTTGTTTTGTTTTGGAAGAAGAACACAAAAAATTGTTTCAATCCATATATGTCGTCTATTAATATTTGCTAAATGAGAGGTTAAATAATTTTCTTAAAAAGATTCCTTTAAACAAATGAGAATATCACAAAATATTTATATTGTTACGGATGTGTCTTGCTTAAGTTTTAAAATAAAATAATTAAGCAATAAAGCGAACTGCTGGGTATGTTGTTTACGAACTGCGTGGGGTGTTAAACTTATGGTGCAACAACAAAATTTCTAGTTACAAGCTACGTAGAAATTTTATACACAAACAACAACAATTTGATATGCTGTTTACTAACTGCCTGGCATGCAAGACAAAGAAAAACAAAGCCAACAACAAACATGTATGCTGTTTACCATCTGCGTAGTTTTCTAAGAAACCCTTTTCTACGAAAAAACAAATGCCAAGCAGAAACCTTATCAGAATAAAAACAAAAATACACACAGACATACAGGCGCCTATACATCGAATAAACAATATACAACAACAAAATGTGATACAAAGGGAGTAGAAGATTCTTAAATTTTCTAGACTTTAAATGGGCAAATACAAATAGGGCAGCATCTGAGTGGATAAGGAGTCAGTTTAAATTAAATCTCGTGCAGTAAAGACGTGCATCTTAAGAAAATTGTTCTTTAGTGTCAACTTTGTTATAAATTTAAAAATTCTAAAAACTGGTGTTTTTTATGTTGCAATAAAGAACTCACAACAAAACGTTTATAAAAGGCGAAAGCGCTCGCCATCGAATACAAACCAGCCAGTTAGGACGGAAAATGGCAATATTATTTCATTTACTGGCGGAGGACAACCAAACAACATAATACCAGACACAGCAAGTCAGGCTAAGGTAATGCTGAACAAACTAACTAATAAGACTTTACAACTGCACAAGACGATCGCAAACATACGCTACAACAAACAATGTATTGACAACAACAGTACGCCACGCTACGCAACTGTTAACATCACCATAAAAACCTACGCTTCACAGCGGGCTAAACGTACAAAGCGTGATTTGATTTACATCTGCACCGACCGCGAGGTCATAATCAGATGGTAGTTAAACCACTTAGTTGATTGGACACCAACTACGCCCTAGAAGGCCTTCAGATACGTATATCCTGCAGTCACTTCTAGTAGCAATTTAGAAAGTCCGGAGTAGGCCGTGCCCTCACTCCTTGCTGAGGAGTTGGAGACTTTCCAACTCCTGGTCCAGAACGCATGAAGCTCTTATTTATCAAGAACACGCCAGCATTCATACTCACTGGACCTGAACCATTCATTGTGTTAATTTGAATGGTCCGACCCACAAACTCTCACGAGAGTCCGAAACCACAACCACCACGATACTCCCATATAGGGGCCAACCTCAATAACCAGTCAGAGCACATCATTGTCTAAAGAGAACAAATAGTGTACTCTGGGGCAACTGATTTCCCGTGGAAATATGTAGATTGTCCAGGTGACTTCTACTAGCCTTTGAGGGGCCTGGGCTCCCTTTTACCCCGCAAGACACCAGTCTAAATGGAATAGTAGGTTCCAAAAAGACTATAATGTGCCCCCGGGGGAGGCTAAACGTACAGCAGAACTAACATGGATAAAGACTGAAATACGCTCACTTTATATCAAAAAAGACAAGGAATTATATCGAATTCACTTAGAGGTAGCCGACATATTGACTAGACATAACCTATTCCATATATTTCCAACATTTTACACAATCTACGCGATAGGCTACAAAACCAGATGGACCAAAAATACAAACGAATGGAGCGTAAATTTACAAAGCTAACAAAACAAACCGACAATCACAATAGGATGGAGTTTCATTCACGCGTCAAGAACCTCACGGATATACGATTCAATGAAAATGGGACAAAACTAGTGGAAAAAGGATTGAAACATAATTTACCTTTTGACAGGATACAGAAGACGATTGAAACACAGATTGTAGATGCTGAGGCAACAATCGCTCAATTACCAACCGACCGCCAAGAACACATGAGACACAGAGTGGCCGACAAACTAAAAAAAACGATAAAAGAACACAATAAAGCAAAGACGAATCCAAACGAGCAAAAATTGCTAAACAGATAAGGAAAAAATCACGGGACAATGACCTAATAATTACAAAAGCTGACAAAGGAAATACGACAGTAATAATGCACAAAGAAGATTATATAGACAAAACACAACAATTTATACAGCAGACCAACTGCACTAAATTCAGGAATGACCCAACTGAGTCCTTCCAAAAGGAAATACGCAACCTATTAAAACGGGGCAAAACTTTTACTGACGGAAAAGTATACATGTACATGAACATGTATCCAGGGCCACCAACACTCAAAGCACAACCAAAAATACACAAGGAAAATATACCAATGCGACCCATTATAAACTACAGACCTGCATCGGCATACCACCTAGCTAAACACCTCACCAGCGTACTTAAGGAAAGGATAAATTTACAGAACACATATACTATACGTAATACATAAGACCTCATTGATAAACTTAAGGACATCAAAATAACCGAAAACACGCGACTCGTTTCCTTTGATATCAAGGATCTATATACTTTAATACCAACACATGGAACGTTGGATATTCTACACAACACACTAGACAATTTGTACGAAATCCAATACATCACTGATATTATAGATATTGCAAAAACGATAATAAAACAGAACTACTTTAGATTCAATAACTATTTTTACAAATTACCTGACGGACTCGGTATGGGAAACCCAACTTCCGCAATCTTCATGGAAATTTTCATGCAACATCTCGAATCACTACACGTGAAAACACTCATGGAAAAACACAAAATAACTCATTACTATAGATACGTAGATGACATCATATGCATCCTCAAACAAGACAACGGCGAACAAATTCGAGAAAACTTAAACACAATTCATAATAAGATTGCATACACAACGGAAAAAGAACAAGACAGAAATTTACATTATCTTGACATCACTATAACAAAAGGAACTGACTATTTAACATTCGACATCTATAGAAAACCAACAACAACGAACACTACCATCAACAACACCTCAAACCACCCTACCCAACACAAACTAGCAGCGTTTAGACATATGATACACAGGCTTGGGATAATTCCACTTACTCCAGATAAGTACAGGAGGGAACTCGACACAATCTACGCCATAGCTATGAATAACGGCTACAAAACCACTTCCATCGATAAACTACTTAGACAATACAATACTAAGAACAGAAATAGAGAAGACAAGGAGACAGCCGATACAACACGACGGCACACCTTTACTTACACAAGACCAGAAATATACAGACCAACCCACCTTTTTCACAAAGAAGGAATACTCACAGTATTAAAAAGTGGAAACACCTTAAGACATAATCTCAGAACAACGACAAAAACAACGGACAAATTTAGTTCCAGCGGGGTATACAGACTTACTTGTACCTGCAAACAAACCTATATAGGGCAAACTGGACGAACACTAAAAACAAGGTTTGCAGAACACATACGCTCATACAAACGGAAAAGAGAAGAATCAAACTTTGCATTACACCTTGACACTCACGGATACACACCAAGGGAAATAGATGAATGTATGACATTATTACATCCTAGCAAAAAAGGACGAAGACTAGACAATCTTGAAAACATGGAAATCTACAAGACAAAAACATTCAACAACGACATTATAAACGAACAGGTAAACACGACCTCAGATACAATTTTCACACCATTAAAACTACTCATGCAAAAGGGCAAGCGAAAGACACCCTCAGACGGACACACGTACTTAAATAATAATAAAAGTCGGAGGTATTGATAAATTTACTTTGCACACAAATGCCAGGTGGCTGGCATTCTGCTTACCTGAATAGAGACGAACCTAAAAACAGAACTGCCTGAACGCCAACACTGACTCACCAGTACAAACTAAACCGCGGCTTGAGAATGATGCATTCGCATCGAAAGCGCTCGCCATCGAATACAAACCAGCCAGTTAGGACGGAAAATGGCAGTATTAACTGTAACAATATTATAAAAAATATTTTTGCAATATATTACTGCGGGGTAAAGCATATGGCCATTTTACTACTGCTCATATAGATCATCAGTGGATTTTACCCCAAATTTTGTATAGAGAATTCAACAGTCTTATATCTCAAGCCAAATCGATTAAATGAGAGTTTTCATTGAACCAACACAGCAAAAAACAACAAAACTGAAAACACTTCTATACAAGAACACAGCAAACATTTCGAAAACAAAAAAACACTTCAATCTCAAAACATTTTCAATCTCAACGCGAACAATTGTTATGTTATTTAAAAATGTTATTGTTATGGCAGGATTGCCATGTAATGTTATTTAAAATCTTCTATGTCTATTATATAAAAATAAGTCGGGTTTTCCTTCCTGACGCTATAACTCCAGAACAAACGAACCGATTTCCACGGTTTTGCATTCGTTGGAAAGGTCTCGGGTTCCGTGAGGTTTATAGCAAAGAAAATTTAGGAGAAAAGCAGGAAAACACGGAGAATGATTTTTCACATACAGCGCCATCTCTGATACATAGCATGTACTACAACGGCACCTGTACGTGGTGTTTGAGTTTCATTTTAAGTAGATGGCGCCGGTGCATGATACATTGTTTGACAGCTACTCATGCGCACGTAAAATTGAAGTTAAAGTTATTCGTTTTCTAACAGTTCAATTGGAAACAATCAAATCAATCACGCGTATTGTGCAAATTTTTATTCTACTTCAACAGCAGGCATTTGTCCTTAAGGTGGTAAGTTGAACTGTGTGATTAGATTTACATCTGCGCCTGGCCATGAAGCCTTACTCAGATGGTGGATCAAACCACTGCATAATTTGGAACGTCATGCTCGTCCTAGGAAGCCGAAGCCATAATTCTATGCAACAGAACTTTCTAGTTGCAACTTCGATGATTCCAGAGCAGGGCTGCAAATCATCACTCCTTGTTTAAGAGTTGGAGACTTTCCAACTCCTGTCCAGAACACATGTCTAGCATGCTCACTGGACTGGATCATTCACTTAGCGTGTCATTAACAGTGAGATGATCCTGGCCACCATAGTAACCATTATACTGTTAAGGGGCCGCGAAACCACAACCACCACGATACTCCCATATAGGGGCCAACCTCAATGATCAGTCAGAGAATTATTAAATGTCTAAGAAGACAAATAACGGAACTCTGCGGGTCACTGATTCCCGTGGAAATAAAGTGGAGTTTCCAGTTGTACCCCTGCTGACTTTAGGGGACTGGGCTCCCTTTTTCCCCAGTTGCATTGTGTCTAGATAGTCGAAGTTCTATAAAGACCATATGTATGTGCCCCCGGGGGGAGTTGAACTGTGTAAATTATGTGGATCGTGCATTTGAGGTTAAATTCACCAGTCTGTCCATAGTTCAAAATGCCGAGAGGACGACGTGCAATCATCGGCCGCCGCACAAGACATGCAAGCCAGCAACAAGTCTATTCACATAATTTAAGCGAATAAAGACGAAATATAATAAGAGAAAATACGCGATTGAGACAACGCGTGAGCACAAGAAGATCATTAGCATCATACAATCGCTTGGCATTCCCATATGATCCCACTGCAAACTACAGTGATGATGACAATTCAGATATTGGACCAATGACGACTGTATGCCGATATTGCAATGCGTTAAAGTTCAAAAGAGAAACGGTAGGATTGTGCTGCGCAAGTGGAAAAGTCAAACTGGAACCATTGTTCGATGGAACTGATCCCGATTCCAACCATTTTCTTCAGCGCATCCTTGAATACAATAACTGCTTTCGCATGACTTCCTTTAGAGCTAATAACATTCGATAAAGCGACTTCATGCCGATTTGCAAGGTAAAAGATTTTATTCAACCAATCACTCACACCAATCAATCACACCAGCACAATCAATTGCAACACATAATAACTACACATAGACCACTCACTACACCATCACAAGATCAGAAGTCTCACACTGTATTCTTCAAAAATCTTAATTTAATTTTTTGCCAATGTCAGATCAAAAAAAACAAAACATGTGGTTCACCAAAGAGCACTTCAATGAAACGGATAATTTGCGTACACTAGGCCAAAACAATACGCTCGTAGCGGTCGTGGTGATGCAAACATAGCCGCTATACAGCAAAGTATTGAGAATGAGCTTGAAACACCAACTCGTCGATGTTTGCATATAAAGTTTACGAATTAAAGCCGGCCGATTATTGTTTGCGTCGAAGGGCATTTGCATTTGCATTTTTCAACAAAATCATCTTTTTTATGATTAGACTCACAAAATCCAGAAAGTCCTCGAAAAACCACTATATTTAAAGAAAGCAACTATATGGTGCGATTTGTATTCCGACGTCATCATCGACCTAGGGCCTTACTGTGTAATTCGATTCGAATAAAAATTTGTACGAATTCGAATATATTGTACTGTGTAATCCTATTTACGTAAATTGATTTCCGAATATGAGTATACTTTTTTCCCCTTTTCGTATTCAAAAATACTACTTTCGGATATGCAACTCTGTAATACGAAAATGAGTGTCAAAGACGTTAAAACTGTTCGTATTTCATTCGAAAGACATTTTGTTATCGGAAGAGAAAAAAATGTAAGTAATTTTATAATTTTTATGGAAAAAAATAAATTTTTGTTGTGTTTAAAGTGAAGTTGTGTTATATATAAAGTGATGTTATGTTTCATTTAAATTTTAGGAGTGTACAAAAGAAAAACTGTAACACAAAATCCAAACAATTTGAAATTTTGGTAGAGTTTATGGTGCAACATCCCGACTTGGACAAGGGACACATAAATTCTCCGGAAGCAAATCATGGCACTTATGGGAAAGATTAACTTTGGAATTAAATTCTGCATGTTTGCCCACACGTGATAGTAACGACTGGAAGAAAGTATGGGTCGATTATAAAAACCACATTAAAGTAAAGTGCAAGCGCAACAAAATGAGAATTTCAGGCACCGGTGGAGGACCTAGTAATTATTGTGCTCTTACCCCACTAGAGGAACAGGTGTACGAACTCCTCTCGTTAAACACATCTATTCATGGCATAAGTGGAGGAAAGGAATTTGGTGCTGCACCTTTAAACAAAGAGCCAACAACATCATCTATAAATATAGCCGAAGAAGATTTGGAAAACAATTTTGAAATTATAGACCAATCAATTTTACATCCTCAGGAACAAAATAAAGAAAATTTAAATATAAATACTCCTAGTAGGTCCATTCGGAAGAGAAGTGCGCTTAATACTGACAGCTTGTTAAGCAAACAAGTTGAAAATCAAATATCTTTCCAAGAAAATTCTTTAAAATGTTTAATTAAAATTGATGAAAATCAAAAAAAAACATAAGAAATTACTAAAATCATTAAAAGACAATATATTTGACATAAAAAGATATTCAAAGCGTAAATGTGAAATAGAAGAACGAAGTCTAGAATCCAAATTCAAAAATTTGAATTCAAAAAGAAAATCGAGCTTGAAAAAAATAAAAGAAAATTGGCCCAATTAGAACTAAAACAAAAAATGTTTCAATTGGAATGTGAAAAATATGCAACCTGCTCCACAACCACATCAAAAGAAAACTGTAAAAAATGAAAAATCGTTGGATTGAAATTCAGCGATACTGCTAAAAAAATATTTTTTTTAAATTTTTGAGATTGAAGAACAAGTGCTTCCAAGTTAATAAAGTATTTTCTTCAGATACTAACTAATACAACACTGCTAGCTGTTCGAAAATGTAAGCCGGTACCATTTTAATTTCGTATCGGAAATTTTGTTCGAAAGATTTTCATTTTCGTATCGAATTACACAGTAAGGCCCCTGTATTTTTTCGAAAATAAGCAAGGAAATGTCGTCACCGTGAAATTTCTAAGCTTACCAAACCATGATAACCAATATTTTTTTGAGCACATTTGCACTCAGTTACCTTTGGTTTCATCAAGAAAACACCAGACAGCCACCCAGTTATTGCATGAGAAATTTTCCGGTGGCGTAATTTCTCAATTTAGCGTTGTCAACTGGAAGCCTGGCTATTATGGTTTAGCTCCGCTGGATTACTTTCTTTGGGACCATTTAAAAGACAGGATTTACGTGAACAAGCCATAAGCAACTGATGCTCTGCCAGGAAATAATGGGTGCTTTAGGCCAATTTACTTCCTGACCTCAAATTTGCCCGTTAGTTCAATATTATTAATCTAATATTACCGTTTTGTTATTTTGAGTTCTTTTATTGCAAAATAATAACACAATACTTTAGAGTTTTAAATTAAGTTAAACGATTTATTTACTTACAATACACCCAAAATAAACACGATGGCAACGTGGTTGTTTTTACTCACTAATGACTCAACTTGAATTAATTCATTTGCCCAGCCAGTGGTGCATATTAATAGTTGTTTTAAGCGGTTCACTTATGGGAATATTCTACTCTAACATCACCCCATATTGTTGTTATAATTATCATTCAATTGAGGTACCGCTTAGCTGTATTTTAGTTGGTTTTCTTTTTTTTTGTTTACTTATTTGGTAAAATTTCATATCAGCATGTTGTTGTTGTCTTGTGTGTATAAGATTTCCTAGAAAATTACGCAGTTTTCAAAATCCTTAGTAGGTCGTTTACTTTTTTCTTACTGTCAATTATTTTCTTCTTTGTAACAATTACAAGTGTGTTAACAAATATGCATCAGTCACGTAAGTGATCATAAATAAATAAAACTTTTTTTTTCACTTTTTAGATTTATTTTTTTATATGTTTTACATGTTACACATTTGAGTAGTAAATTAATAGTATGATCGTTACTATTTGGCGCTTTTGATTTTTGCAAAGCTCTGAATTATTGTATCTATTTCACCAACGGAATATGGTTTTCTTTTATGCGTTACAAATCCAGGCGTTTTTATAACATTAACAGGTTGAAACGTATCAATTGGACTTGTACAATGAGATTGTTTAGCCTGTTAAAGAAAAGAATTTAAAAAATTTTGAATTAAAATTGAAATCATGAATTGAAAAAAATATTAATAAATAAAAAAGTCATTCCAACTATAATCAGGACTATGAGCTAAAAATGTACAAATGTTGATATAGAGCCAGCGAAGATAGATGTAAATAATACAATTGAAACATTTTTAATCTTGAAATAAAATTAATATAAATTGTTTTTTAAATTGCAGAGGAATACAGCGAAATTACCTTGCGCATAACAATTTTGCCTCTCTGAAGGGTAGCTTCAAGAAAATAAAGCAGTTCAATTTTGATTTCGAAATACATGTGGTATTCCCAATCGAAAAGTTTATGCGAAGTGAGTTTGCCTCAACATGTGAGCAAGCTTATTTCGTTACTAGACAAAAGGGTGAAATATTTTTCCAAAAATATTGGTATGATAATTTTTAAGTTTTTATTTGTAACGAAGATACTTAGTTGATGTTATAAAAAGATAATTAATACTAAAAAAAAAATAAAGTGAAATGATCTATTGTGTCTGTGGACAAATCAAGGACTTTATAAGAAATCTTATGAACACAAAACGCATGTTATTGTACATGCTTCATTTAAATTCCACGAAAACAACAACAACCAAACAAACAACTACACTGAATAGTTATAACGATATCATGTGTAGTAAATGCGTTTGAAGAACTTTACACGTTTGTAGAATTAGGGAAAAAGAGCATTCCAATTAAGAGCTTGCTTAGCCCATTTACATACCTAGAACTAAATGTATTTATTTCACTTAGTATAAAGGGTACTACTAGACCCCGATAAATCTGAATAAAGCGCCAGGAATGTTCCTTAAGAGTTTTGGACGAATAAATTTGTAATATTTCAATATTTACTAGCCCTTCACCATAGCTGGATATCGTATGTTTAAACAGGTTTTAAAATTACTTTAGGTAATTTTAATTTGTTCTCTAGACATAAAGCACACCAGTTAGTTTTTCTGGATGTAACGGAGTCTCAACATACTCTTGAACATTATCAGCACTCTAAATATGGCACTTTTATTATGGAGGATATCAAAACCAGAAATAACGAAAGGTAAAAGGTCCATGCATAATTACTGTCGAGCACGCAACAAGCGTATGAGTGTATATTACGTGTGACGGTCCCCTCCGGGGGCACATTTATCGGTCTTTATAGAATACTTGACTATCTAGACCTGTGCTGCTGGGGGTATAAGGGAGCCCAGACCCAGACCCAGGGGTCAACTGGAAGCTCCACGTTATTTCCATGGGAATCAGCAGCCCGTAGAGTTTCCGCTATTTGTCTCTTTAGGCATTTAGCTGTTTCTCTGACTGATTATTGAGGTTATTCCTTCAGGAGTATTGTGGTGGTTGTGGTTTTGCAGCCCCATACAGGTATTGTTTTATGGTGGCTAGGATCATCTCGCCTCTAATAACTCCCACTGGTGAATGAACCAGATCCAGAGAGCATGCTCGTGTGTTCTGTACAGAAGTTGGATAGTCTCCAGCTCTTCAGCAAGAAGTATTGGTTTGCAGCCCTGCTCTGGAACCGCTGAAATTGCAACTAGGAAGGACCTGTTGCTAGAATTAGTCTTCCGCCTCCTAAGGCGTAAGTGGCGCTGCTTTTCACTCACAGTGGTTTGACCACCAGCTGATTAAGGCCCGTGGCCAGGTGCAGATGTAAATCTTATCACGAAATGACTATACTTTAACTGATCAGTTATACTACAGGCTTCATTGGAAAATTAAGCAAAATAAAAGTACACATTGACACTTCAAGAAAGGAAAACAATTTTGGTTTAAAGTTACTAAAACGTAACGCTAATTATCATGTAATAAATAAAGAATTATTATTATAATTATTTTTATTTTCACTTACCAAGAAGTGGACATACTCAGGTGATATTGATTCCAAATAAAGTAATCGATCTTCTATTACTTTTAGACGTTGGTAAATATTGATTTTTGAATGTGGTACAGATAGAAATTCTTCAACGTTTTCTAATCTTTCCATGATTGCCGGACATTTTATTTGATTCTCCTTTTTTTGGGACATAATAAAATCAGAATCAGAATTTTCTCTTTCAGTGGGAACCATCAGTTTATCAAGTGTATTTAAGTAATTAGGCCGTGTTTGAGGTCCAATATTATTTTCAACTCGTCTTACTATTCAAGTAATACAAAATAATTATAAACAAACATTACAAAAATTTAAAAATACACTGTGCGCCCGCCGCTCTTTTAATTACGACAGATACAGAATAAAATCTCTCAAACATATAACAGTGTAAATTTCGTCCCTATTTGTATTTATTTATTTATTTAGTCAGCTTCAGTTTAGTCACTATTCATACTTTTTAAAGAAAACTTGTTTAATTTAGAAATATGTAAATAATAACTTTTTATAAATATTTTTTTTAACCACAAGGTCTTTGGATAAAAATTAAATAAATTTTATTTTCAGTATTTCGCCACTAAAAGAATTTAGAAAAAGGTTTGGCAAGCAAATTGAAAACAACTGTTTTTCTTCAAAAACATAAAAAACAAAAACAATAAAACCATAATGAAAAAATATTTAAATTACCGGATGTAATTTGTAGTGCCGCCATTTTGGTCAACATTATTCTTGACAGTTCATATTTGGTAGTCGTGAAGTAGTAACGTGGCAAATTTATTATGGAAAAATATTCGATAAAACAATGTGTTTTAATCGTTAAAACATTTTATCAATATCAATCATCGATTGCTGTGACGATGAAAAAGCTACGTGAAATTTTTGGGAGAAGCAATGTGCCAACAGAACGTACTGCTGCTCAAGATTTACTGCAACACCTCTTTCCACAACAAGTTATTTCAAGAAATGGTGATGTTGATTGGCCTCCACGGTCGCCTGATTAGGCTGCTTCGGACTCCTTTTTGTGGGGATATCTGAATAACATGGTTTATGCAAACAAACCAGAAACGCAACTCAAACAAAATATCAAAGTACCGCGTGTGTAATGTGTGAGGATGTAATGAAAAATATTCTATTCCATACATAATTGCCGACATTAAATAAATCATTTAACTTTCATTTAATCAAAAATTATAAACAAATACGGACACCCTGTATATACACATACATACAATTTTCTGATACTAAAAACGTTTGAAATAAAATCGAATTTTGAAAACGACGAATATACAAAACAATCTGAGGTTAGTAAATTGTGAATTGACTTAAAACTTACACTTTTTATGATCATCTCGCGTTTATTGATACCAATGTAAAACAGATTAAAACAGATTTAATAATGGAATGCGAAGTCGGGCAAATATCCACTTCCGTTACGACGGCAGACGAGTGATCTTTTCACAAAATTTTGAAGAACCCTTTGCAACAAGGCTTCGGCTATTTCGTCAATGCAGTGCCGAATTGTTTGTGGGTTATTCACGTCAATCCGGTATTTGAAAGGGCAACAAAGAAAATAAGCTAGCGGGAAGTAGTAAGCCAATTGACATGGATAAATCAAGCAACTACGCGACTGAGCAATAACTGATTTGTTTGAATGGCTGGATGGCTTGTGATGTCATCTTGCTGAGGTCAAAGGTCAATGATATCGACATTAGCCAATTTTGCCCACAAAAAATTGGTTATAATGGTTTGGTAGAGGAGAGACTTCACCGTGCCGGCATTTCATTGCTCATTTTCGAAAAATTTGGGCCGACTGTGCCGCTTTACAAAAAGATTGCATCATACGATCACCTTCTTTGGATAGAATATTTTATCAAAGACTGCTTGTGGATTTTGTGAGCCGCAAGCGTGAGAATTTTGTTTGTTGTTGTTTGCATAACCGCCTAATTGAAAATTAGTCTCATCACTAAATATGATTTTGTTGAAAAATGCGTTATTTTCGTTAAGTTTTTTTAACAGCCAATTCACAAGCATTCGACACAAACAATGGTCGGTCATCTTTAATTCTTGAACGAATTGAATTTTATAAGCGTGAAGATGAAAATCTTCCTGCAAAATGCCTCTAGTAACGTGTTGGCGTTCCAGGCTAACACTTTGCGACTATATTTGCATAACTACGGCTACTGCAACCATATTATTTTGATCTATTGTCAGCAACAATACCGTGAACCTTGAATTAAGCGATTAAATTCGGCTCGAAAGGAACCTTCTTATGACTGCTCGCATTTTACGAAATGTTAATTTTTACAACTGAAATTTTTAACTTAAGTTCCATGCCTAAAATTTCCCAACTTTTTCAAAATAATTGTCAAAGGATGATAGGTCAATTTTTGACATTTAATCATTTGACAACCAATTTACTTTCTAATCTCAAATGTATAAAAGCTTTTTAACTTTTATTGTATTTCTGCTTTGTTGGTTAAATATAACTCTTATTTAAACAATTTGGCTTGAGATATAAGAATCTTAAGTTTTCTATGCCAAAATTTGGTAAAATTCACTGATGAATTATATGGATATAAAGGGTTTTTCAACAAGAAATTCTTTTTCTAAAACAAAAAATTTAGATAAAGATTTTTTTTTTTATTTATTATTAAGTAGTATAGATTATACTCTCATATTCAACAATTTTAATATTTTAAAATATAGTATAAGATTTTACAACCATATAAGCCAAAACAAAAGAAGCAAAATCAACAAAGTTATAAAAGTAAATAAATTTAATCACTGTTATTTCTTATGTAATATATGATCCTTCTCTTAGTTTCATAGTTTAGTTTCGAGTTTAATTTCATTTGGAAGCGTGTTGTACTGATTCAGTCCTTTATGGAAAATGGATTGTTGCATTAACGTTGTTGTGGTCCTTGGAAGCCTGAAGTTGTTAGAATTTCGTAATGAATATGGTTGTACATCTCCAACATAGTTCAGCTGATCAATAAGGTATTGTGGTGCATTTCCTAATTTCATTTTCTGAATAAAGCAGAGTGTGTTCATTTTAAGTCTTTGTCCTATACTCAACCATTTCAACGCAGATAGCATAAAATTTATCGGCGTATATATATTACATCTCAATAATGACCTTGTTTTGCATTTTCTGAAGTCTCTCTATTTGTGCTATCGTGCAGCATGTATATAGAATTGTTGATCCATATTCAAAATGTGGCTTTATGATGGTGTTATATATGCTTATTGCGGTTAATGTGGATATTTTGCTACGTATCCTTTTAAAAAATCCGATTTTCTTTCCAATTTTCTTGCATATATATTCTACGTGTTCCTTAAATTTTAGCTTCCTGTCTATTATGAAACCAAGATATTTAAACCGATCTACTGTTTCTATTACCTGGTTATTAATTTCAAATTCAGGTCCACTGTCCATATTTATTTGCATTATTTTTGTTTTATTCTCATTCAATTTCATTTTATTCATTTTTAATCATCTATTCACTCTGTTCATTTCATCTTTCATACTTCCCAGACATTCCGTTTCCGTATCTCCTTCCGTAAACATAAGTGTGTCGTCAGCATATAAGATAATTTCACAATTTTGCACAATATTTGGGATATCATTTATATATATAATAAAAAGTAACGCTCCCAAAATTGATCCCTGTGGTATTCCATATTCATTATCTATGCTTTTGGATCTTATATTATTAACATTTACCATCTGTTTTCTTCCGGATAAATATGATTTAAACCATTCTAATTCTCTTCCTTTTATTCCATACATATTCAATTTTAAAAGCTCTTTTGAGGTCTAAAAACAATGCCATTATCTTCCTATCCTTTTTCACATATTTCCATTTATTTATAACATAATTTACTGTCGTTTCACAAGAAAATTTTTTTCTAAATCCGGATTGACATCGACAGAATAGTTCGTTATCTTCGAAATACTTCTCCAACTGCTGTTTGACGATTTTTTCCATAATTTTTTCAATTGTTTTCAATGTATTTATTGGTCTGTATTCTTCGCATATCGAGGTATCTGCAATTTTCTGTATTGGTGATATTGATGATGTTTTCCAGTTTTCCGGGAATACTCCTATTTCCAGTGATTTGTTTATTATATTCATTATTGTTCTGCCTACTAATTCCCAATTTTCCATCAATATTCTCATCGACACATTATTATAGTCTGGTTTATTCTTTATTTCCTTACATATCGTTTTGGGTCCTTCTAGGTTTATTGGCCGAAACTTAAATCTTTTATTTATTACATTTATATTGTTACAATATTGCACATTTTCTATTGAATTCCGAATTGCCTTTTTACTGTTAACAAAGTAATAGTTAAATTGATCTGCAATTCGTTGATCTCCGGTAATTTCCTCTTGTCCAAATATCACAGATTTTATAACATTATGTTTTTTATTATTTACTATTTTTTTTAATTTCCTTCCACATTTGTTTCTGGTCCTTGGCGTTATTTATCCTCTTCTTTATATATTTGTCCTTCTCATAACGTA
This sequence comes from Trichopoda pennipes, assembly GCA_030448955.1. Classification (NCBI taxonomy): domain Eukaryota; kingdom Metazoa; phylum Arthropoda; class Insecta; order Diptera; family Tachinidae; genus Trichopoda; species Trichopoda pennipes. Next base: position 8,038,041 of record JASKUP010000028.1, on the reverse strand, counting down.
CCCTTGTCTTATATATGTTTCTTATCATTTTGTAATTGTTCCATGTTTCGCCTGTGTTATATATTTTTGCGGTATTATATTTTGCAATTTTATCTTTCTTGAGTAATCTTAGTTCCCTATTGAACCATCTTTTGTCATTGGTTTTCTCATTTATTGTTCTTATAACCGTGAAATTTTTTATTGTGTTCTCAATCCAATAATCAAAATTATATGTAATGCCGCTTATATCTCCATTTTCATAACTGTACATTTTCCTTTCCAATTCTCTCTTAAACAAAATTCCATTATACTCAAATATTTCCATTTGTCTCTTTGTATTATATTTAATACTTTTATTCTCAATACATATATCTATTGCCTCGTGGTCTCCTATATTATTCGCACTATTAATTTTAACTTTTACATCACTTGTATTTGAAATAACGAAGTCTATTAATGTCCTTGTATTCTCTGTTACCCTCGTATACTCGGAAACTATTTGTTTAAGTCCATTATCATTTAAAATTGCTTGTATTCTATTTTTGTGTCATTCCTATTCCAGTCAATGTTAAAGTCTCCAACAATGATTATATCGTAGTTCGTCTCGCATATCCTTTCAACAACTTCTTCAAATGCCTCACAAAATTCAACCTCTCCGTAACTTGGAGACCTGTATACCGCCGTCATCAGTATCGCTGTGTTCTTATTCTTTGCCAGATATGTGGACATCCAATATTTGTATTCATCTATTTTCTCATAGAATTTATTTACCTTCCATTCCTTTTTAAAATACATTATTACTCCACCTGTTCGTGTTGAGTTTGATAATGCAACGTAATGGTCGTATTCTTCCAACTGATATTCCTGTTCCTCTATATCACTTGTTATATGCGTCTCAGATAGAACTAAAAACTCTGGCCTATTCATTGCCGCTATTATCTCAACCTGACTGAAATTGTTCATTAGTCATTGAGCATTTGTATATATACCATTTATATTCCCTGATGCAATGATTTCCACTTGATTATAATTATTCACTAATCCTTGTACATTTGTGTATACTGCACGTATATTCTTTGATTGTTAAACCGATAAACCATTTCTTCGCATTTTTAAATTCAATTTATTTTGGTAAACGGGACAGTCTCTATCATTTGTAAAGTGGTTTTCATCTAAACCAATATTACGTTTACTATTCATTTTCATACAATTTATACATTTCATTAACCTTTCTGTACTCTTACATTCTTTTATTTTATGTTGTCCGTGACATCTTAAACATATCTCTTGATTTCTGCATTCCTTCGCGATGTGGTTATATCCTCTACATTTAAGGCACTGCCTTACCTCTGTTCCATCGTACACTCTACATCTTTCCCAACCTATATTTGAAATTTTTATTGTATTGCGAAGAGAAAAGTTCGGCAATTATGAATGAAAAATGATATCTGGCAAATGTCCACCACGACCACGCTGACAGATGTCGATTCTTTCATCAACGTTTTTAATCCAGGCTGAAATCGATTCAATTGGCTCCGTATAGACTCTGTCCTTAACATAGCCCCACAAAAAATAATCCAGTGCTGTTAAATCACACGATCTGGTTCGCCACTTTACTACTGACTGTAGTGAAATTATGCAATCGAGAAATCCTTTCATTAGCTGTGGGACATGTGGGACCGTCATGTTGAAACCACATTTCAGTGATATCCACATCGCCAATAATAGTTTGTTAGCATAGCATGATCCATTGTCCGTTACCGCATTTCCTGCCACATCTTAAAAAAAAACGGCCCAAACACACCTGCAGACCAGGCTGCGTTATTTTCACTTTAACGAACCGGTCGAACTCGCGTTGGTGTTCGCATATTTTGTATCGAGCCTTTCGAATCAAATGTAATGACCAAATTCTTAATAGCAGTCGATTATGTTGTCCAAAAATATCACGAATTCACCGAAATGCAACTTTAACAGAACCACAATTTTTATAACGGATTTTAATTATTTTTGCAATTTTCGTGGGAAATCATTGTAACAATTGCCAATGCATCGGCTACGAATACCTCAAAAAACTAAATGTCAAAACAATCATGTTGTTGGTGTTGCCACAATTGATAAACAAGCTTTTTGTTGAAAAACCCGATACTTTCTTCACAATAATATATTTCAATTCCTGAATAATAAATATTTTCTGAGAATATCATAAAATATTTATGTCTAAAGTAATCTGGCGCAATTGACGTAGATTAGCTTATTCCAAATAAAGTAGATTAGCTAAATCCAAATAATAAAGTTTTGATATACTAGAAATTAAAATTAAAGTTTACATAAGTTTACAATTATTACCTTTTAAATGACATTTAGAAGATTCCTGCTTAACGACTATACTGTTTACCCTTGCACACGTCATTGATTCATTTTCATTTGCGCTATCGGCCGTCAGCAAACTGGATTTTCGTTTTACACCAGTAAAATCTATATTATTGCAAAGATTAATTTCGTCTCTCTTTTTTTCAATAAAACATTCGATACGTCTTTTAATTTCATTTTCACTTGCTGATATTTGAATTAAACGACTTGGAAGTGAATCTTGTATGTAGTACAGACTATCATTAAATATATTTATTTTATCACTGCTGTCAACTCCAGCTACAACATAATTAGAAAATGTTAACTCTGTTAGTATTGCAAAAAAAAAAATAATTACAAAAACGAAATGATTACAAAAGTTCAATTAAGAATTACAACTGTTCAACATTTTTCTTTTGCCACTGACATTCCTTATTTGCTTTCCAAACAGCTTCTTCTTCTTCCTTGTATATTTCCTTTTTCCAAATTGGAACACGTTTCTTAAGTTCTTCAATTGCAAACGGCACCGCATGCAGTGATGTTTCACGATGTGGAGATGATATAGCTATCACTACACTGGCTTCTTTAGTGGCAACAACGCCCAGTCGATGGAAAATGGCTATATTTACAATATCACTCCATCGACGCCTTAGATCGTCACAAATTAATTCGAGTTGCCTCAATGCCATTGGTTCATACGCTTCATATTCTAAACGTAAAACCTATAAAGAACGTTTTTTTTATTAGCAAGCTTTGCTGTACATAAGCCAATGCTTTTAACCTGTTTCTCTTCAAATGTATTACGGGTCATGCCAACAAACATAGATACGGCACCACAAGATTCTGCTGATACAATATCGTTTATTTTTCTAACATCTAATACATCTCGGGTAAGCTTTAAGTGATTCATGACAATACTGAGTTTTTCAAATAAACGTCTTCTTGACTATCCACCACTTGTTGAAGCTATACTAGCTTTTTCTAATTGCAGTTGTGCTTGCAAATCGTCACGACAATTATCGTTTACAACTAGCATAAAATCACCTTGGATTTCTCTGTAGTTACATTCCCTACAAATTCGATACAATTTTAATTCAGCTTAATTAAAAGGTTACTTGGATCTGATAATTCACCTGTTTTCGGTAGGAGCAGACTGGTGGCACAGGTTGTCGGTGCTGCTGGATATATGTAATAAAAAGATAAAAACATTTTGCTCAGCTTCATTTTGTTTAAGAGATGCATGAAAGGTACCTTTTTGTATGCATATAAATGTAGGAGACAGCACACTTGGAGAAAATCGTATAAAATATAACAGAGCTGCACAAAAAGTAGTATTTCTGCAAGAAAACCACCAGATGAAAAATGCAGCAAATTATGACAAAAAATGCAATTTTTTAATTTAATTTTAAATAATTAGTTCAAATTGGTTTTTAATTAGAAAATATGAAATGAAAATTTTGCAGACCATAGAATCAGACTTTTCTGTTGTCATTATTAATTATGAAGAAATAAAGCTGCTACAAATTAAAACATTTTGAAATGATAATGAGAATTTGTGTTATTAGTTTTTCATTAAAATCTCGGAAACTATTGTGCGGGTACATATACCACTATACACCATCGATAGAAGATAAAAGTGAAAATTTTTTTAATTTAAAAAGGAATCGTAAAACTTTTTAGTTGAAAGGCTTTACAAAAAAAGTTAAGGACCAGCAAATTTTGAAATAAATCATCAAAACTTTTTGGTTTTTCATTAATAACTGAAAACTACTCCAAGTGAACATATACGAACGCTAGATAATAAAAATACGAATTGATCGTGATGTACAATACTACTCACCCAATAACTATAAAACACTTATTAGATCGACTTTTAAATATAGCTGTGGCTCTGAGAATAAAGTTTAAATAAAAAAAATATACATGTATTGCGAAAATAATACAATCGTGGTTAGCGAAACGTTTCCGCTCTAGCTGGAATCTACAAAATGAAAGCAAACACCTATAGGTTAAAAATTATCTTAATAAAAACTGTGCCCAACTACACATCCTTTTGTGCCAGGCTATTAATAGAAAGTGGTCTCCCGCTTGTCAACATAGGCACAACCAACAATCCACTGGGCAACGAAAACTTTGGTGGCGTACGCACTATTTCTGTTTTCGTCGGTCCAAGTCAGTAACCAGTGCCAAATGATCTACATTATTTTAATAGCAGTGTTCCTAAAACATATCAAAACTCTGCATTCAACAGCGAACACACTGATAAATGTTATGACTGATCAGTTTGACCAACCGACATGATCTCAAATATTATTTTGCCATTTTTTGTATTTATATACTACAGGGAGTTATAAGACATGTATATCGAAATTAGTATTTTTTAGCCATTAAAAAAGATTCCTGCTTAACGAAAATGTTGTTTACCTTTACACAAGTTATCGATTCGTTTTATTAATTTTACCTTCCATTATTTTTAACTGGTTTCAAGCGATTTACACTTCCGTTTATCTTCAGTAAAATCACCATTATTGTAAAGATAAAAATCCACGTTTTGTCAATAAAATATTGGATAGGTATTTCAAATTCGACTTCACATAAATGTATTTTAATTACACGGCTTGTTAGGCTAGCTTATATAAGTACATAGAGCAGACTGTCATTGAACATACAGATTATACCACTGCTTCGAACTTTAGCTACAACATAATTAGTAAAATATCAATTATGTAATTGCAAAATACAAATGTTATCTCTGCCAGGTTTATTATAAAACCGAAGTAACTCGTTCAACTAAATATTGTCTGTTAACTTTTTTTGTGACTGGCATTTTTTATTTGCTTTCCGAAACCTTTGTTTGTAATTTCAATTTTCTAAATCGAAACAAATTTATTAAGTTACGCAATTGCAAACGATAAAGCATGAAATGATGGTTTACAAATTGGGGAAGATACAACAATCACAACTAAAACCAAGTGATGGTAAATGCTGTTTACAATATCAAATACAATCCATGAACGCCTAAATTCTTCACAAATAAGATTAAGTTGCTTGAATGCCATTGGTTTGTGCACTTCGAATTCTAAAGATAATACCTAAATATTAACAATGTTTTAATTTATTTTTATTTAATGCATATGTATGTCGATGCTTCGTACCTGGTTCCCTTCAAATGAATTATCGACGTCACGGACGCATCATCGCTTATTTTTATTTTTGTAGCATCTAAAGCATACCGTGTAAGCTTTTTAGATGATTCATGGAAAGTATTTTATCCGCCACTTATTGGGGGTATAATAGCTATTTCGTCTCTTTCTTGTAATTCTAGTTCTACTTGCAAATCTTCACAGTAGCTTTCGTTTACAGCTAGTGTTAAACTTTCTCGGATGTCTTCCAAGTTATATTCCCTACAAATTCGATGCAATAAATCTGAAGCTGAAATTTTTGTTGAACTTAATTGAAAAGCTGTTTCGTTAAGTCCAGATAATTCACGTGCTTTTGCAAAAAAAAGTATTCGGATGCTTACTGGTGAAACGTTAGTAGCCATCACACAGAACTAATCTATGCAACATAGATACTAATATACCTGTGCTATGCCAAAAGTGTTGGTTTGTGGCCAGAAGCCTAATCACAAATATCTATGGCCTGAGATCAGATAACTAATTTAAGCATATGAGAAGACATGAAACTTTAATAACAAACTTTTCAACAGAGTTGTAAAATCAAGTAGCATGTGCAAGAAAAATGTATGCAAACGACATATGCAATATGTAAACAAACTGAAGCAAGAATATATTATTCTTAAACTCTGCTGCATGAGATATATAGCACCAAAAGGTGAAGCTGATGACCATATTCCCTCAAAGCGATAGAACATTGACATATTTTTGTGTTGTTGTATACTCTTACCACAATCTAAGTTTAGTTTATGCTCCTACCTTTGGTGTGCAGTTTATGTTACAATGCACATGTTTTTTTTGGTGGTTGTTTGCTTGATGGTGAGAGCTTCGTATCTAGTCGAATTTATTAATTTAATTTTAGAAGCGTCAGGATTTCTGTAGGCAGAGTCATAAATAATTAATTTATCTATGGGCAGAGTTATGCTGATTTCTTTACATCATTAATTATCTATGCTTTACATTCTTGTTGGTGGATGTTTGTTGTTTTTGTTATAACATGTCCGTAGTTACACTACTGTTTTTGTAAAGAAAACGGCATTGCCATTCATTAATGCAGAGTCGTTTTGTTTGAAATTTATTGCGAAAAACTGATTAGGCAAACGCACAAGTTTTTGAAAAAAAGTGACAAATTGAAAAACAGATTTATTATTATCGCTCGAAACGAGCGATTGCCGCATTAAAGAAAAAAACCCAGTTGTGCAAAAGTTTAGTAAAAGTTTACAATTAAAGGTTTTTTGTTTAAAATAAATAGAATTGGTGAATATTACTTTTTTGCAAGTTGCAAATGACAATAAGTGTGTGTAGAACTGGGAATTTCAATGCTGCTGACTTAAAACTGAAGAGAGGAACCACCTCAGGTAAAGGCAGGTAAGCCAGAAATCTCACCAGGCTCACGTAGACTATAATAACTCGATTTCAATTTATTAATTTTAATTGTATTTAAATTTGAAAATATGTAATCAAAACTTAAAGATTATAGAATTAAAATTTTCTGCTGTCAGTTTTAATAATTAAGAAATAAAGGTGTTGCTTAACGAATATATTAGACTTATGTTCTATTATTATCTCGAAAAATATGCGTGCAAATATAAGAATCGTTCGTTATTCTGCGTTTCGATTACGTTCCCGCATTTAGCTACGCTCTGATCGAAAATTGGTATTCTAAAAAAAAACCTTATCGAAAGAAACAGAAGAAGAGAAGAGTATGTTTAAACCACCTGCTTTGATAAATACATATGCAAAAACTAAATAGGTATTCTGATAACTATAGTTAAATAAAATCATTAGTTAAGTGCGGAAAAGAAGAAAATAAGTAGCCAGATTATAACCAAACGTTATTTGTGGCCAAACATTACCGCGTTGAAGATACGTTTAAACCCGAAGGTGAAAGTTCTACCCAAAAGGGAGAAGACGAAAGTAGAGAATCACGTAATTTTCGAAGTAACAAACTATCCTCTTTCTAGACGCTTTAAAGGATTAGGCCAATGAAAACAAACAGTATCATTTATAACAAAATCCATATTTTGTGTCTGTTTATTTAACCCTTAACGGCCGAAAGGCCCCGCTGAGGGGACATAGTACTTATGCCATAGAAAACGAAAGGCCCCGCTACGGGGACATGAAAAGAATTTAATTTTCATTTCATTTATATAATATATAAATAAATATATAAATATATATAATTATATATTATAATTATATATATAATTATATATAAATATAAATTTATTATAAAAATTAATTTTATTTATAACATTAAAAATCAAGTAAATATATTGAATTCATATCTAAATAAATCATTTTAATCAGTTTAGTTTAAGTTTTCATCCTTATAAACGTTTTAGAATTTCACCTAATTTTCCGTCGTGCTATGGGCGAGTATTACAAAAAAAGCTCTCGGCCGTTAAGGGTTAATATATATAAAATAAAGCATATGCAGTTCATTTCATAATCACTTAACTGTACATTAAAAAAACAAAACTAACAACAGATTTATTTTAAATAAAATGTCACATTTTTACTTAAAATAAAATATACTAAGGTTAATAAATGATGGGGTCATCATAATCTTCAAAACTAAATCTAAAGAAAAATGCTCCAGTTGTAACATTCGCAGCTTGATTTCCAACTTTTTTTAGCAATCCCTCTTTAACGTTATTTTGGCGCCGCTGCTCTGCTAACTGTTGTGCAGCAATGTCAGACTGTTTTTCTAAAGAGCGATTTATGCGCCGTAAATGCGTAGACATTTCGTTATACTTTTTCAACATGGTTTCATTAGATTTCCTGACATGGTTGTGAAATTCTTTCTGGGCAGTTATTTGTTATTTCAGAAGAGACGGCGTGCTTTCTTTTGCACTAAGCTGCTGACCCCTTTTTGAAGCAGTAGCTACTTCAGCAAGATCTTCGGACCGAGCGGAAATATCTATTTTGACAGCACCCGTTTCATCTGTCATCTCGCTGTCCACTCCAAAATCCACTGTACCGCTAATGTCACATGTACTTGTTATCAAACCCGCCAGCTCAAGGGGGCTAATGCGCTGTAAGCGACAGTAGCCTCCTCCGGTGCTCATCATTTTCTTTTTGTTTATTGTCAACTTGCATTTTACACAACTTTTCCAGTCAATCCATACCTTTAAATATATTTTTATTATGCATAAATATGCAATGCATTATTAAAATATCATACTTTTTTCCGCGTAGCGTCAGTTTTTATTGGGGGTCCTATTGCGTTAAGTGCGCTTGCAACTTCTACCGAGAATGCCTGTACTTCTTCCTTGAAACGCTTATAATATCCAGACGCAATATCATCCTTCGTTGCCATTAAAATCGCCAGCTTTTTATACTGCTCAGGTGTTGTATTTTTTGACCTGCAATAAATTAAATAGAGTTTTAAAGTTACAAAAAAAACGGAATTTATTGCAATATAAATTTATACTCACATTTTATTATACAGTTTTTAAATACACAAATAAAATTCGAAAAACTTTCCGTTAGAAAATTAACAGCTTGAAAAAACGTAGCTACGATCGTAACGCACAATACATACAATCGAAAAACAAATCGAGTTGATACGGGGAACGAAACGCAGAATACCAAAGTTGCCAAACTGAGAAATTTACGATCCGAATCGAAACCCGGAATAAGGGTGTATATTTTTTTTTTCGAAAAAGACTGTACGAGAAAAGATATGTACAATATTATCGTTAAAATTTTGTATATCGATAGGTGATAGAAATACGAATTCTAGGAAGACTTTAAGAAAAAAATTGTTACGCAGCAAATCGCAATTTTTTGTGATTAAAATATTTTATTAAAAAGGAAATAAAGCACTCCTGTTTTGCCATTTATGGTAAATTAGATGCATCGCAGAAAAGTGTAAACGCAAATACATAAGTACATAGGTGAAATAACAAGCGAAAAAATTGGTGGGCGAATGAAAGGAAATGATAAAGTTTGAAATGCAGCGAAAAAATAGATACCTACGTAACGTAGAACAATGGCAAACAAATAAACAACACTTGTTTTGAATGAAACACTCAATAAAAAATTATTTCAAATACATAATAAATTTTTAAACACCTTTTTTCGAATGGAAACTTTTCTGTAGAAACGTGAAAACAAAAAGTCTTCGCATGAGAAAAATGGCCGCAGCAACAAATTTTATGTTTTGAATTACAATTATTTTGCAGGATTATCAAAAAATATTTATGTTTAAAGATATTTAGCACAAATAACGTAGATTAACTAAAACAATCAATTCTTAAATGAACTTATCATTTCAATTTATTTAGCAAACAGGACAGCTTTAGCCGATATTCATGGTTTCGATTTTCAAGATCATTTTACGTATGCATTTCTGTTCAATAATTTAAAATTTAATAAAACTTTCATACAACAACATGTTAATGAAATATTCATTTTATTCATTCTTCAGTAATATCATTGTCCACATTATCATCATCACTGTTTATTTGAAAGTCATTAAGGGATTCTTGTTCTTCTTGTATTTCTGAAGTGACAGGCTCTTCAACAATTGGTTCTTCGGCAGTGATTTCAGCTTGTTGAATGACTTTTAGTTCTTCGGCAGCAATTTCAGCTTCCTGACGTGCAATTTCCGCTAATTCCTCTGCTTGGCGTGCTAATTCAGCTTCTCGTTCATCTTCAGCTTGTTTTTGGAGCTCAGCTAATTTATCCATTTCTTCTTTACGAATGCGTTGTTCTTCGGCAAGACGAGACACTTCTTCGGCTAGTCTGGCTTCTTCAGCTAGTCTGGCTTCTTCAGCTATTCTGGCTTCTTCAGCTAGTCTGGCTTCTTCAGCTAGTCTGGCTTCTTCAGCTAGTCTGGCTTCTTCAGCCAGTCTGGCTTCTTCAGCTAGTCTGGCTTCTTCAGCCAGTCTGGCTTCTTCAGCTAGTTTTGCTTCTTCAGCTAGTCTGGCTTCTTCAGCTAGTTTTGCTTCTTCAGCTAATCTGGCTTCTTCGGCTAGTCTGGCTTCTTCAACTAATCGGGCTTCTTCAGCTAATCTAGCTTCTTCAATAGCCTTTCGTTTCTGCTCCTCCTCAAGTGCTCTATGAATTAAAATAATATTAGTGATAAAATCAACCAAATTAGGATTTAACATATTAACCGCATTTGTGCTTCCTTAGCTGCTTTGAGGGCTGCGTTTGCTTTTTCTTCGATTTCAGCCAATCGTTTTGCTTCTTCTTCCTCTTCTTGGCGTTGCCGTTCTTTTTCCGCTAAACGTTTTGCCTCTTTCGCCTGTCGTGCCGCCTTTTCGTTAGTTTTGAGTACTCCGTTTTCTTTCGCGTTACATTTTATCTCCTCTCCTAAGCCACTGTTATGAAAAATTTTATATTAGAATTGACTTAACAAATAAAAAAAAAACAGTGAAAGAGTGAAGCGTAAGTTTTTAATGTAAAGCCAAGATTTCGAATAAATTTGCTTAATAATTATTTTATATTAAATTCAGAATACAAAACTGCACAAACAAGCAGCATTAAGTAAAATTACACTTTAATATTACTTTAACCACCTTGTTCGAATTATTTTCCTTAATTACAACTATTAAAGGATTAAGGTTTGCTATATTGAATTGCTTGTCAAATGATTAAATGTCAAGAACTGAGCTGTCATCCTTTGACATTTATATAGTAAACAATTGGAAAATATTAGGTATGAAACGTTACACTCTTGAGCGTAGAATTTTAATTGTAAAAATAATGGTGCTGGTGCTCGCAGCTTTTTCTCATGCGTTATTAAATACCCTCGTAGCGGCCTTAGTGATGCAAACATACCCACTTTACAGCAAAATCCCTAAAACTAAAAATAATTTTGATTAAAAATGCGTTGTTTTCACAAAAGTTCGAGGCACGGAATGATCGGCCGACTTTAATTCTTGAACGAATTGAACGTAAAGATGAAGATCTTTATGCAAAATAGGTAGGTGCCTCTGTAGGCTAGTAGGTAGTGTTCTAGCTTACATGACTGGGGCTTGTGGGTTCGATTCCCAACAAAGACCTTGGTTTTTTTTTTCAATAAAAATAAAAATTGACTGTCGGTGGGGCTGTTCAGTGATGAAGGCATAATCACTGGTCACTGAGCTGTCTTATACGACAGTTAATTTCCGTAACTATCCTTCTACTTTCACCACCTATCGCATCTCTTCTCTATCCCTTTTCTAAAGAATGTAACATAGTACTTGACTAAATACGATTTGTTGCCCGAAGTGCTATTTCTGTTAAAAAAAAAAAATGTTGCGCAAAATCCTCTAGTAATGTCCAATTATTGCGGACGTTAACGAGTTAATGTTCCTGGCTTATTTTTAACGAGTGTGTTGTTTTTGTCTATTGAGCTATTATGCCTCGCATTTAGCGATTAAATTAGCCACTATGGTCTTAGAAGGAGACTGATTATGAGGAAAAGCTGCTCGAATTTTACAAAGTCATACAGTGAAACTTTCACCACTTTGATAGTAAATTTTCACAATTAAAATTCTTTGCTCAAGAGTGTGACGTTTTATGCTTAAAATTTCCTAACTTTCTACGAAATAAATGTTAAAGCATGACAGCTCAATTTTATCGTTTGATATACAATTTCATTTCATTTTTCATTTGAAGATCAATTTATTGTAACACAAAGCCCACAAGGCCAAATATATATTACATAGATTAAAATATATTCATTAGCTATGCTGTACAAATTGCTTAAGTAAAATTTAAAAATAACAATTAAACAACGAAAAAATTTAAACAAATAAATAATTAAATAATTAATTCATCAATTAAATTAATTAAATTAATTAAATGGTTCCCCAACCAACAAACTGCACATATTTTAGAAATTTAAATTTTCATGTCCTGCTAGAGATTTAAATAATTCAACAACTTCACTTTAAAAACATTAAGTGATGAGGCAAAAGTTCTCAGTTCAATAGGTAATTCATTCCAACTTCTTGCAACTCTTACAATGAATGAGGAATCAAAGATTCTATAATTAATAAGAGGAATTTCAATTTGAAGAGAGCGAGTTGAACGAAGAAAGTTAAATTTCTGCCACAAAATATTAGGCAAACCACTTTTAGCAACTTTAAAGAAACAAAGCAAAGTACGTAATATAATATAAGAGCTAAAAGAGCTACCCAAAAATTCTACAACAAAATGACTAACATGATCATGTACCCTAAGGCTATAGACAAATCTTAAAACCTTATTAAAAAGACACTCAAGCCTCACTAAAACAAAACTAGGTGAACCCGTAAAAACCTCTATACCATAAGTAAAATTCGACATAAGCAATGCATACGCTACACAGTATCTTGTATGCCGAGGCATATAAGACTGAAGAGAATACAGTCTTCTCAAAGTAAAACACATTCTGCTTGAAAGGTGATTTGCATGTCTCTCAAAAGTAAGACGCTGGTCTAAGTAAATACCCAGACATTTCAAGTAATCAACATATTGTATACTCTCACCATTTACATGAATACTCGGATGTGGCCGTAAATTATTGCTATGGAAAAATTGGATAGCTTTAGTTTTTGAGGAGTTAATTAGCAAGTTATTACTTGTCATTCAACTAGAAATTATAAATAAATGTGAATTTATAGAAGCTTCAAATGTATTACTAAGACTGCAATTATTAAACAATAATAGTATATCATCAGCAAAAACAAATGGCTGACAAAAACTTGTGCACATAATATTAATACATTCATTAAAAAAAACTATAAAAAGAAGGGGTCCCAGTACAGAGCCTTGTGGAACGCCAGAAGTCACAGGACCCCTACTGGAAGTTCTTCCATTCAATGAAATATATTGCACTCGTTCTGTTACATATGAAAGCATCAGTTTACACGCAGAAGCAGAGAAACAATAGTTATCTCTTAACTTACATATCAATTTGTAATGATCAATACGATCAAAGGCTTTACTATGATCTAAGGAAACCATAACTGTAGTTTTACTCTCATTCAAGTGCTTTCTTACTGAATCAGTCAAAGATAGCAATAAGGTAGTTGTATTATGTTGTCTTCGAAATGCAAATTGGTTAGGGTGTAAAAGATTTTGGCGATTCAAATAAATTAAGATTTGGTCCTTTATTATATGCTCAACAATTTTTGACAAAGCAGACAGTATATAGGCCTTAAATTTTCAAGATCAAAATTACCACTTTTTGGAATAGGAACAACCCGTGCAACTTTCCAAGATTTAGGAAAATAAGAAATATAGTATTATCATATATTAAGGGATAAATAAGTTTAATAAATTTAACAGGAATTTGGTGATATCCAACAGCATTAGATGTAATCTTATTTAGAGCACAAAACAACTCAGCCTCGGTAATAGAACTAAATGAAAAAGAATGCAACTCATTTACAAAATCTTGAAAATTAAAATCTTCAATATTACTAGGTGTAAAATTACTTAGAAGCACATTATTCAAAGAGTCAACATTAAATTCATTCAATGAGCTATCTTCTTCACCACAACAGCCTAAAATTTTAAGATTACTCCAAATTCGCTTACTGTCAGACTTGTTAAAATAACGCATACCAAGATTTTGTCTCTCCTTTCTTATTACGCCTTTAGCCTTATTTCTATATTTGCAAAATATTTTCCAATTCCCACTTCTTTGTAAGCTTTAAAAGCCAAACCCCTTAATGACCTTGCATACACAATTTTTTTGGACTTCATCCAAACTAAGTTATCATTTTTCATATAAATTTTAGACACCGGAACTTTATCATGAAGGCTAGCAATAAGTAAGTTAAGAGCTGATAATTGTACGTCAACATCACTTGTACCAAATATATTAGAACTATCAAACTCATAAACATGTTGGATAAAAGCATCATAATCAATTTTATTATAGTTCTTATACTCAACAACATCAAATTTAGAAATAAGCTTAATTTTATAACTTAAATAGATGAAGCTATGATGCGAAGAAGTAAAAGAACATTGAAATTGATTTCTTTTGGAAACCAAGCTAGAATTACTTACTAGAAAAAAATCAATAAGTGAGGTAGTATTATGAACTACATCAAAAAAAGTTGGCAAACAATTTTGAACCACAGACAAACTATTGCGCAAACATAGTGATCGTAAGTTACCTGATCTGAAGTCATGGAAAAGATTACAATTGAAATCCCCAGCAACTATAATATTTGAATATCGCACAAATAAGTCACTGTGTAAATTTTCAAATAAACCAATATCACCATACGGCAAGTAGACAATTCCAACAAGAACAGGAGTGTTATTTACACCCAAAACCTCAATAAACAAAGACTCACACTCACCATATGCCGTGCTATTAAAAACAGTCTTGTACTTCAAATCTTTCAAGACATACATACAAACACCACCTCCTCTATGTGGAATCCTATCATTTCTTACAATTTCATACCCAGAAATAGGCAAAGTTTGAAAAAGAGTAGTTGGTTTAAGCCAGGTTTTTGAAAGTCCAACAACATCAACACCAAACCCAACAACAACATTTTTTAACTCTTCGAGCTTAACCTTTACTTTACTTCCTAACCTCAAAGATTAAATAATTTACATGGCGTATGTATTCTTACACATGTGCAACATTTCTTGTAAATGAAACGATTAAAACTTTAATGAAAATGTCATAATCAATTTACTTTTGTTCCCGAAGTTTAGCCTTGTTAGCACGTTGAGCCATTTTCTTCTCCAATTCCACAATATCTAAATCCTCTTCGTTGACACACATTAGACGTTCCTGGCGTAAACGTTGTTTCTCCTTAGTTTCATCGTCCACTGGATCTTCTAACGGTCTAGGAGCAGAAAATTTTCTACTTGGGCGGTATGGATCCAATTCAGGGTCTTGAATAAAACGTACAAAATAAATAATAAATTGATCATATGTTTAATAAAAAATTCATATAAAATAAATATTGTATTAATGTGTCAACAAATTAGTTATACAACTTAAGTAAAGTAGAAAACGCTAACAAGAAATATGATCTGTACTTACTCTTCATATTGCTGCCGATCTGGATAATTTTTAATAACAGATAGGAATCCTAACAAGCGTCTCAACTGTTAAGTTTGGATTGATTTAAAAGATCAACTTTAAATATTTTATTAAAACAAGCCTACCTTAAGCATCGTACTCCAATGATGATTTCACGCGAAATGCTGTCACAAGTCTATATAAAAAAACTTTGTGCAAAAATAAAGAAGTTAAAAGTTGCGAAATGTTTCAGGCAACATTTTTGTTTTCAACTGAAAAATGTTGCTGGCAATATTTTTTCAACTGCAAACAAATATGAGGGGCATTTTCTTCACACGGAATTGTAACCTACAGCTCATCAATACATAATTTATAACTTTGTGTTTTAAGTTCATTGCCTCAAAAAAAATTAAAGACATCCAAAAAGCTGTAAATAATAATAATATCTTATATATTATATTATTCTTATATGAGTTTCCATTCCAAACTTCTTGTTGTCTTCAGTCTTCTAAAACGTGTAAGTTTTTCTATGCATGTTTGTATTAAATCCAAGCATACAATTTGAGGTTAGTTTCACTGATACCAATATCAACAGATGTCCACCTCTAGCAGGTCAGTAGACGCCGCTCTTCTCACAAAATTTTGACCCACACATTTTGCAACAAAGCTTCCCTTATGTCTGCTGTTCAGTGCCGAATTTCATCTTTCAGAGCGTCAGTTGTTTGTGGGTTGTTTGTCAAATCACAAGAACGAATCGGCCGATTCATAACACTAAGTCGAAAAAGTACGCGACCGGGAGGGAAATTTCTCATGCAATAACTGAACTATTTAGATGGCTCTGCGGCTTAGGGCGAAGTGTCAGCATTAGCCACAAAAAAAATGGTTATCACGGTTTGTTACCGCGTTTTCTTGCTCATTAAAAAAAAAAAAAAAATACAGATCGATAATGACGTCTGACCACAAACCGCACCACTATCTTTGGATGCAATGGTGTTTCTAGGACTGTTTGTGGACTTTGTGAGTCTCATCACTAAAAATTATTTTTTTAATGCGTTGTTGTTGTTCACTTTTTCAAACAGCCAATTCAGAAGCGTTCGATGCACATAATGTTTGGTCGGCTTTAATTCTTGCAAAATGTTGGGCAGTGTATTCACATTCTTCTATTTCTTGTCACCAACAATACCTCATTAGAAGGAATAAGGGGAAAAGCTGCTCGAACTTTACAAAGTGAGACATTGAAATTTTCAATATTTTGATAGTAAATTTTCACAATTAAAATCCCATGCTTCTTATAATTTCCCAATTTACCTCGTATACTTACATTTTCCCACCCGTTATATTGTTTTGAGTGATGCTAGATTTTAGTAAAAAGCTCTAATCGCATGCTGCTATACAGGCTGTCGTTATCGTTATTCAGTGTAAGGGTTTTTTTAATGGGTGTCTTCTTGTTCTGTGCTTGCTGTTTTTATTTCCTGATTGTTAATTTTAGTTCGTGGAATTTAAAAGCAGCAAGTTACTGCCTTAAGTTATAAATATTGTTACATTATTTCTAATATACATTTAGTTTATTGAGTTCTTTTATTGCGAAACAATTACACACAACTTTTTAAAACTCTAAATAATTACACAATTTATTTAGAAAAGCTATTTACCAACGATGGTAATCACTTTAACGCCTAAAATCTATTGTATCAATTTTTGTGTCTTTATTCGATCATGTTCACAATTAATTTAAAATATGGCCTTAAGGAGGAAACATTTATATTCCGTTTTGATTGAACATCACATATAGATGGCATGTTATCATTTTTCAATGTAGATGTTTGTTTGGTTACGTGCTCTTTTTCTGTGTTAGTTGTTTTTATTTTTTAACTAATAATCTTAGTTCATGAAATTTAAATATAGCATGTTTTTGTTTTGTGTTAAAAAGATATTTTAGAAACTCCTTGATTTGTAAACAAACACAATAGGTCATTACACTTTACTTTTTTTTTAGTGATAACTATTTTTATAACTTAAACTAAGCATCTTTGTATCATACGCTGTACTTGGGTTGAGACCGATATAAATTTGATTAGAGCTAGAAGCGAAAACATTGTTAGTGCATATAAGATTGTGCAGCTTACTTTTTCTAACGTGATTGTCAATTCCTAGGTCTAGGTTGTGGACTCTAGGGTTTTCGACTGTATGATAATTGATCGAAAAAATAGTTATAAAAGATTATGTGACCAATTTTCTGTTAGAAATGGGTTAAAACGATTTATGTTTTCCTTGCATATCTTTTTGTAGTTTTAGTTCTAGTGTACTAGACGTAAGGACAGAAAGGCCCGTCTCCTATTGGGTTAATAATTTTGTAATTGTGATGATACTTAAATCACATTTTCCTTTTTTCGATTTCAAGGTGCCTGGAAATAATTTTGAATATATCACGAGCTTTACAACTTTAGAATTTGATGACGGGATATCATTTTGCTTCCTCAGCTGTTAAGTTAGCATATTTGTTGTCTGTGACATGGAACGCACATAAGTTTTATTCTGTTATTGCAAATGTTGCAAACGTTCCGTATTTGGTTTACTAAGATTGATGAAGGAATGCCGGAGCAGATAATCTTTCCTACGGTGTATTGTACTTCCGTAGGTATAATTAACACCTTAGCTGTGCAGTTGGAGCTGAAATCATTGATCTACTAAGCCGGAACTGATCAATTTACCATTACATTATTCAAAATATTGTCCCTCGTTAGCCTAACTTTATATGGAATCATATGAATTCCGCGGCAAAAGAATTGCTTAGGTGTAGCTACTAGGCGGGTCAGTCTAAACTTCCCATCAAATGTTTTGCAAATAGTTTGGGACCGATCTTGCAACATGTGGCCAAGCGTTTTCATGGTGGAAGATATGACTTCCCGTTTGGTTGAATATACTGGTCATTTTTCGTTTGATTGCTCTCTTTAAACAAATCAGTTGTCTTCGGTACAGGTCACCTGTTGTCGTTTCAACAGCTCAAAATACAAAAAACACTTCTGATCCCGCCAAATACAAAGCATGGATATTTCGCTTCAGCATTGGTTTGGCTGCTTTGCGTTTAGGATTATAGTAGTGTGTCTATTATTCACCACCAGTAACAATGAGATCTTTTTATAGCGTTCAAACATCATTTCCGACATACAAAATCGCCTTGCCAGACCTCTCGACTTCAATTCAATTCCTTGCTTCAATTTCCTTGTTTTTAAATGTAGAAAAATGGCTTGTGTGACTCGCAATGATATTGCAAGTTCTTTTTGCGTTTAACAACAATCTTCGTCGAGTAATGCTTCCAATTCCTAATCTTGAAACTTTTTCCGCTGATCGGTCCTGGCCTTCTGTGTCGAAAGCACTAGTTTTGAATCGCGCAAACCATCGTTCATAAGATTTTGGAGTTTGTGTATATTTACCGTAAGCAAAGCATCATTTTTAGGTACAACAATTCGACATTATTATAGTGACAAAAAAAATGTGTTTTTATAGTTTGACATCTGTCGATGGATCTCTTCTCAATCTTGCTTTCGGAATTAAAAGGCGGCATCAATCGCCGAATAAGCCCGAAACTAGAAGAGAAATAAAATGGCATCACGAAGTCCGACTAGTTGACATAAACACATTGGTACCACGGGAACCAGTTGTTCGCAGGACTACGGCCCTGTTTCTGATTATGGGTTAGGACCCTCGCAGTTACATGGTGGCTTTAGTTGAAATCGGTTGCTTTTTAAAGGGTAGCATCATGTAGCAGATCATGAAGTTGGATAGTCTCCAACTAGGAGTGGTACACGACCCTGCTTTTTGTGCTCTTAAAAATTGCAACTAAAGTGTGTATGCGTCCTAGGGCGTGGGTGAAGGCATATATTCACCCAGTGGTAACACCACCGTCAGATTCCGGTTAAACGGCCAGGTGTTGACATTAATCGAAATTCTCCCCTAGGCAAACAGTCTTGGCGCTACTGTCAGATTAGACTGGAAGTCCTCCCACTGGTCAAGTAGTCTTGGTGAACATCTTCCTACCTTCATATGTAGCTTCTGGAAGTAAAAGACGGCACCAGTCGCCTAGCCTACAAGGAGCCTGCAGCTGGAAGAATTTAACCCCCGAAATCCGACCAGCCTGCAGCTGGAAGAATTTAACCCACCTGTTGGGTTACCCAACCCAACTGGTGCCACAGGAACCGGTAGCTATCGTTGTGTTTTGTTATAGAGCAACAGGAGTTTAGATAGCCTGCGGCTCTCAAGTAATGAATGGAGGCACGTCCCGGTTTGCTGTAATCCTGAAATTGCCACCCGGGATGTATTATGCACCTCGGGGGCGTTTATAGTTGTGTAATATTCACTCATTCAGGTTAGAGTCATGTGGCTAGGTAGTGTGATTTGATTTACATCCGCACCTGGCTATGTAGCCTTTATCAGATGGTGGTCAAGCCACTATGTATAATTTGGAACGTTATACACGTCCTAGAAAGCCAAAGCTATAATTATATGCAACAGAAACCTTCTAGTTGCAACTTTAATGATTCCAGAGCAGGGCTGCAAATCATCACACCTTGCTAAAGAGTTGGAGACTTTCCAACTCCTGCCCAGAACACATGTCTCACTGGACTGGATCATTCACTTTGCGTGTCATTATCAGTGAGATGATCCTGGCCACCATAAGAACCATTATAACTGTTTTGGGGCCGCGAAACCACAACCACCACGATACTACCATATAGGAGCCAACCTTAATAATCAGTCGGAGAACAGTTAATTGTCTAAAGAGACAAATAATGAACTCTGGGACACACTGATCCCCATGGAAATAAAGTGGAGTTTCCAGTTGACTCCCTGCCTATCTTCAGGGGACTGGGCTCCCTTTTTCCCAGTTGCACTGTGTCTAGATAGTGGAATTCTATAAAGACCATATTCATGTGCCCCCGGGGGGAATGGTTAGGTAGTGAGTTAATCTTTATCACGATCTTTAGCCTGGGAGTTCTAGTTGCTGTTATTGTTTTACAGACCTATTTGTATATTATTTTTTTCAGCCACGAAAAACCTTGGAAGTAAGGTTGTATGAAAGGAGTGTTGCCCGAAGGCATACCGACTTCGACTAAAATGTTTTATGCAGGTATCGTTGGAAAAGCTTTAGTATTGCAATGTACATTACATGAAAATATTTACATCGTTACCTAGCCATGTGGCCATAACATGATGGTGGATAGACCACTTTGGGTGATGTGTAGCGTGCACCCAAGCACTAGGAAGCCGAAGCATAATTCTATCCAACAGATCATTTCTAGTTGCAATTTCGAGAACGCGGAGCAGAGCCAGCACCCCCGCTCCCTGCTGAAGAGTTGGAAACTATTCAACTCCTGGTTCAGAACACATGACACAACATGCTCACTGGATCCGGATCATTCATTTGATGAGGGCCTGCGAAACCACAACCACCACGATACTCCCTGAAGTACCAAGCTCAATAATCAGACAGAGAACAGCAAAACCTGAGCTCTGGGGCTTACTGATTCCCGTGGAAATAAAGTGGATGTTGTCCAGTTTGCTCCTACTAGCCTTTAGGCAACTGGACTCCCTTTTACCCCCAGATGACACATGTCTTAATGGTGAGATTCCATAGAATGTATTAACACAAAAAAATCTGTTAAATTCGTTTGTTTCTTACTAATAAATGCAATTTCTTAAACTAAAACTTAAGCTAGGTTAGGTCAGGTTGCGTGCTGCCATGTAGTTAATATATTCTACTGCTTTTCTGACATAAACAGACTAATAAGACGGACAACGCAGAACAAACTTCTAGTCTTAATGAAAGAAAAAAAAATTGTTGGTGTATTCCATATCCATCCACTGAGGAGCAAATGCAAATTGAAAAGAATAGCTATTAGCTTAGTGCCCACAATAAGCTCATCCGGCATGTGTGTCCCAACTAGCTTGGCCTACATTAATTATTCTAATGTATAAATTAAAAAAATTGTTATGTCGAATAGTAATTTATAAGTACAGTTATAAAAAAAATTAATTCAAATCGTAATCGTAACAATATATAGGTCAAGGCCATATTGTAAATATAGATATATGTATCTTATATGCATTTTTCAAGGAAAAAGTAAATATATTTATAATGCTTTACATTGCTGAGATCTTTAACTGCATTTTGCTGCACATGAATTCGGTATTCTCATTTGCCCCCCCTTACACCTTCAAAACGGGCAATTAAAAACAAATATCTTAATCTTCAATTATTCTGAAGATGCTAACGTTAATGCACCATAACTAACATTTTTTTTAAAGAGAAGTAGCACTTCAGCCAACAATGCCTATTAAGTCAAGTACCGTGCTACATTCTTTAGGAAAGGAATAGAGAAGAGATGAAACAGGTGGCGAAGTAGAAGGATAGTCGGAAATTAACTGCCGTATAAAGACAGCACAGCGACCAGTGACTTTATGCCTTCATCGCTGAGCAGCCCTACCGACAGTCAATTTTTATTTTTGTAGTGAAAAAAACCAAGGTCTTCGTTGGGAATCGAACCTACAACTCCCATACTGACAAGCTAGTACATTACCTACTAGCCTACAGGGGCACCTAACCACATTTCCATTAAATGAATTTTCAAAATTTTTCAGTCCAAGGATTTTTTCATGGCTTTCTAAGGTTGCCGCCATAAATTCTTGATAACGTTCTTTAATTCATTTGAACACGACAGCCTTCAATTAAACGTGCGGTTCGGTTCCTTATATATAAATTGGTCGTATTTTAAATATTGTTCGAAAAGAAATTCTTTATAGTAACTATGATTGAGTATCATTTATGTCAATCACATTCGTATAATCTATGCAATCTACTTTTAGACTTTTTCAAAAGTCTCAGTTGCATTAGATCAGTCACATGGTTACATTTCGTGATAAGATTTACATCTGCACCTGGCTGTAAGCCCTAATCAGATGGTGCTCAAACTACTGGGAATGAAAAGCAACGTCATTAACGCCCTAGGAAGCCGAGGACAAATTCAAGCAGGGTTGCAAACCACTACTCCTTGCTGAAGAGCTGGAGACTATTAAACTCCTAGTCCAGAACACATGACTAGCATGCTCACTGGATCCGGATCATTCACCCGTTGGTTTTATTAAAGGCGAGATGATCCTGGCCCTCTAAATGAGTTCATGCGAGAGCCGCGACACCATAACCACGAAGGGCCAACCTCAATAATCAGTCAAAGAACAGCTAAAAGTCACTCACTGATTTCCGTGGAAATAACGTGGAGTTTCTAGTTGTACCCCTGCTGACTTCAGGGGACTGGGCTCCCTTTTTCCCCCAGTTGCACAGGTCTAGATGGTTAAGTAATCCATAAAGACCGATAAATGTTCCCCCAGGGGGAATCACATGGTTACATTACGTGATAAGATTTGCATCTGCGCCTGGCAGTGAGCCTTAATCAGATGGTGGTCATACCACTGGGAATGAAAAGCAACGTCATTCACGCCCTAGGAAGCCGAAGACTAATTCTAGCAACAGGTCTTTTCTAGTTGCAGATTTCATGATTCCAGAGCAGGGCTGCAAACCATCACTCCTTGCTGAAGAGCTGGAGACCATCTAACTCCAGAACACATGTCTAGCATGCTCACTGGATCTGAATCATTCACCTGTGGGTGTTATTATTGGCGAGATGATCCTGGCACCCATTAAAACAGACCTGCTATGGGGCCGCAAAACTTCAACCACTACGATACTCCCGAAGGTCCAACCTCAATAATAAGTGAGAGAACAGCTAAAAGTCTGGCAATTGGTGGAACTCTGGGGCTTACTGGTTCCCGTGGAAATAACGTGGAGCTTCCAGTTAACACCCTGCTTGCCTTCAGGGGACTGTGCTCCCTTATATGCCCAGTAATACAGATCTAGATGGTTAAGTAATCCATAAAGACCGATAAATGTGCCTCGGGGATGAATCCCATAGTTACAGAGTGTGATTTGTTTTACATCCGCGCCTGACTATGTAGTCTTAATCAGATGGTGGACAAACCACTATTGATAATTTGGAACGTCATACAGGCGTCCTAGATAGCCGAAGACATAATTCTAAGCAACAGAACCACCCAGTTGCAACTTTAATGATTTCAGTGCAGGTCTGCAAATCATCACACCTTGCTAAAGAGTTGGAGACTTTCCAATTCCTGTCCAGAACACATGTCAAGCATGCTCACTGGACTGGATCATTCACTTTGCGTGTCATTATCAGTGAGATGATCCTGGCCACCATAATAACCATTATATTGTTATGGGGCCGCAAAACCACAACCACCACGATGCTCCCATATAGGGGCCAACCTCAATGATCAGCCAGAGAACTATTATAAGTCTAAAGAGACAAATAATGAACTCTGCGAGCTCACTGATCCCCGTGGAAATAAAGTGGAGTTTCCAGTTGACTCCCTTTCTGTCTTCTGGGGACTGGGCTCCCTTTATACCCCCAGTAGACAGCTGTTCCGTACCATAAAGACCATAAATGTGCCCCCGGGGGGGATCCCATGGTTACAATAGTGTTAAATCTTTTTAATGTTTGGTCGCATGTTCCTATCTGTACTGCAAACCGAGTCGATTCGAAAACGAGGGATTTCTTTCGCCATTTTTCAACAATGGCATTTAAACGGAAAATTGCAAAATTATCAGGTGCTTACTGCTGGAGAAAAATTTCAATGATAGTTTTGTTTTTCAAACGAAAATTTAAAACACCAAATTCAGCAGGAAAATATCCATAGAAATGTAAGTACTGCAGCATTAAGCTCTTGGAGAATATATGTACGTCCATAGCTTTATATGTCTATAAAGGTTTGTGGAATTTTATAGGTTTGTGGAATGGTCGCGATATAAAATCGAGTAAAATTGTGTAAATCCGAAATATTCGGATTCGTTTTAAAACCAAAAAATTTACTCGGACTCGGTTTCATAAATAGGGGGTGATTATCTTTTCATTTTCGAATGAAAAGTAAGCATAATACGCGTTAACAAACATGCTTTTATAATGATATTGGAAAACATCGCTAGCTCAGTTAGGAAGGGATCGGTTACTGGAAAAATTCAGCTACATTACAATTTTTCGCTCCTTGGTGCTCATGAAATTTAGAAATATTTTATTATGTTTATGACATCTTTGTTTTCTCCTAAAGTATGTACAGTGAGTCACATTAAAAGTCGGATTTCCATCAACTATTTTAGATTTTTGAAAAACTTTTGAATACTTTTAATTAAACATTGCTAAGAATTTTTCAACACGGTACTTTAAAACTAATTTCAGAAAATTCTTTAATTATGGTCACACTGAAAGTTGGGCAAAGAAAACAATTTATTTTAATTACCGTTATATTTGTTCATTTCATATTATTTTTATATTATAAGCGATCAGTTGAATGTTTGCTTTCGCAGTGCAATCAATTCTAGCTATTAATAACTATTTAGAAAGTAAGACTCACCGAGAAGTCGCAAGTATCGTTAATAAAAGCAAATCACCTGTACACGACATCATAAGGCGATACAAAAAAAAAGGCAACAGATTTGCCAATAAACAATGCGCACCTGTAAAAAGGAAGCTTTGCCCGAGAAATAAGAAGTTTATAGTGCGCTTGCCACAATGACAAAAATTAATTTTGGAAAGGAAGTACAGGCAAAAACAATAACAAGAAGTTTAGGAAAATAGGAATTGCATGGCCGATTGGCTTGAAAGGAATCAGGTATCTGTATCGCTTGTACTTTGCACGAGAGCACATATCAAAAGATTTTTCGTTTTGGGAGCAGGGCAAAATTTCTAAGTCACGTTATGTCGCTCGGCTTTTTCTATCTACTATTTAACATTTTACAGGTTATTTTTACGGATGAAAGCAAATTCAATTTGTATGGTTTCAATGGCCGGCGTTACGTGTGACGTAAACACAATGTAGAATTTTTGCAATAAAATACTAAGAAAACAGTGAAGCAGAAGGTATGTGGACAAGAATATGTCCATGTACCTCCCCCCGAGGGCACATGATAGTCTTTTTGGAGCCTACTATTCCATCTAGACTGGTGTCGTGCGGGGTAAAAGGGAGCCCAGACCCCTTAAAGGCTAGTAGGAGTCCCCTGGACAATCCACTA
Source organism: Trichopoda pennipes (assembly GCA_030448955.1). Lineage (NCBI taxonomy): Eukaryota > Metazoa > Arthropoda > Insecta > Diptera > Tachinidae > Trichopoda > Trichopoda pennipes. The sequence goes on along the minus strand of JASKUP010000028.1, from coordinate 8,012,423 downwards.
TATTTCCACGGGAATCAGTGGCCCGCAGAGTACCGATATTTGTCTCTTTAGACATTTAGCTGTTCTCTGGCAGATTATTGAGGTTATGGCCCTTTTGGGAGTATCGTGGTGGCTATGTGTTTCGAGGCCCTCGTGAGAGTTTGTGGGACGGATCATTCACAATGAATGGTTCAGGTTCAGTGAGTATACATGCCGTCGTGTTCTTAATTATATTAAGCTTCATGCGTTCTGGACCAGGAGTTGGATAGTCTCCAACTCTTTAGCAAGGAGTGAAGGCTGCCGCCTACTTCAGGCTTTCGCAATTGCAACTAGGAGTGACTGGAAGATATACGTATCCGAAGGCCTTCTAGGGCGAGGATGGCGCCACATACCATCCACAGTGGTTGACCACCATTTGGTTAGGGCTAACTGCCAGCTGTAAATCAAATCACGTAATGCCCATGTATCTTGACATGGTAAAAACTATTATGTATTAAGGAAATTGAGCGCAAATTGGCTGAGTATTAGTGATAATTTGTAGTTTTATCAAAATAACGACCCAAAACACGCATCACAGATAGTAAAGAACAACAACAACTGCCCTGAGGCACCTGCACAAAGTCCAGTTATGAACGTAATCGAACACTTGTAGGACAAACTTGCATGTCGTATGCAAAGCAGATGGTGCAGTAAAAAAATTCAACTTAGGACCGCATTATAGGAGGAGTAGAGCCAAATAGCGTCTGATATGTGCCAAAATTTAGTAGAATCTACTATTAATTTATTTAATTGCTGTAAGCAGCCTTCGCCATGCACTCAATTTAAAATCGAGTTAAATTGTGTGAATCCGAAAATATTCGGATTCGTTTTAAAACCAAAAAATTTACTCGGAGGGGGATTATCTTTTCATCTTCGAATGAAAAGTGAGCATAATACGCGTTTTCTTTAACATCAATATTTCAAATTGCTCTTAATTTAGGAAGCAAATATTGAGGCCAATCTATATTACAACCGAAACAGTTATGAGCCCTGGTGAGCCAGCGAAAATGTACAAATAGCCTACATCACCTAAAATTGATATATTTTTTAGTACAATTATTGTTACCTAAAATATCGATACAAAAAATATATTCAGTATAAGTGAGGCAGCTGATTTGTTTATTGACTGCGATTGGTCAGCCAACCAAAACGGGAGCAGTGAATAAATAAATATTTCTTCTCATCATTATGCTTGATTGTGATTGGTCAGCTTACCAACACGGGAGCAGTGACAGAAAAAAATATTTATTCTTATCGACACACTTGAGCTTCTTGATAGAATAGAAGAGGGCAGTTGAATAGCTACGCAAGTGCAGTGTAGTTGAGGAAAATTTAAGCCTAAAGAAACTGAGTAAAATTTTTGAGCTGCTTGATTTATGCTGTTTGTCTTTTTTTTGTTAAATTGTGAGCCCCTTAGAAATTAATAGCTAAGGGAAATTTCACAAATAAAATAAAGCAGATATAACGATTGAGATTTTAAGTTTATTTATGCTGCTAAATACCTTAACAATTATCTTTTGAAAAAGCTTTGCCGCCAGAAAATAGCTGAGATGAATTAAATACAATTTTTATCATTGAAAAATAAAGAGTAATAAATAATTTATTCTAAATGCTTCGACTAGTGGTGGATGATTTTTTCCAAATTGTCACACAAATCGAGTAAAAGGAAGCTCGTTTAAGTGGAGAAGATATAAATCAATTTCAATGCGAATATGCCAATCGAAAGCTCCAGAAATATTGCATTTATTAATGAAATAAACGTTTAATATGATGACTTTGTAGTGTGACTCTTAATTTCGCAATTTTTAGTGGGATAATAAATAATGGTTGGCAGTTTTAGGTATCCGTTGTTCTAAAATCTAATTATGCAAATTTGAGGTTAGAAAGTAAATTGTCCGTCAATTGATTAAAGAATTGATCAGTCATTAGAAGCAGCGCAAAGAAATTTAATTTGTTAAAATTTTCTATCAAAATGGTGAAAATTTCACTGTATACGTCATCAAATTCCAGCAGCTTTTCTTCCTTCTGAGACCGCTGTGCGTAATTCAATTGTTAAATTCGAGCTATATGATATTATTGCTGAGAACAGACCGAAATAATATGCTCGTAACGACCGTAGTGATGCAAACAAAGTTTTGGGAATCACTTCATCTTCACGCTTATAAAGTTCAACTGGTTTAGGATTTAATGTCGACCGCCCATTGTTTGCGTCGAACCTTTGCGATTGCCTGTTACAAAAACTAAACGAAAACAATGCATTTTTTAACAAAATCATCTTCAGCGACGAGGTTTATTTTCTCTTGTGGTCAGGCGGCATCACCGAATTGTATTTATTCGAAAATGAGCAAGTTAACGCCGTCACTGTAAATTCTCTGCGATACCAAACACTGATAGATAATTTTTTGTGGTCACAATTGGCTAGTGTTGACGTCAGTGACCTTTGGTTTCAGTAAAACAGCGCCACAAGTCACACAGCTACCCAAACAACTTGGTTATTGCATGAAATATTCACCGGTCGCGTAATTACTGAATTTTGTTATGTTTATTCGCCGCCTCGTTGTTGTAATTTAACACGGCTGGGTTATTTTCTTTGGGGCCATTTGAAATTCGCGGCTACTTTAACGAGATAAGCGAAGCGAGCGGATGTCTGCCGACGTGCTAGAGGCTACTTTACATTGGTATCAATAAAACTGAAGTTATCAAAAAAAAGTGTGTGTGTTTAAGGCTTCCTAACCTCAAATTTATTTTCCTTACCACAAAAAAAATATTGTCGGTGTCCAGTTATATGAGGGGTGTACGCTTAACAGGGACATAATTTTAAAATCCTTTAAAAATTTTTTTGAACTGAAAAAATTGTCCGCTTAAGGGAGGTGGTGTTCTATAGGAGAGTGTATGCTCTACACATATAAATATTTTGCATAAAAAAGTAAAAATCTTTTCACAAATATTTTGAAATTATTTATTTGTTTTTTTTTTGTTTTTAATATTTACATTTATGTAAATGTAGTTTATAAAAATAATAGAAAAGTATAACAAATTTTAGCACATAATATTATATACTTATAACATTATGGTGAGATACAAAAAAAATTTTAAATTTGTTAATTGTTAAAAATTAAAAATATGTTCGCTGATGCGTCTGTTGTCGCATGTGATAAAGTGTATTGTAAGCAGTGTATTATAACATCGGATGTATGTGGCTATAGTATTTTGTTTTTGTTTTTTTTTCGGAATTCAAGGAATTCTAAACATAAATTGAGAGCATGCAAATAAAGTAAAGAGAACATTTAGGTTATTTATCGAGAAATATTAGTTTTGTTAAACTTAGATACTGAAAATATAAGTTTTTTCAAGAATTGCCACTGGTTTGTTTCACTCTAATAAAAAGCAGTTTTTATTAGAGAAATTAGTCATTCGTTTGTTGTTGTAGAGTACATACATATATTTCAAACACATACATTTAGGCCCCTACTTCAGCAGCAGGTACTGCAAAGAAGAATCAAATCATAAAAATAAAAACATATACGTTAGCAAATTACAAACAAAACAAAAACAAATTTTATAAAAGTTTTAACAAAAAATTATTAGTCACACATTTGAAAATTGTTGTGAATGATGAATATTATGGCAAATGACTTTTTGAAGCAATTAACTAGGTTTTGACTACTGAATTAATATCGTTACAATGACCCTTAAATCAAGTTATAAAACTAAAACAATTAACTGAAATGACCTATTGTGTGTCTCTTAACACATCCAAAAGTTTCTAAGAAATCTTATAAACACAAAACAACAGCAACATGCCACATTGAAATTACATGAACTAAGATTAAGAAGACACACCACCAAACAAAAATCTTCTCCGAATAATGATAGCTGTTATCGTATGTAGGAAATGCGATTGCAGAACTTTATTAAAGCTTCTTAGTAAATTCTAGAACCCCTCACAACACTGTATAAAAGCTCCTTCAACTCTAAAGGCCGTGTCAGATAAAACTTTGTTGCTTTGCGTGACATTTAAAACTTTAAAGCAAAAGCGTAAATCAAGTGGTGTATGTCACAATAAACTTTGACAACACTCATGAATTTTTTGTTTACGCCCACACACAAATACACAAACACAAATAATAAAAGCGAGGTGTTTGTAAAAGCGCGCAAAAAGTTGTATGTTGGTTAACTTTTCGCTTTGCGCTGCGTCAAAAGTGCTTAATGTGGCAACTTTCATACATTTACGTACATTTTAACTCAAATGTCAAAGCGAAACTGACGCAACGCAAAGCAAAAGTTTTATCTGACACGGCCTTAAGTCATTCAGTCTAATGAAGATGATCAAATTAAGACACAACCGCTGACACTTTTATCCGTTAAAGCCTGATACTCTGTTCATAATTTCGTGCGAAATGCTGCCAAAGCCTATATAAAAATAATTAGTACGAAATAAATTAGAAATAATGTTGCTGAACTAGTACTCTGTTTGTTTTTGAAAAAGTCACGAAATGTTTCTGGCCGCATGTTTTCTAAATGAAAAACGTTTCAGGCAACATTTTTTGTTTCAACTACGAAACAATAGGTCTGTCTGCGTACACATATTTTGCATCATTTTGTGCAAAATGTTGCAAAATGTTGTCTGCGTACTCGAAATCTCTTGCAAAAAGAGAGCTAAAAAGATAATTTTTTGACAGTTGAAAGTCAGAGAACTTGCAAAATGTTACTGGAGAAATTTCTGCTTGCAAGATTTTGCAACTACTTTGAACAGCTGTTTTCATATAATGTTTGAATTAAATAATTGTTGTGAAGTGAAAATAAAAATTGAAATTTAACAATGGCAGAGGTAAGCAGTTACAAATGTGTTTATTTTTAATGTTTATAATAAATTATAATAAACAAAACATTTTATTTCATGGTAGAAACGTTTAAATATACAGTGCGACCGTGGCGTAAGTGGATTGGAGATGGCAGAAGTGATATAAGCAGCAGAAGTTTCAGTTGTTTACACATCGATCAGCTGTTTTCTTGCAAAATTTCACTGGATACTGTCTGCGTACTTTTTCAGATTTTCTCAGCCGACAGAGTAACATTGTTCTTACTCTCCCAAAAAAATTGACTGAGTATTTGCTAGTGGAAAAGTACGCAGACAGACCTAATATGAGCAGCACTTATTTCGCACGGAATTGTGAGCAACAGCTGATCAGTTAAGTATTTGTATTTTTAATTTTAAGTTTGTTGTTGTGCCAAAATGTACAAGTATGCAGAAAAACGTAAATTTATTAGAAAGTGAAAAAGAAAAAACAAAATTTAGTGACGCAGAAAAGCGTATCCTTATTTCTGCAGTAAAAAAAAAGAAAACTTATGTGGGATAAGTCCCAAAGGATATATTCTAACCGCAGTGCCGCGAAATCATCGTGGATAGATATTGCTAAAGAGATTGGGAAACCTGGTAAGGTTTGTATGATCTGTTTTGATTATTATTAAAAGAAGCGTGTAAGCAAAACTGGAAAAGTATTTTGAGTAGCAAACGGTATTACAACCAAAAACGAAAAGCATAAAAAAAATCTGGTAGTGGATGCGACTTGCAGTTCTCTTCAGACGAATCTCAGAATCCGTGACAGTTTTTTGAGGACTTCACTGAGACGTCGAAATTGAGAACGTAAGTGTTATTATTCGAACTTATTGTTGCTTATTGTAACTTTCGTAAGTGATGAAAATTTTAATTGTAGAATTAGTTGCTCACAGCTTTTAAGCACGCCAGATCGGCAGCCCACGCTAGATATTTTATCTGATTCTAAGATGCTGTCTATTACGCCACCGGAGAAAACAATAACTTATTTATATGTAAGTAGACACCAAGTCTTTATTATTTATTATTCTAATTCAAAACGTAACTTCAATTACAGTTTTACAGATTTCTATTTTGCTTTAGAAAAACACAGCAGTTTCATTGAAAAACGTATACCGAAATGAAATGTGAGCTGGTGTCTCAAAGGTGGCAGATGTGATGACAACGTTGGTGGATAAGTCAACGCGCCTTTCCTCAATTATATTAATTCCTTGTAGTTAAAATTGTCTAATGAGATTGGCGAAATTGTACGATGATTAGCAACTAAGCATTTTATTTTTAATATTAATGCATAATAATAATTTTTACATAGTAAAATAAGAGTTTTAAAATTTTTTAAAGACTGGCCACACAAAACAAAAGGCTGAATAAGTATATGAATATTTTTTATAATAGCCAAAGTTTTTCTTTTAATAATAGTATACGTTTATATTATTCTTTGCAATAAAATCTATTGCCTTACGTATCCACCTTATTAAAAGTTATTTAATAAAAAAAGTTTTTTTTTTGTTTAAAAACAGATCTTTTTATTAAAGCATTTTGATAATTTTAATTATTTTTAAAGCCTCTTTAGTGAAATTATAAATTTTTTATTTCGTAAACTATTTTTAATTAGGAATCTCCTCCAAAAAAGCAAATTTTCGCTGCCAAGTAACAGATGTCGGAATTAAAATAAGTCTTAATTTTATTGCGAACAACATGGTCTGATTCATCTTGTCTGCCGTAATGCACTACATTAATATTAGATAAAAAGAGAGAATCAGCTGGCAACATATTGTCAAAATTTTTAAGCGAAATATCAAATGTTGCTCAACACTCCTCGCAAATTAGAACAGAGTACTAAGCTTAAGGTGGTAAAGTTATCATCGTGTATTTTTGGATATCAAAGTGAATAAGTAAGTAATCGCATAATTTATTCGCATAATTTAATTAAAAGTCTAAAAATGGTGTGTGTTATTAGTTATCAATAAAACAAGAAAAAGAAGAAATAAACGTAACAATATTTTGGGTTTATTCGTTTTCGAATTGGTAATTGATAAGGCTTCGTCATGTTTTGAATTAATAAATTACTGCATTCGATAATTAGCATTTTGGTGAATATATATTAGCGCTAGATAATATTAGAAATCTCTTAGTAATAAAAATAGCATCAATCCTTATGTTCTATTTTCTGATTCTATACAAGTTTATTGGCTAATATTTATTAAAATAGATAAGTTTGACGACAGGGATCCAATGTCGTTACTGTCTTATGCTCAGCAAATTATGTACATCGTTCATTGTTTTCTTGTTACTTAGTCGTACAAAACGCTTTAAAGTACTGTTAGGTATGATACGAACTCGCTTGAACTGTTTGGGTATATGCAGCGGAGTCAAAGGGCTTTGATAGAACACGAAGAAACGTTAGGATTATGCGTTTAAGTCGACAGACTCGATTTAAAATGTGCGAACACGTGTGAAGACATGTTCGACCGGGTCGTTCAACTGAAAACATCGCAGTCGTGAGTCATAGTGTAGAAGCAGCTCTAAATTTGTCAATTCCTCGACATTCTCAACAATTGTGGTTATGAGTGATAAATTTACATCAGTACCTAGCTGTGTAAGCAATAACCTGTCGGTGGATCATACCACTGTGGATAAAATGTAGCGTCATCCTCGCCCTAGAAGGCCTTCATATACGTATAGCCCCTCCAGTTACCCCTAGTTGCAACTTCAAAAGCCCGAACCAGGTCGCAGCCTTCACTCCTTGCTGAAAAGTTGGAGACTATCTATCAATTTAAGAACACAACGGCAATCATACTCACTGGACCGTTCATTGTGAATAATCTGACCCACACAGCTAAAACGAGGGCCTCAAAATCACAACCACCACGATCCTCCCGAAGGACCAATCTCAATAATCAGTCAGAGAACAGCTAAAAGTTTAAAAAGACAAATAGCTGAACTCTGGGGCTTTATTGATTCCCGTGGAATTAAAGTGGCATTGTCCAGTTGGCTCCCGCTAGCATTGAAGGGGACTAAACTCCCTTTTACCCACGAAGACACATGTAATGACGATGGATTTCCGTCAAAACATATCAATGTGCCCCCGGGGGAGCGGGGTGCAATGGTGGTTATAGCGTACATTATGTGATAAGATTTACATCTTTACCTGGCTATTGAGCCTTAATCAGATGGTGGTCAAACCACTGCGAATGAAAAGCAAACGTCATTCACGCCCTAGGAAGCCAAAGACTTATTCTAGCAACAGGTCTTTCCTAGTTGCAACTTTTATGATTCAAGAGCAGGGCTGCAAACCACCACTCCCTGCTAAAGAGCTGGATACTTTCCAACTCCTCTCCAGAACACATGTCTAGCATGCTCACTGGCGAGATGACCCTGGCCACCATAATCATTCATGCTTAGGGCCGCGAAACAATACTCCCATATAGAGGCCAACCTCAATAACCCCCAGTTGCACAGGTCTAGATAGTGAAGTATTCTATAAAGACCGATAAATGTCGCCCGGGGGGGTTATAGCGTACACTACACAAATTTCTTTCCTTTCATCCGTAAAAAAAAACCTGTAAATACAGGGTGTCCGCCGGGAAGATATACTACCTTGTTTTGCCGCCATTTTGGTAAACATTAGTCTTAACAGTCAATATTTGGCTGCAATAGCAATCAGATATACTATGGGAATTTTCGCCGATAGTACTTCTTTCTTGCTACTTAACGTGTCCACGAGTCCAGTTATTTATAATTTTTTACCTTTGACACACAAAACTTAGGAAAAGTTATCCCCGATACGAATTGTAAATCTAAGTCAGGGATATCAAAAACTAGTTTTTCAATTTGAAGTACAAAATCAGTAAAATCATTAAAAGAAATGTTATTTAAAAAAACAATAACAAAATTCTTCCCGAAACAAAGTGTGCAAGTTGAGCCAATTTACTTCCTAACCTCAAATTTGCCCAACCTTTATAAGATCATATATTGGCGAAATCTTGTTTTTAATTATTAGTGAAAGTCCAAAAAAGGTTTAAACGTTGAGAAATATAAACAATAAGTAATAGAAAATATCAAAAACAACAACAATTGAATTCCCTCATTTTTCCTACCCTATTCCTTATTTTTGTAAATGACCTTCTTTGTCGAACTTTCAACCCAATATATTGTTTTGTACATGACAGCGCCATTTGTCATTCGTATTCATTTGGTAATAGACCAGGCCATTTGGAGGTTAGTTCCAAAAGGCAAAACATGAATGATACTCGTACGCTTAATCACGATCTCGCGACAATCTTGGAATGGGGTCGTGTGAATAGAGTAGAATTTAATGCTCTTAAGATGCAATGTTCGGTAGTGGTGCTGAATCTATGGGTGATATAGGTATTGCGGAATCGGAAGCTCTTGATGTTCTAGGCATGAAAATTCAGTGTGATGTTCGATGGACTAAACACATTTTTCAGGTTTCTAAAGAAGCTTTCAAGTGTCTCGGTTTTCTAAAGCGGTGTAGAAGATACTTCACTCCATCCGGTCTCCGTACTATCTATACCACCTACATCCGTCCAAAAATGGAATATAACTTTCATGTACGGGCCGGCGCTGCAAAGTTTATTTTGGGGATACTCGACCGTGTACAGAAGAGGGCTAAGAGACTCATTGGAGACATTAGGGTATCCAACTCTATTGATTCTTTAGAGCATCGGTGCAATATGGGGTGCATTTCACTGTTCACTATCGTTACTACAATGGTAAGTGTTCTAATGAAATTTGGGAACTTGTTCCCAATACTCGCACGTTTTCACGATTAACTCGATTTTCAATGAGAGCGCATTCATTTGTGGTTGATTGGTCGGTGAATTGCACTACGCATTACAGTGAAAATTCGTTTTTTAGTAGAACAGTCTGTATGTAGAATAAAATCCCTCCGGAGGTCTTTCAAGAAGGTGACACAATCTGGGAAAGTTCAAATCGATTGTTCACAGATGCTACTCCCTCTTTCCTCCTTCCCGTAACGTAATTTCCTAGTTCCGGCACAATGCATTGCATGTGTAGCGGTCATCCCCTGAGTGCTGGTCCGAAAAGAGGTGTCCTTTAATCTTATTTTTGGTAAATAGGTGCCACTATGCTATATTTTTTAGGGTAATGTTTCAAGCACAATCCTATGTGCGTTTTTAGTATCATATCGAAATCTTTCCTCTCAAATCCAAAAGATTTGTGCGTTAAGTGTAGGTATGCCAACTATCCAAATAAATTTTTAAATTAGCTTATTTTGCCAAGCATGCCACGGCACGTACCTACATTGAAAATTAGCATCACCCATTATTCTTTTTTGAAACACAAATCCATCACAACGTTGCAATGGAACCCAGACTCTCAGTCAAGAGAATGATGAACAATATTATCGAAGTAACAATTTTGATTGGAAAATTCAAAGCTAAAGAAGTAATATTTCTATGTATCCCAATGATTCCGACAGATAGCCCGAATTTCGAATTTAAACGCTTGCAGTTCCTAGTGCAACTTTCTTTCGCAATGACTATAAAAAAAGCACAATGACAACTGTTGCAAGTATAGGAATTAAGTTTGAAGAATTCATGCTTTTTCACATGGGCAGATCAATGTGGTTTGCTTACGCGTCGGAAAACCTTCTGATTTATTCGTTGACGCACCAGATGGAATTAAATTGAATGGCAATGCCGCAATTCTTTTTTTTCCCGAAGTGAACAAAACCAATAAAATGACTAAAAATTAATTGAATATTTGTGTAATGTCTTTCCTTAAAATTTATTGTACTAAGTGGCGGGGAAACACGCGTCTGTAATAAATTTAAGCTTTGAACGCTCTTATTTCAAAAACAAACAAGCACAAGTATAAAGATGAGACAAAATAAACAGAGTTTTTATTTATATAAACAAAATTCTAACTGTAATTCTAGTCTGGGTTTTTATTTATATAAATAAAATTGTAACTGTAATTCTAGTCTGCAAAAAGAATCTTAAAATGTTTGTATGTACTACTTTTAAAAACAACAGGGTTTCTATATTTTCGGGATTTTCATTTTACATGCACGAATAATCTACTTAGTCCCAATTTACATTGGACGATTTATGTCGCTGCAATTCTTAGTTTGTTGTTGTAAATAATGTATGTAAAGAGAATAGGGGAAGAGAGGAACTCAACCACAACCAACTAAGAATTGCAGCGACAAAAATCGTCCAATGTAAATTGGGACATAAAGAATAAAACAAATGTAAATATAAAAATGGTGTTGCCATGCTGTAAGCTTTCCGTTAACGGGGAACTAGAATGCCATACGTACTAATAAAAAATGTCCGCATCCTGTTATGGAAGAATTGTTCGCTTCAGAGGGAAATATTTTTAAAATCCCTTACATTTTTTTTTTGGTACTAAAGAAATGGTCCGTACACGGGAGGTGTGCTTTAGAATAGAGTACACTCGTACACTGTATATACCGTTTTATTATTTTTAAGCATGGCTGTATGTGTTAACTTCTCCATAAAAGAGAATGCAACAAACGTTGCACAGTGTGAGATTTTGTCAATCTAACTGGACAAAAGTGTTTTTTTTTAACATAAATTTTAATTTTTACAGCAACTAAAATTAAAAGAGAACATTCTACTGAGTATAAATATGTGAGCAGTTTGGTTCAATTGCTAACTGTACTGTTATAACGGTACTTTAAAGTTGAGTAAATCAAAATTAGCTTAAATGCCTATAAAAATTATTCATATTTAAGCGCGTGTAGCTTTTTGCTGCAATGATTTTTTTTAAATTTTTTGTTATTTAATTTTAAATTCTTATTTACCCACACATTATGCAAGCTGATTTCAGTTATAAAAAAGAGGTGAAATTTTTTTAGTACTTTTCAATTTTTAACATTACTCTTTACGTTTATGTAAAAGAAAATCTTTAAAATAGAACTTTTTGGGTTCATTACGGTCCAGCACCAAATTAGTTAAAATGAGACTGCTGTCATGTTTACTTTAATTTAATTGTTAAGTTGTCTGCAAATATTTGCAAATCTAAAAAAAAATCTGCAATGAGTAGCAACACTTTGTACTACGAAATTTTTTATATTTGGCTGACAACACCCGGAAATGAAAGTATTGAGCGATCATTGGATTGTATTTGTGGAAAATTTAGCAGTATATCTTCTTTTCACATAGACTATGGGAAACTAAAAAATTTCCTTAAAAATCTTTTTAAAAAATTTAATTTTAATTGGAAAACTGTAAAGAGATCCAAAACATTTTTTTTATAAAAAAACCTGGAGAAGTTGGAAGACCAAAAAAAAATTTAGTGAAAGGTCGCAAAATGTTTAATTCTATCAATACTGAAGAAGTGTATATGGCAGCAGAATTAAGTTTGCGCTTTTCAGGTAAGCGAGATTCCGCAAAAATTGCAAGAGAACTTTTTAATGCCTCACCTCAGAGAGGCACTATTTTGAAGAAAAAAAAAAACAAATGAAATTGTAAAAAGTTTGTCGCCGCAAGAAGCATTAGCAATGTTAATCGATATGGATTTATCGACTGATGAGTGCAGAATACTAAGGGGTCATGTGCTTCATTTATATCCTAAATTATATCCCTGCTATGATAAAGTTAAGAACGCAAAGCTATTATGTTATCCACATAAAGTAGTTATCGGAGAAAATTTTGCTGAAGTTAACTTGCAATCCTTAATAGATCACACTCTTTCAAGATTATGTCTTGCGCCGGAAGACGTTTTGTCATCCACATCAAGTTTCAACAATGAATTATTCTTTTTAGTGAAATGGGGCTGTGATGGATCTTCACAAACTCAATACAAACAAAAGTTTTCTAACGAAACTCTTAATGATGCTTCATTATTTAGTATATCGATGGTACCACTTCAATTGTTTGGCGTACAAAATAATTGTAAACAAATTGTATGGCAAAATCCAGCAACTTCATCTCCAAAATATTGTCGGCCAATCAAACTTATATTTACGAAAGAAACAATAGAGACTATAAGGAAGGAGGTGAAAAATATTGATGATCAGATTTCACATCTTACACCAACCGTTATAAAAGCAAACCAGTCAAATATGACAATAAAATCTAATTTAATTTTATCTATGATTGACGGAAAAATTTGTAATACGCTTTCTAATAACAAATCCACACAAACATGTTATATGCGCAATGCAAAACCGACTGAGATGAATAACGAAATATCTGGGCCAATTTCTTCTAAATTTTTACAATAGTTGCAGGTTGATCTAGTAATGCCTTGTACAAAAATTCAAAACTCTAGCCTAATTAAATACCGAGATATTAATTTTGTCCAGCTAGATTGGCAAAATCTCACACTGTGCGTTGTTTTCGTTTTTATTTTAAGGATAAATTATAAAATAAGAAGAAATATTTAATTTCTTTAACGAAAATTCTGTATATAGGTAGAATTTTACCTGAATTAGCGACGTTTCTGCAAAATAAATGCAGTGTAGCATAAAGAAATAATCGAAAAAATTTTATTTGCATTGTGTACAAGAATTAAGAGAAAAATTGCTGCAACACTCGAACGAATAAGTTCATCGTCGCTCTTACAATGTTATTGCTTACCCAGTTTATGAATTCCTTTTCTTTTTCTATGGTCATATGATCTCAGAAATGATGGTGATAAGAGTAAATAACTAAAATATTAACTACTTACCTATGTCGACACTCTCCACTTTTTCTTCATTTATTCTCTCTTTCTTATTTGTGGGGTGCCTCAAGTACCACGACAAAAGATTAATATCTGTGCGTACTTTATTGGTATCATAGAGTGGGCTCCTAACATTGTAGGCTTTATTACCATTAATCCTTATCGAAGCGAGATGACTTTTACCTTAATTATTTTTACAGTATATTTTATATTATAAATAGTTATATTAACATCTTTTTATTACTTTTTATCTTTTTTTAATAATAAAATAATAAATCAAATTTTAGTACAGTTAATTAATTATAGAAATTCTATCTCAGTAAGCGAAAACTAATCACTAATTATTGGAAAGATATTTTGTACTTACCAACAAATTTGTGAGCCACTTCTGGGTACATTGACATTTTATGAACTTCTTTGGCAATATTCCGTACAGGATTTGTGATGCGAGAGATATAAGCGTCGAAAGCCACATCAGTAGTAGGTTCCAAACTTTAAAAATAAAGTTATAAAAATTACATTTAATTACTTTGCTACACTTACCCTATCACTGGGAAGGGAGTCAAGCTAGTTGCCCGACGTTGTACTGGTGTATGCAAGTCACGTATAAGTGATTGGGCTTTGTTACGTATTCTACCGGTTTCCTCACGGAACGTCTAACGTTTTGAAATTAATAAAACATCATGAAACATTTAATAAATACATATTTTGTATAATTGTTGCAAACTGATAAATTATTAAATACAGTGAAAAAAAAAGAGTGCCAGAGTTTAAGAGAAGAAAATTTTAGTGTTAAAAAAATTAAACAACTCACAGTGAAGGGCTCAGTGCCGAGATAATTGGAAAGTGTTCGATCGACATAACGGGGCAGAGTTCTCCTCAGATATGAGGGACCTACTATTGAAGAAGTTGTTACTCTAACTGGCGTCAAGGAACGTGAGTAGATACGTGTCGCTGGCCTCGAGTACAGTTTGCTTGGTAATGCAAAGGCATGAGCCGACGGTATGTAAGAAGATATATATCTGGGTATATAAGACGACACAGATGGAGTATAAGACGTATAATATGTCGATGGGATATAGGTTGAAGAGTATGTAGTTGGTTGGGTGTAAGTGTAAGAGGATATATTTTCTGGGTACGCTACAACACGAGAAGTCGTCATACGAGTAATACGAACTGGTGATGGTGAACGTATAACTCGAGTTGATACATGAACTGGGCGAGTCACGGTGACAATAGGCGATGTAATCACACGAGATCCACGAGCATAACTTGAAGTCGAGTATATTGGATAACTCGTTTTGTAAACCTACATATTGTATATTGAATAACATATTTTATAAGGACTTTTGGTGAGAGAAACATGTTTTATATTATTAACTTATTATTAACTATTTATCAATAAAAGCACTTATGTATTCACGTATGTATTAATTACAGCAAAATTTATATTTATAATTAAAGAAATCAAACTAAGCTTGCAAAAGGCACCTTAGCATGTATGTTTGTTATGCGGAGCGCATTGCAAAAGCTAATTTTAAAAAACATACGAGGCATGTGCAGCCATTCAGTAACTCTAAACAATACGGCAATCCTAAACTTAGTCAGCGATGGATCTTGTTGGCATTATTAGACAAATCATAATTTTATTCTTAAATTAAATTTAGCGGCATTCTATTCAATCTCAAACTTAACTGATTAAATGAGAATTGTGTTTAACCAACACAAAATAAAATGATTATTTGCCAGTTTCACGTTTTTTTTTTTTATTATTTTATTTTAAAAAGAGACGTAGCACTTCAGGCAACAATGCCTATTTAGTCAAGTACCGTGCTACATTCTTTAGGAAATGGATAGAGAAGAGATGAAACAGGTGGTGAAAGTAGAAGGATAGTCGGAAATTAACTGCCGTATAAAAGACAGCACAGCGACCAGTGACTATACCTTCATCGCCGAGCAGCCTCACCGACAGTCAATTTTTATTTTTGTAGTGAAATAAAACCAAGGTCTTCGTTGGGAATCGAACCCACAACCCCCATACTGACAAGCTAGTGCACTACCTACTAGCCTACAGGGGCAACAAATAACAAATAACATTGAAAAATAACAAATAAAATTGAAAAAAAAATATAAAATATATAATAAAATGGATAAAGCTTTAGTTTAAATTAAATTACGCTTTAGACTTTTTTGCGAATCCCCCATTTCTATCTAAAGCCATTAAGAGCATAATGAATACAAGTACATTTATGTGAATATTTGAATCAATGCAATTTAATAACAGATTTTCAGTCAGGTGTTAGACACAGAAGAACCTGTGCTACAATACGAATGCGTATTTTCCAAAAATTATCAGATAATACGAAAACTTTCGATTCCGTTGTACCTCCAATTTTGCTAACAAAACTTCAAAAATTCTTCTTCTTTATCTCTATTGCTTAAATCTTATTTTATCATATTTTTCTGGCCGTGAACTCTTAGTCGCCATAGTGATGAAAACATAGCCGCTGTATAGCAAAATGTTGAGAATGAGCCTGGAATATCAACTCGTCAACGTTCAGAAATTTTTTGCGCTGCCAAACCATGATAAATACTTTATTGAGGTCATAATTAACTAATGTTAACATCAGGTTTCAGCAAGACGACGCCACATACCGCACAGCAACCTGAACAATTCAATGCAATCTGTGAAAACTAAAATACACAGGTTTTTACGGAGACAGTTACACGCTACACGGCTATACGGTTACACGAATACCGCGTAACCGCACCTTACATTTATTTTTAGTTCTGTTGGCTACAAAAAAATAGGTTAGTGATGTCAATACCTTAAGCCCTGTCATTTGAAAAGGAAAAAAAAGATATTCAAAAAATTGTTTATAAGTGATTTATATACATTTAAAAAATTAATTGCAATTTTTTAAGGCTGTATCGGTAAATTCTTTATGTAAATTTCCGTTTGCCAGTCTCAGCTGAAAATGAACATTTTGTTTTTGTTAAAACAACAAGTGGAAAGTTTTTTCCTTGAATCCTGAGAAGCGTTTAACCAATGATTCTTCTACGTTTGCTTTCTTGTATTAAATTTGTTTAATTAATTTTGGTTTGCATAAACCATTTAATTGTTTTAAAAAACGCTAGAAAAATATTAAAAGTGGCACCAGTGGACCGTAGTTAAGTGAGTCAGAGAAAATTCGGCATAAAGGAAATGAAATGAAGCAGTTGAGAGTCGATTACTATTCGAAGCTCTGCTAAATCCCAAAAATTAGCATTAAAAATTATTGTTTCAAAACAACAGCTTTTAATAAAGGTAAAAGAAATAGTAAAACTTTTATGGATACCAAGCCACATTGGTGTTATGGGAAACGAAGCTTCTGATAAAACAACAAAAACAAATTATTTATATTCGATTTATCTATATATATCTAACAACAAAAATTGCATTTCCAGAAACCTGTTTTCTAATCTAAATGCTCTCTCTCTCTCTCTCTCTCTCTCTCTCTCTCTCTCTCTATAAAACAATTAACTCTGTTAAAAGGTCTTTACATCTTCCTTCCACTTCCAGTAAATCATTTTTTTACCATTATAAAATAAATAACTATTCTTTTAAAAAGTTGGAAAATATTTAGATAATAATAATAAAAATCTTTGTTATCTACGGGGCTGTCAAATCCATTTTGGAGTATGTTTTTTTTTTCAATCATAAATTTTGTTTCAAAATTGAAAATGTTTAGGTGGGGTTAAAGGGCGGGGCAGATAGAATCCGTCATGCGTTATATTTTGACGTATTCAACTGAAGTCAAAGTAACGACGGATTAGGTTGGCACAATGAGTACTTTGTTAAGGGATAAGAAATCAGCTGTTTTTTTGTTTTTCTGATTTTATATTTTTTTGCAGCAAAGTTTTATTAAAGTGCACATTTGAAATGGAGTTAGACGACATCTTAGACTTTCTATTAATGGTAATTTGTGCTATTTATTCCATTATTTATTATTATTATTATTATTATTATTATTATTTATAATTTATTTTAAAAATATTTTACCACGATAGAGCAAAAAAAAAAAATAAAAACAAGAAGAAGAAGAAGAAGCGAATGAAAAATGTCAAAGTACTCAACGTACGTCAAAAGTTAAAAGTTGGCCAACTTTCGTACTTTGCGTTGACGGAGACGTATTGATTGTGACAACGCTGATAAGAAAACGTGTATTTTCACTTACTTGTCAGTTTAAAAATACAATGGATGACGAATTCTATGTGCCCCAGCCTTAAAGGAATATCCGTTACAAATTTTGACGCAATTATTTTTTATTCGCATTTGTTATAGGTTGTCTTTTTAAAAAAAATTTTAATTTAAAATTTTTGGGGAAAATCCTTTTTACATTTCCCTTTTAATGAAACATACTATCAGAAACAAAGTTAGAAGTGTTTCATTATGAATTTTCTCAAGAATATAGCCAATATCTCAGAATAATAATCCGAACATAAATAAGTAATCAAAAATAAATGTCAGAAATACGAACTAAAGGCTGGCCAAAAAATACAAAAAAGTTTACAACCCGATTTTTCCCTAAACTAAAAGAGGCAGCCTAAAGATATGTGTAATTTTTTGTAGTTATTTTCAAGGTCTACTTAAATTCAAAAACTCTTACGGCTGTATGCATAAAAACTTAAGGTTTAACTGCCGTTGTTAAGCACAATTTCCTAAAGTTGTATTCATAAAACATTTTTATCTAAACATACCTTTGTTATCTTTAAAGTAGGAAAAACCTACATTAAACCTACAATAAATTGACAGTTCAATTATATTATTGAAAGTTCAAAAACAAAACCAATTGTGTTTACAATAAACTCAGCCGCTTATTTTAAAAGTGGCATAAGTTACTTTGTTATTGTCATCTTTTTTAATTTAAATTAGTTTATAAAACATTTTAATTTTTAGCCATTTCAACTAGTCTGTATTTAGTTTTCTTTCTGAAACGGATTTTTCTAATGATTGTGTTGAAATAAAATCTTTTTCTCCATGTTGTGCACTGTGAAGGATATTTTCGACAGGGGGCTACTATTACTATTTTATCCTTCACATAAGTCTATGTTCAATAATATGCTTTTGAGTTGTGACATTCTTAGATATTTTATACAACACGAAGCAACTTCCTGAGAATAATAAAAATAATGCTAATTATGTGTAGTATATTAGATATCACTATAATATAGTTCAGTAAACTGCACTATTCTTTCGTACTAATAAAAATAAGTCCAATAATCACAACAATACTTCATACACACTTATTACATGTTTTCATTTCTTTCACACTAAGCTCCGTTATTAATTTCCTGAGTACAGCGACTTACGCCGCTTTCAAAATAAACATTTTTGTTATGCCGTTAATAATCAATACTCCTCTCAAACAAATCTCAATACTTCTGAACTTATTAATTTCAAAAAAACTGATCAGTTGTGACTTATGCCACTTTCAATGTAAACGGCTCAATTGACAGTTTTACTTTGTTATTCCAAAAATGTTTTAAAATGTTTATTAAAAACAAATTGTAGTACACAAATAATATTAAAAACTAAAATATAACACGCCATTCAATATAAAACATTTTTACATCATTATTTTATATTTTTCAAAAATATAATTATAATTAATTATTTTAAACAAAAGTTTTATTGATGTATATATAATCAGAACAAAGCTCGTTATCCGAATAATTATTTTTTTAATATGAACAAATTCTTTGGAAGTTCTTCGTAAGCCTTGCAAATTGACTTTTTTTGGGTTCTTTGCTTTTTATTAAAATGATTAATAAAAAAACAAACAAAAAATATGTTGATTTTGCTGAAAACAATAAAAACATTTTTTATGGATCTAAATACCCGGATAAATAATATTCATTTTTATACATCGTTAACTACAACGTGACAACTGAAAATAGTGGCATTGCCAGAATCAAAATACTAATTTTACTAAAGCATACATTAGCTAAAGTACTGTTTATGAATACCATTTTTTAACAAACGTCTGTTAGCCTTAAAGTGTTTGTTAACTAACGTGCACTTTAAAGCTCAAGTAAGCGTTTTTAATGCATACAGCCGTTAACATTTAAGTAATAAATAAAATTTGTATGACATTTCCTAAAAATTGTATGCCCGAGGTACTCAAATTTGGCGGCATGCTAAGGGACCGCTTTACGCTAAGGGACCGCTTGACGCTAAGGGATCGATTGTCCGTAACTTAACTCAGAAATGCCTCTGCTTGACTTCTGTCAAGTTTTATGAGCTACCGAATTATATCCTAAATAACACGTTTTCAAACCAATTCAAAATCAACTCAACAATAAAATGATTGTCTTGTTAAAAATAGGCATTATTTTAAAAGAAACGAAGGCTGTTTAAATACAAAAGAGAATAACAAGTAAAGGGAAAATAATTTGAAATAAAATTACATGTTCATCAAAATATGTAGGTGCAAATTGATGGTAGTATACAACAATATTGTTCACTATATATTTCAGAAGGACTACCGCGCTCGCATCTCACTGTACTCTAAACTGATTTTTGGATAAAGGTTCGAAGATTTCTGAAATGCAGGTGCCTAATTTTCTTGCCCAGGATCATAGTTTCTCAACAACTGTCATGATAGAAGAGTTTTTGCAAGATCTCAATGTGGCGGAAATTTAATCCAGAGCAAATAAAAAATCTGCTATCTCATTGACAGTTTTTCATTTATACAACCAGTCTTTGAAACTTTTTGTCATACTATATTCAGAAACTTGGCAACACTTGTTTAATGAGGAGCTTCTTAAATTTCTTTTGGTACCAATCTACAACTATTTTTCTTATTTCTCCTTTGAATCGCATTCACTTTAAATTTTATTGAAGTATCAAATTCATTTAACACAAAACAAATCATCAACACATTTTATTATTTTTGGTTTAACGTTTAATTTTCCATATTAACATAACAATTTCTCCATAACTATATTTTCCAAAAAAGTGGAGGACCAATTTGAAATCCTTTTTTTTTAATTTGTTGATATTTCATTTATTGATTGATTTGAAATTAATATTGTTATAAAGATGCATTGGTTAAGTTTTAAAAGAAAATAATTATCAGCAATAAAAAAGTACATGAAATAACCTATTGTGTCTTTCTACAGAAACTACGTAGTTTCTAAGAAATCTTATACGCACAAGACAACAACAACATGCTCATTAAAAACAACAGAAAACAAAAACGAAAAAAACATACCCAAACAGGCGTTTACACTGAATGATGATAACAACAACAATATGTGAGGATGTTAAAGTAAAATTTTCTTGTATATATATGAGAGAACGCTGGGCACTTTATTGTCCAGCACCATCAGCGGTGCAATTAAGTGAGTTCAAGTTCGTACATCGTTGAGTGAAGACATGAAGATAATAACGCAGCTTTAAGGCGTTAAAATGGTACTGTTACCATCGTGTATTTTTGTGTGTATTAAAATGAATTAATTTAATGTAAAAACTCTAAAGTGCTGTGTTAACATTTTGCGATAAAAGAACTTAATAGAACAAAACCTTTATTAAAGATATAAACGTAACAATATTATACATTTTTCTTTACTGAAGATGTCACCCAAAGGTGAGGCGAAATATTAAAAAAAATATTTAATTTGTATATAAAAACTCGTGCTTAAGAAAATTATCAACAAAATATTTAAAAGACAAATTAGCTACAATTATTTTAGTTAAAGAAAAAGTAAAACGCAAGTATTTGTAACTTGATAATACACGTCCGTTCTAAGCACATTTGATGCATAAATTAGTGAAAATATATTTTAATAAATGAAGTATGTTGGGTGTGATAAATGTCTCATATAAGTAAAATATTTAAACTTTTGTGTATAAACGCCAGAGCTATAGGGGCTTATCACTAAATGCACTTTGCGTAACATTTTGCATAAGAATTAAAGCGGACCGACCATTGTGTGAAGTATTGAAAGAAAATAAGGCTTTTTTTTAACAAATTCATCTTTAGTGATGAGGCTCATTTTCAATTAGGCAGTTATGTAAACAAAATTATTGCATATAGGGCTCACAAAATCCACAAATAGTCCTCGAGAAATCATTACATTCAAAGAAAGTGTGGTATGGTTTGTGGTCAGCGGGCATCATCGGCAATGAATCGCCGTCACCGCGAATTCTCAGCGTTACCAAACCAAAGCAATTTTTTTGTAATTAAAATTAGTTAATGTCCACATTAGTGACCTTTATTATCAGCTGAATGGCTCCACACAGCCGCCCAAACAATTCAGTTATAACATGAGGAATCACCCGGTCCCGTAATTTCTTGATTTAGCGGTGTCAATAGGATATTTCGATCTTGCTGCTGGACCTTTTTTCTCTGAGGCCATTTAAAAGATCAAGTTTACGTGAACAAACCACAAATAACTGAAAGATGAATTTCGGCACTGCATTGACAAGATAGGCGAAGTGTTGTTGCAAAATTTTGTGAAAAAAGCGTATTTCTGCCGAGGTGCTATTTCTACTTGACATTGATAAAAACGAAATTGTTAAAAGAAGTATATATTTTAAAGCAATTAAGTTTCTAACCTCAAACTAAAAACTTTGAAAATTTGTGTAAAAATACAACATATATCTGCGTGTTATATCTACGTTGTATAACTTTTTTAGTCAAAGGAAAAATTTCCGAATTATATAAAAATTTAGTTTGTGTCATAAAATATTATTCACAACACAACTTCTACCTATTTCTTCTGAAAGATATCTTTACCGATTGTCGTTTAACCAACGTATGTCTGCATTTTATATCTGCGCCGTATAACTTTTTCAGTTAAGTAGAGTACGGTTTGTTCCCGTACTCTACTTTGGGAGCCTGCGGGTTCCCAAATTTACCCAAAAGCGTTCCCGTATACAAAGCTTGGGCAAGTGAGAGAGAATTTGAGAGAATAATATTCTTCTTCTTTCTGCCCAAAACAGCCCGCACTCTTTCTTCGGACTGATTTGGTAAGATTGTAAATCAATCAGCTGTTGCATAAAATAAACAATAAAAATTGTCAGCAAACAAGTTTTCTGTAGAGTTGAAATAAAACTTTATTGAAGAATTTTGAAAAATGCAATTAAATGCTTGAATTTTTTATTTTTGTATGTAATGAGATATATATGTATACTTACTACATATGTATGTACATATTTCCATGGACATAAAACAAGTAAACAATTTTGACATTTTATTTCGGGCTAAAAATTTGGTTTTTAGTGTTCCCGTACTTTTAAACGTTTTAGTCTTTAATTAAGAGTAGGTCTGTCTGCGTACACATATTTTGCATCACTTTGTGCAAAATGTTGTCTGCGTACTCGAAATCTCTTGCAAAAGAGAGCTAAAAAGATAATTTCTTGACAGTTGAAAGTCAGAGAACTTGCAAAATGTTACTGGAGAAATTTCTGCATGCAAAATTTTGCAACTACTTTGAACAGCTGTTTTCATATAATGTTTGAATTAAATAATTGTTGTGAAGTGAAAATAAAAATTTAAATTTAACAATGGCAGAGGTAAGTATATAGTTACAAATCTGTTTATTTTTAATGTTTATAATAAATTATAATAAAACATTTTATTTCATGGTAGAAACGTTCCAACGTTCCGTACCCATGCGCCACAATTCTTTTGCTTTATTATTTCAATTGTTTACACATCGATCAGCTGTTTTCTTGCAAAATTTCACAGCCGACAGAGTAACATTGTTCTTACTCTCCCAAAAAAATTGACTGAGTATATGATACTGGAAAAGTACGCAGACAGACCTAGTATTTTTTCATTACTCTCATTTGTACAAACTTTACCCAAAAAGTACGGGAACACAGCTAATAACTTATAATTTTATGAGAGATTATACAACAAGAAGATATGAAAAATTTAATTTTGAAACAATTTATTATTTACACTACCAAGAACTATACTCTCTATCTGGTTAAGTGTTTTTGTCAAAGTTCTTATAAGGAATAATATCAGGACTTTGGCTAAGAGTGAGTATCAATAACATTGCTGCATTTCCATATTAACCAAGTTCTAACCAAATTCTTTTATGTTGTAAATCAATTCGGCTTAAGTCATGGCAACTTTAGAATAAGTTGTTAAACTATAATAAATCGTAAACAAACAGGTTATTTTATTTGAATGACTCCATAACCATTCGCTACAGTATATTTTATTGGTCATTATCTCATTCTAAATCTTCAATTCACCTTTGCTGGCACCAAACCATTATTGACAAATTTCCTAATTTTACTGTAGGAATAATATTTTTATTTTCGAATGTTGTTAGACGTTTCCTCTATACTCCCTGGGGCCCGGTGTGGTAATAAAGTATAATCTTCATCTCACCTGAGAAAATAACCATCGTTTCAATACTTCGTGGAAAGTAAAATGTGCTCGGTAGTAGCTCTTAATTTCTTTTCTCTATTTTTTAACTGAGAGTAGGGGTTTTTCTTGGCCTCTCGTAATTCGGGTAGTTTTATGGAAAACGTTTAACCCAGTTTTTTCTTAGCCTCTCATATTTCAGATAGTTTTATGGGAAACAGTTCATAATCTTTTCTACCTTTTTTGGTCGGTGATTTCTGTGACAGTTTTGTCTTAAATATATCAACTGCATAATATTTCTTGAAACACCTTTTCCTGCCATTTTTTTATGAATAAATAGACGATCGTTTATGCATTATTGAAGGCAATAAAATACATAAAAAATAATTGCTGTTCGTTAGCCTCGCTAAAACTCGGGAACGGCTGGATCGATTTGGTAAATTTTTGTTTCGAATTATTAGTGAAAGTTCAGGAAGATTTAAACGGTTTAAAGAAATTTAAAATAATAAATAATCAAAAATTCCAAAAACGACAATTTCATTTTCCCATACAAAATATTGCCAGATGATGTGTGTTTCGGCGTGAAACGAGCTGATAATTTAGTTTCCTGCAATCTTATTTTTGACCTATAGATGGCGATGTGCTTTAATTTCAAATATTTTGTTGGCTTAAAAATCATCCATTTGTAAATGCAGCGTAATCAATGTGCGTTTTTAGTAACATATCGACATGTTTCCCCTAGAATCCAAAAGATTTGTGGTTTAAGTATAGTTATGAAATGTCTGAAGATGTTTTGCATCATGTGCGCCTATAGTACAAATGATTGCAAACATTCATAATGAGACTTTGATCATGATGGAACATATGTATTTATTGATGGCAAATAAAGTATTGTCGGAATGACAGCTCCCAATCTTCATATACACGATGCATTAAATCACGCATTGCGAAGAAAATAACAGTACAACAGTGAAGCATTGGCCGAAACAGTTCATAAAAAATGTTCTACATTAAATCAACAACAAAAAATTGCGTACGACACCTTGACAGAAGCTGTGAACAGTGGATCTGGTGTAATTTGGTGGCTTGATGCTACCGGAGGGACAGGAAAAACGTTCTTAATTTTATTGCCTTGCTTCTTGCGAGGATCGGATCACAAAATAATGCAGCTCTAGTATTGGTTTCATCTGGAATAACTACGAGTCTGCGGGTAAACTGCAGTTTCTGCCTTGAACTTACCATTAAACATGCCCAACAACGAAACACCAATTTGCAACATCGCCAAAAATAGCGCAATGGCCAAGATCCTACAGGTATGCAAATTGATTGTTTAAGAAGAATACACAATCGCCCATAAAAGAGCATTGTCGAAGGCACTAGACACAATGTTTAAAGATTTTCGTGACAACCAAATATTTTTGATGGAGCCATGATTTTATTTTTAGGTGATTTTCGTCAGACTCTTTCCAGATTTAATTCCTGATCAACTGTTGCTGATGAACTAAACAAATATGCCTAAAATAATCAAGCTTGTGGCGGTATGTAAAGACACTCCAATTAACAACTTACATGCGAGTATTTTTGCAACAAGATGACACCTCGACCGGATTCATTACGTAACCCACAAATTTCTGTCACATCACAGACTGAAAAGAGGAGCTCATTCAGCGTATTTTTACACATATAGTGCAACAATTCAATAACCATAATTGGCTGGGTGCACGAGCACCAAAAAAAAATTTCAAATGTCAATGATCTCCATGCGACGACTTAGAATTTGTTTCCTTCAAATCAGTTGACACCATTATAAATCAGGATGATGTGGTCAACTATCGCACGAAGTTTTTAAATTCACTATAATTATCGGAACTACCACCTCACAATTTGCAGTTAAAAGTAAGATCAGTTGTCATTATGCTGCGTAATATTAATCAACTTCGACTGTGCAATGGAACTAAACTAGCTGTGAGAAAGCTAATGAACAACGTCATTGAGGTAACAAAAGATAGAATGTCTGGATCCCGCATATACCAATGATTTCAATGGATTTTCCACCATTCGATTATAAACATTCATATCAAGCATTATTTTTAAAAAGTTGATTTTCCTTTTGTTTATTTTAAGTTTATTTTATACAAAAGTTTAGTTTTTTATTTATAGATGAATCACCACAAAATCTACCGGGTCAGCTAGTACCTAAATACATTCTCAACCCCTTCCATTCCACATCATTTATAAACTAAAAGAACTGTAAAATATTGGCGATAATTAGGGGCATTTTTCTTGTTTCCTTTTATTGTGCAACGACAGTTTTAAATTCATTTGACACTTTTTATATTGAACAAACTTTTTTTTTGCTGTTCTTGTAATATGTACCGCTATGAAAGAATAGGGGAAGAGAGAATAGGGGAAGAGAGGAACTAAAAAAAGTACACATGCGAGTGTACTCTTGCAATTCGATTTGCCCACAATTCGTAATTTTAAATGTAAAGTTAGTGTGTATATGCAACTTTAAAGAAAGAACGACAAAAATCGTACAATGTAAATCGAGACTTTGTTGTTGGAATTCTTCAATGAAAATAATGTTTTATAAGGCATGTTTTTTTCTGCAAAGATTTTTTTGACTGAAACTGGAGTTTAAAGTTCTCCTTAAGGCCGTGTCAGATACGACTTTGTTGCTTTGCGTGACATTTGAAACTTTAAAGACAAAGCGTAAATCAAAAGGTGTATGTCACAATGAAAACTTTGACAGCACTCATAATATGTTTGTTTACATACAAAAAAGGTACACATTTGGAATTGTAGAAGTGTTTCTTTTAATTAAAACATTGAAGTGATTTGGAATTGTACAAGTGTTTCGTTTAAGTAAAACATCGAAGTGATTTGGAATGTTAGAAGTGTTTGTTTAGTGTAAAAAAATTCAACTGATTTCGAATTGTAGCGCAAAGCACACAAAAAGTTGAATGTTGGTTAACTTTTCGCTTTGCTTTGCGTCAAAAGTTGTTTATGTGGCACCTTTCATATAACTACGTGCATTTTAACTAAAATGTCAAAGCGAAACTCTGAAGAAAAGCAAAGCAAACGTTGTATCTGACACGGCCTTTACTCATATTATGTTCGTTTCGTTCGTTTTTAATTATAACCATTTTAATTGATTTATTTCAATATGCTTATTATTTTTGGGCGCTTTTATTATTGGAAGATTGTTGACAATATTTGTAGTTAAATATTTTTTGACAATAAATTATAACAATAGTTCCTTAATTTCATTTTAAGTAGTAAACAGAGGCTTATAAATAAATTTCCAGTACCTGTAATAATAACTGATTTTTTCAATTAAAATTTCTCGTAATTGTAATTTATTTGGCTAATAATTCCAAGCAATTTTAGTAATCTAATGAGCAATTGAAAGTTATTGTTGTTATTAAAAAATTTCAACTGCAATTACATACTACATATATGCAATTCCATGTGTAATTCATTCCAAAATGAAAGTGACATTGCCTAGCAGCCATATTCTGTTTAGCATAGAAAGTAATTTTATAACGGATATGGCTAAATTATAAAAATGTATAAAAAAATGAATTCGCCGTAATTTTAGAGCTAAATGTCATCGCTAAAATGATTAAATTTTGAGCTGCTATTTTTATCAAAATAGTAAAAATTTTAGCAACGAAAATTTTAAGCTGCTAATTAAATGTGCATTTTAAGTACAACAATGGAAGACACAAGAAAACGGGTGACAAAAGAACAATATTTAGAAGGCCACAGAAAATTTGCCCATGGCAGGTTAAAATAAAAACTTGTCCATTCTTTTTTAATAAAATAGGAAATTTTTTTTGTAGATTTGTGAATTTCGCCGGGTGAAAAAGTCTTATTGATCAATAGGACGCTATATAACTTAATTCTCTTCTTTTTCCATTAATCTGAAGTAAGATAAAACAAAGGCTCCAAGAATACAAAAACTCATTGGAAAGAAGCTGCATAAATAGCGCTCAGAAATACAAAGTAATGGAATCGGACGAACGAATAATTGCAATTACCACAAAAGTATCTGTTGTTAGGCAAGAAGAAGTCGGTGAACCACTTATATGTTTTCCTTTCTTTCTTATTTAATTTTGACTAAAGGCAATCTTTTTAATTATATATTTTTAATTATATCACTGATTAAATTTTAAGCTGTGGAGAAACGCCACTGACCGAATGCGAGAATCTCGCATTCTAGAATTAATTGCAAATATCAAAAGAAAACACCGGAATCGGAAGAGGGAATAGAAAAGATCGAGAAATACATAAGTAAAGAAATGTTGGAATTAGAAAATTTTACAAGAGAAGTGCAGAATGACTGACATAGTACAGGTCCAAGTCATAGCGCTTAACTCTATAAATAAAACTCAGCAATAATGACAAACACATACAGATTTCACCTTTTTTGTATTACATAAAATAACTTTTCTTTTCATACCTGTACTATATAATTGAATACAGCTCTTGGTTTTTTGTTATATTTTAAAAAAGATCCTATAATTTCAGCATTTGGTGATTTAATGAAAGAATTCTATTATCATAATATATATGTTTCAAAATTTAAAATATATTTAAACTAGGTTTTTTGAAATTCATATTAACAAATCATATTTTAGAAAGTTATTTTAAAACATTTTTAAGGAAAACAAATTATAAAGTGTGGTAATACTAATAGCCAATTAGTTACGGCGAAAATACAAAGTATCGAAAATGAAGAGATTTTTGTTTGTCTCTGTTTAGGCCATAAATATTTTTAGTATTTTAGCGATATATATTTAACTTTAGCCTACCCCCCGGGGGCACATATATATGGTCTTTGGAGAAAGCAACAACTTAGACCTGTGCAACTGGGTGAAAAAAGGGAACTCAGTCCCCTGAAGTCAGCAGGGGTACAACTGCAAACTCCACTTTATTTCCATGGGAATCATGGTTCTATGGTGGCCGGGTTAATTTCACCTTTAATAACACCCACCTGGTGAAATGTTCCCAGATCCAGTGAGCATGCTAGACATGTGTTCTGGACAGGAGTTGGAAAATCTCCAACTCTTAAGCAAAGAGTGATGATTTGCAGCCCTGCTCTGGAATCATCGAAGTTGTAACTAGAAAGTTCTGTTGCATACAATTATAACTTCGGCTTCCTAGGACGAGCATGACGTTCCAAATTATGCAGTGGTTTAGTCCACCATCTGATTAAGGCTTCATGGCCAGGCGCGGATGTAAATCGAATCACACAGTTAACTTTAGCCACGTAAATAACATAATATGGCTGCAGACCAGCTTTTTTTAAATATTTCAAGGCGCAAAACGGGAGTAATATTTGAATGATTTAAACTTTAAGAAAACATCAACCTTTTTAACACAGTAGCACAATAAGGAGAATATCTAAGAAAAAAAACACAAACTTTATTTGCACGATAAAAAATGTAAGTTATGGCAAAAATTATATACAACTTTTAAATTCGCTTTTAAATAGTTAATTAAAATTGCATTTGAGGTAAAAAATATGAAGTGAAAAGCTTGTACACTACACAATCAAATTTTTCTGTTGTCACTTTTATTAGGTAAAAAATAAAGGTGCTAAACATTAACGGCTGTATGCATAAAAACTTAAAGCAGGTTTAACTGCCGTTGTTAAGCACAATTTCCTAAAGTTGTATTCAAAAAACGCTTTTACCTTAAAATACCTTTGTTAACTTTAGAGTAGGAAAAACCTACGTTAAACCTACAATAAATTGACAGTTCAATTTTATTATTGAAAGTTCAAATACAAAACAAATTGTGTTTACAATAAACTG
Organism: Trichopoda pennipes; assembly: GCA_030448955.1. Lineage (NCBI taxonomy): Eukaryota > Metazoa > Arthropoda > Insecta > Diptera > Tachinidae > Trichopoda > Trichopoda pennipes. The sequence goes on along the minus strand of JASKUP010000028.1, from coordinate 7,982,697 downwards.
AGCCGTTTATTTTAAAAGTGGCATAAGTTACTTTGTTATTGTCATCTTTTTTATTTTAAATTAGTTTATATAACATTTTAATTTTTAGCCATTTCAACTAGTCTGTATTTAGTTTTCTTTCTGAAACGGATTTTTCTAATGATTGTGTTGAAATAAAATCTTTTTTCTCCATGTTGCGTACTGTGAGGGATTTTTTCGACAGGGGGCTATTACTACTATTACTATTTTGTCCTTTACATAAGTCACTATGTGCGTTAATATGCTTTTGAGTTGTGACTTTCTTAGATATTTTATATAACACGAAGCAACCGCCTGAGAATAAAAAAATAACAAAATAATGCTAATTATGTGTATTATATTAGATATCACTGTAATAGTTCAGTAAACTGCACTATTCTTTCGAACTAATAAAAATAAGTCCAATAATCACAACAATACTTCACACACACTTATTACATGTTTCCATTTCTTTCACACTAAGCTCCGTAATTAATTTCCTAAGTACAGCGACTAACGCCATTTTCAAAGTAAGCATTTTTGTTATACCGTTAATTATCAACACTTCTCTCAAACAAATCTCAATACTTATTAATATCAAATTTATTAAAAATGAAAAAAAGAAACTGTTCAGTTGTGACTTATGCCACTTTTAATGTAAACGGCTCAATTGACAATTATACTTTGTTATTCCAAAAATTTTTAAAAATGTTTATTAAAACAAATTCAATATAAAACATCTTAACATCTTTATTTTATATTTTACAAAAATATAATTATAATTAAGTATTTTAAACAAAAGTTTTATTGATGTACATGTAATCAAAACAAAGCTCGTTATCCGAATAATTATTTTTTAATATGAACAAATTATTTGTAAGTTCTTCGCATGACTTGCAAATTAACCTTTTTTGGGTGATTTGCTTTTTATTAAAAAGATTAATAAAAAGACCAAAAAAAAACTATGTTGATTTTGCTGAAAACAATAAAAACATTTTTTATTGATCTAACTACCCGGATAAATAATATTCATTTTTATACATCGTTAACTACAACGTGACAACTGAAAATAGTGGCATTGCCAGAATCAAAATACTAATTTTACTAAAGCATACATTAGCTTTATGAATACCATTTTTTAACAAACGTCTGTTAGCCTTAAAGTGTTTGTTAACTAACGTGTACTTTTAAGCTCAAGTAAGCGTTTTTTATGCATATTGGAATTATTGTGAAAATGTATGTTTTTAGTTTTTCATTAATAACTCAAAAACGGTTCCGCGTGCATATATGTACACTACTATATAGAGGAGGATAAAAACAGGAGTCGATTGTCGATATAATTTATTTCTAGAAAGACTTAACAAAAAAAACGTATAAAGCAGCAAACTTTTGAAATAATCCTTAAATATTTTTTTAGGTTTTTAATTAATAACTCGAAAACTAAATCCAAAAAAAAAGGTTGCTACAAAGTTTGTTATCTCCTTCTGGAGCTCATAAGGGGTAATTCAGTTTCAAATAAATGCCACTTAAATTAATTATTTATAAAAGTTTGAAAAAAAACGTTAAAATAATTGTTAATAAATTAAGTAATTCAAATATTTATTTGAGGCATGGTGAATACAAAGAGCATGCGTGGATTTCTTAAAATTAATTTAAATTAAACTCGAACTATATTTCTACTTACCCGAGAAACCTTGGTTAAAGTTGGATACTGAAAGCCAAAAAGCAAAGAAAAAAGTAAATAATAAATCATAAAAACTTATTGTAAATGCCTGATGATCGGAATAGAAAAACGTAGTATTGCCAACGTTATTGCATATTTATGTCAAGTCCATACGCTTCAATACAATATACTCAAGTTTTGCGCTTGCTTACTTAGCTACAGATAGAAATATTCTTTGGAATCAATCATTTGTATTAAAAATGCAAATAATTTAAATATGTATATACTTTATTTTTTGCAAATATTTTAAAACATGTATTTTAGTATTAGTAGAGAAAAATATGTTATAACAATGCTAAATATAAATTTGTTAAAAATAAATATGAATGCGTAATTTGTTTTATTAGAAATTTAAGAAAATAAATGATTAATTAATGTTATTGCTGGCGCTTTTGATACCACAACGTTCAACTTTATGTATATAGAGGTTTATTTTATTAGACACGGTAGGAGAAATGACGGTAACGAGTGCCGCCAGGCAAATTTCCAGAAGTAGTGGAAGAGTAACTATAGCCATAGGGACCTCCGCCTGAAGTGCTAGTACGTTCGCTTCTGTAGTTTGAGCCGTCAGGGCCACTGCGTGCTGATGATTCATAAGTAGACTCATATGTAGAACGTTCAGGCCTAGTGTATGGATTTCTAGAATCATAACTGCTTTTATTAACGGTAGTCTTGTACACGTAGGAGCTTTCATTTGACCCACGAGTACGATGAGTGCCAGGAGCGCTGCTGCATAGGTCCAAACGAGGAGTCTGCGAATTTTCATTAAAATACATTTACAACAATTCTTTTATTGAACAAAATTTTCTAAAGACTACTAAGAATTTCTAACTCTTGGCTGTACAAATTTAAGGTTAGAAAGTAAATTGTCTGTCAAATGATTAAATGTCTACAATTTGGCGTTTATTAAGTAAAAAGTTGGAGAACTTTAGGCATTTAGAAACGCTACACTCTTGAGTAAAAATTTTTTTAATTGTGAAAATTTACTATTAAATTTCACCGAACCACTTCGTAACATTTGAGCAGCTCTTCCTTGTAAGCGGGCTAAATTCAAGGCCCTGGTATTGTTGTTGACAATAGATCAAAACGATACGCTTGTAGAGACCGTAATGTATGCATCATATCCGCTGTAAAATGTTGAATATGAGCCTGAGAACATCGATTCGTCGACGTTCGTAAAAATTGAGCATTACGACAGGTACTTTTCGCAACATTTTGCATAAACATCTTCATCTTCACGCTTATAAAATCCAACTCATTTAAGAAATGAAGGCGGCGAAAAACAAACAAAATTGTGGCACGTGGGGCTCACAAAATCTACAAACAGTTTTCAAAAAACGATTGCATTCAAAAAAATTGACTGTATGGTGCGATTTTTTGTTAAACGACATCATCGGCCCGTATTTTTTCGAGAATAAGCAAGGAAACGCCGCCGCCACCGTGAATTCTTTGCGCTACCAAACCATGGTAACAAAATTGACTAATGTTGACATCAGTCACCTTGGCAATATCAATTGGCCGATTTGTTCTTGTGATTTACTGCCGCTGTTTCATTCATGTTTGTGGGTTGCATGAACACCCCACAAACAATTGACGCTTTGAAAGATGAACTTCTGCGCTGTATTGGCTAGATAAGCGAAACTTTGTTGCAAAAAGTGGTTTAAAAATTTGTGAAAAAACCGGATGTGTACCGACATGCTAAAGGTCATAATATATAATTAATTACCATATTTCTACTTTTAGTTGTCAAAAAAGTTTGTCTTTTAAGCCAATTTACTTCCTTGCCTAAAATTTAACCACAGACAGACAGAGTACATTATTAAAGCGAACAAATATATTTCTCTTTTAAGCGGGCAACACTTCTATAACAGAACACGGACATTTTTTTCACACGATATATAACATTCTAGTTCCGGACATAACTGTAGAAGTTACAGCATCATAACGCTATTTTTAAATTTACATTTTTCTTTATTCGTTAAATAAAACGTGCATGTAAAACGGAGAGTTCCAGAAAAATGAAAAGCATGTTGTCTTGAAAGTAGTAAATACAAACATTTTAAGATTCTTATTGTACACTTGAAAAATGTTGCCTTGATTTTATATATTTTTAATGAAAATTCTGTTTATTTTGTGTTATTTGCATACTTGAACTCGTATGTTTTTGTTTTGCAAACAAAAGTGTTTAATTATTAAAAATTAATTAATTAATTATTCTTATTGTTTTTGTGTCTCTCATAAACGGATACTTCTAAGTGTACTCTTAATAGAGTACACTGTATAAAAGTCTCTGCTTTATTAAATTTTAAAACTAAAATGCACCAATATGACTATTAACCCAAACTCCAAATTGGGCTTAATGAATTGAATTTGAAACATGTTTGAATTGAAATAAAAATAGTGAACTTATATGTATGTTAATATGATTCGATTTAGTCAAATAATGATAAATGATAAATAATGAAAAAAAAAATGTCGAACAAGCAGCAAATGACAACAAATGTAAAAATAAAGAACAAAAAAGGCACACAGTTACATTTAATACACACATACATACTATATTATTACACATATGAAAAGCTATATATATTCTGTCGAAATTTTTTTTAACCTAAAGCCTGGTACTCTATTTGAATTTTGCCAAAAACAGTTGAGCAACATTTGTGATTTCGCTTGAAAAAGTTGACAACTTGCTAGTGGTGAAAATAAAGAAGCTTAAAGGAAAACTGCTGTTTTTATTGCCTTTAAGTATCCAACATTTTTTCAATTATGTAAACAAAAACATTGTTTAGATGTGATTTGTATATACAAGAAATTTGTAATGGAAAAAAATTTGTTACTAGTTACATTTACTTGATTTTTCTTTTTTAACCAACTTAAAACATAAAATTACAAATAATGTACAGTGAACTCGCAGAAACGTGAACACCCACTAACATGAACATTCAAAAACCTGAACATTTTTTTTTCGTACATTGACTACTCTAAAACGTGAACAAAGACTGAAGACTCTAAAACGTGAACTTTTTATCGAACGTTAAAATTCAATTTTGTAAGCCTATTTAAACATTTTGGGATTCCCCGCAGAAGAATCTCAAAGTTTGTTTGTTGTAAACAACTTCTGTTGCAGGATAAGTAGTTTTGGTATTACCGCGGCAGTTCTACTGGAAGGATCTCTCTGTGCTGACTATGCATATAAATATTAAATATGCATATAATATTATATAATATTTTTTATTGAAAATATGTCTAATAAAAAAACAAAAGTGTTAACTCTTCAGGAAAAGTCTGATATTTTAGAGCTTTTATGGAAAAGTTCACCTGTAACTGGTTTGTCGAAAAAGTATAATGTCGTCAAATCGACGATTTGTTCAATAAGAAACAAAAAAGATGTAATTTCGAAATGTGTTAATAATACATTTTCGGATCGTGGAAAACGGAAAACACTGTATTCTTCTTAAAATGAAAGATCTCTGTACTAACTTAGACATTAGTAGCTTAGAAACCCTTTTGCAACCCATAGTAGCATAGTACATACATATATTAAAATATGGCAGAAACTTATAAAAAGTAGAATCAAAACATGTCTTATATGTGAAAAATAACGCACTTTATTTTAAATTAAATAAAAGATAAAAAGAGACTTAAATATGTTATAGAAAAAATTCAATCTAAAACGTAAACAATTTCGAAAACGTGACACCCTCGGTAAAAATTAGTTCACGTTTCTGCGAGATTACTGTATTGCTCAGCTGTACGAAATTGAATTGTTTTGCAGTTGAAAAAAAATGCTGCCAGCAGCATTTTTCAATTGAAGAAAAAATTTTGTCTGCAACATTTCGCAACTTTTAACAAAATGAGTAGAGTACAACTACAACAACATTTCTTTTTGTTTCGTTTTTAGTTTTTATCATGAATAGAGTACCATGTTTAACTCAATATGAAGTTGGCCTTAAAATTTGCCTTTGAGTTGAGAATAAGTCGAATTCATAGCACGTAACTCCTTTTGCTTCAAAAGCAATGCGGTGCAGTCCCCTTCTTATAAACTCGGTTTACTTGTGAAAAGTTATTTTTTTTAGTTTTCTGTTTACTTTTGCCCACTAACAACTCCCAGCGCGCTCAAAGACATAATATACTTTAAATATTAACTAACAACCATAAAATATTCATGTGTTTACTATTTAAAATGGTTTTTTAACTCAAAGAATCTTACAAAACTAATTCAGCTGCTCATTGGCATAATCATTCTTCAGTGCGAAATCACCAACACATCCACATTGTAAGCATATTCTCTGCTTAACGGCTCCGGCTAATAAGAAGCTTCGTGAAAACGCTGACTTCCAAATTAGCACTCTATACAAAATATTTTATAATAATAAAATTTTATTTTAAGAAAAGGATGTTTTTGCTACTCTGTAACCTTTTCTATTTAGTTTATATTTTATTTGACTTTGCTTACACCCAATTTACATTGTACGATTTTTGTCACTGCAATTCCTAGTTTGTTGTTGTAAATAAAGGTTGTAAAGAGAATAGGAGAAGAGAGGAACAAAAAAAGTACACATTATTTACCAACAAAATATGCATTGCAGCGACAAAAATCGTACAATGTAAATTGGGTGTTAAAATTTCTGTAAAACTTATTAAAAATGAAGGCATTAAACATATTCGACACAGTAAGTTAAACTAATTCAAAATACCACCAGCTGTCTTTTCCGGCTGGTAGACAACTAATTAATTACAATTATTAAGTAGCTGGCTACTTGAGCGGCAGCAGTATCATAAACACCTGATATGTTTATTTTCTGTTTCATTATAAATATTAAAAAATCTATATCGATATCTTTCAACTGAAACTTAGCAATAATATAAAAATATAATACAAATAAAAATTAAATATTACAAAGCTCAAAAAAGGAAATCCACAACTGAATTGAAAACTTGAAAAATATAAACAGCTGCTTTGTGTTTCAGTGGTGCCACTTTTAAAATATTTACACAATTTTTTAAAACAATCAACGAAATAAATAAATTAAATAAATTTCTTACAGAGACAAAAAAAAATTGTTGAACGGCCAGACCTAATTGGGTGGGCGTACAATTTGTCCATCCGAAAAGCTAATTTTTAAATAACTCCATCATTTGTAAACCAACGGAACGGTAATTGATTGTTGCCCAATTATTGTTAATACAATTTAAGAAAAACTATTTATGATAAAAAGTTTATTTTTTAAATACTTTTCAACACCTTACTGAGCATTGATTTTTGACAAGAAAATCTGACGCTATGATAAAAACACTCAAGTTTCTTTGAAACTTTTTCCGTTCCGAGACAAATTTACACAATTATTTTATCGTCTAGAAATAAATGGAAACTTTGCATCCCGGGAAAAAGTATTTTAATAATTTCACAATAGACATGAAATTTAAAAGGTGTTAAGTTTAAAAACAGAAAGGTTCTTTGGTCAAACACTTCTCAGAACTCAAGGAAAAAACTTTCCACTTGTTGTTTAAAAAAACAAAATTTTCCTTTTTATGAAATTTACATAAGGAATTTACTAATTCAACCTTAAAAAATTATAATTAGTTTTTTTTTAAATCGCTTATTCAACATTTTATGATTTTCTTTCTTTTCAAAGCACTTATATTATTTGACAGTCCTTGATGTATTGACATCACTATCCTAAATAAATCTAAGGTTGCGGCAGCTACAACGTTATTCGTGTAGCTGTGTAACATGTAATTGTTTGGGTAAGAATGTGTGTATTTTAGTTTTTACAGATTGTAGTCTATAACCTGCAATGTCGAAAATGTTTAATGCATTACACAGAACGAAATAATTTCATATTGTGTTTTAATAAAACAACATCATGTATGTACAAAAATACCAACTAAATACTTATAAATAAGACAATTTTTCCCTCGATTTTAGCACTTTTACAAGAAATAATTCTATTTATTAGGCTCTTTATGTCTAAATTTTTATTGAGAAAGAAAATGCAACAGCATTTTCTCGATCGTTAAACATAAGTATGTCATCAGCAGACAAGACAAAAAAAATATTACAAAATCGAAAAAAGAACAAGAGCAAACACTTAAAAAATGTTTTATAATAATTCTTCCACATAATCAAACTCATTACAGTATACTATCATGTGGGTTTTTATTTTTTTAAGTTTTAAGTTTCTACATTTAGCCATTAGAAGAGTTGTATATGAAGAAAAGCTTCATTCTAACGGGTGCGCAAGTTTGACACTTTTTTGAAAACCTCATTGATACCAATGTAAAATGGAAATTGGGAATTACTTTTGGAAAACGACAGACGTCCGCTCTTTTTACAAAATTTCAAAACACATTTTGTAATAAAGCTTTGCTTATATCGCCAATCCAGCCCCGAATTTCACCTTTAGACGTGTGGGTTGTTCGTATAAACGCGGTCCTTTAAATGGCCCTCGAGGTAATAATCCAGCGGCGTTAAATCACAATAACGAAGCGGCCAATAGACATCATCAAATCGAGAAATTACACAAACGTAAAATTTCTCATGCAATAATTGAAAATTGGTTGGCTTTTGACGTCGTCTTGCTAAAATCTGATCATCAGCCAATTGTGGTCACAAATTTGACAGCACAGAGAATTCATGAACGTCGAGAAGTTGATGTTCAGGGCACAATACTTCTGTGCAGCAGATATACTTGCATCACTATGGCCACTACGAGCGTATTGTTTTGGTCTATTTTCAGCAACAATACCGTGACCCTCGAATTTAGCAATAAATTACATACAGCGGTCTAAGAAGGAGTCTGATTGCGAAATTTTTTTCCATTTTGATAGTAAATTTTCTCCATTACATTTCTTTGCTTAAAAGTTCCATGCTTAATATTTCCCAAATTTTTGCTAAATAAATATCACGGGATGACAGCTCAATTTCTAACATTTAACCATTTGACAGACATTTTACTTCATAACCTTAAATTTGCCCACAAGTGAGAAATTGATGTAATGAATAAGAATAAGAAACTAACTACCTTTAAAGTTTTTGAAACGATAAAAACATAAAAGAAGCAGGAATATTAAATCTTAAGATTATTTAATGTTTCAAAAATTTAAAACATTTAAATTTTTTTAGAAAATAATTGTAATTTAACTTTGAAAAAAACCGGCATTCCAACATATTTCTTCACTTCATTTTAAAGCGGCGAGAAGTGAATTCGCTTTGATATTAAAAATGTTACGTCTTCGGTTTAGACAATATTTTAATATCGTTAATACCCACTAATATTTTAATAGCCTGTTTCCACGACAATTTGAATCTCGTGTTTCGCTCTCTGAAGCAAGTTTATGAATCATGCTGTTTACACGACTCATTTTTATGCTTCGATTTGGTGGTTGTTATTAAACAGAAAAACACAAGTTGAAAAACAACAACAACAGTTGAAAAACAACAGAAGATATCCTTCTTGCCGCGATAGCATTAAGTATAACTTTTTTTCCTATCCATTTTTTTTTAATTTTATAAAATTAAAATAAATTAACACACCCACAAAACAATTATATTTTTTAAGTTTTCACTTTTAACTTTGTTTTGTTTGTAATTTTCCTTTGTTTAAAAAAATGTTTAATTTTGACAACTAGTGCAGATAAACTTACGATAAAAATTAGGGAAGAGAGGATTTTTACTTGATTCGCAACTAGCTTCAATATGAATCTACCAGCTTCGCTCTCAAAATTTTGTATGGCGAAGCAGGTTGATTCGCTTATGATTGGGGTGTGAAGCAAGAATAGAGAGCGAAGCAGGTGCCGTGGAAACAAGCTATAAGGCCTATTATTTATACAATTAGTTTGATTTAGAATTTTTCCTTTAAAAAAATAACATTTTCCAACTGTTTAAATAGTTTATAAGTTAACGTAAGTCTTTACAGATTTGTTTAAGCATTTGACAAGTTTTTATTTTAATTTTGACATTTGTTAAATTTTGTACATTGTGTTTAGGCTTTAGAACTTTGAAACGTAAAAAAACTCGTATCAGGAAGAGCTGTATAAGTCAAAAATATACATTAAAACATAAAATACGGAAATTGTTTTTTAAAGTAAGTAGTCGTGTATCTGTTGAACATCGCATGTGATTTAGGATTTCGGAAAGTTTCAATTTCAACCGGCAAATATTCAGAAGCCGCACGATGCATGCCTGGCAATATTACGCTTAAAACATCGTGTGGTGTTCTGCCAGAGTTCCATTGCTGCCAAATTCAACGTTCTCAATATGTTGGCGTACCATACACAAAATACGCTCGCGATTTCTATCACGGACTGGTACGTATGGCTTAATTGGCTTGTTGAGGACTTTATAGCTCGGTTTAATGTCGGCTTTATTAATTGGATCCAAAACAGAACTTTTAAACTCTCCACGTTTATTTTGACATCGGCCAAAAGCTGTAATTGGATCAGCAATCAAAGATGGCCGAGGCACAAATGGACACTTTTGCCAGTCTATTGGTGTTTTTGCTGGTCTCTGTAAATTGCCCACATAGAAAAGTTTTAAAAACATTTTGGTTATTGTTTATACTTTTTTTATGCAATAATTAGCTTAATAGTTTCCATTAAAGCCCCATTAATTTTTATTTATTATGCATTTACATGCGCATATCATGTAGACAAGCTCTACAGGGCGAAACACAATCATATATTTACAAAAATAGCAGCTTTTATCAATCAGGCTTTTTTCAGATTTTTATTCTAAATTTAACAAATGTCTAAAAAACTAATAGGAAAAAGGAATAACTACTTTAGTGCAAGTTTTTAATAGTTATGGATGGACAAATTTGGGATTAGCAAGTAAATTGTCTTTCAAATAATTAAACGTCATGAGGTGTCCTCTTCTAAAATTTATGTAGTTGAGAGATTTTTAGCGTGGAACATTACACTCTTGAACACAGAATTTTAATTGTTGACAATTGATAAAACAATACGAATAAGCCTGGAAAACCAACACGTCTATGTCCGCAACAATTGGGAGTCATTAGAGGCACTTTGCGCAACATTTTGCATAAAGATCTTCATATGCACGCTTATAAAGTTTAACTCGTTTAGGAATCAAAGCCAACCGACCATTGGTTGCGTCGAACGTTTGCGCATTGGCTGTTTGAAAAACTTAACGAAAACAACGCATTTTTTAGCAAAATCTTTAGGTGATCATGTAAACAAAATTGTCGGAAAGACGTATGATCTTTGCTTTCAGCAAGACGCGGCATAAGCCACTCAAAAGTTTCAGCTCTTGCATAAAAAATTTCAAAGAGAAATGTCAATTGGCCGTCTCTTTTATGTGATTTAACGCAGCTAGATTATTTTCTCTGGAGCCATTTCAAATAGCGAGTTTACTCACAGACACTCTTTTTATAAATGGAATTCGTTACTTCATTGACTAGAGCGTTGTTGAAAGAAATGCTTAAAATTGTTACGAAAAGAACGGAAGACTGCTAATCGATTACCGGTGGGCATTTCCCCGACGTCATATTGCATTATTAATTTCCATATTTCTACTTTACATTGGAATCATTAAAACTAAAGTTGTCATAACAGAGTGTGTGTTTTAGACCAATTTATTTTCTAATTTCAAATTTACCCACCCTTTAGCAATGAATTAAATTAGTGTAAATTTTATGATAAAGCAGGGGTAATAGCTATAGTTTGTTGGGAGAGCAGTGGGGCGTGACATTTTAGTAAATGTTAAGTGATTAAAAAAATATTTCATACTGCATTTTTATTAAAACAACGATATAATATGACAAATTAATTGAAAACTAAATGTGTTAAAAGTGATGATAAAAAAGATTAAAATTCTTAATTAGAAAATAAACTGTTGTTTAGTTTAAAAATTAGTAGTGTGTTTTTAAAAAATATATAAAAACAAAAATTTTTATTTTAACAGTTTTCATAATATAAAAGTATTTACTTATATACGCGTGTATTTGATAAAGAGTGTTTTTATAGGCGTGTATAAAGAGACGTTTCAGTTGGCAACACTTTTTAACTGGTAGCAATTTTATCGGTTGGTAAGTGATTTACGTTTAAATTAGTTTGGCATATCGACATAAATTATTTGAATAATCATGGTTATGTTCAAAAAAAGTCCACCAAAGTAATTAATTCGCTTTACTTGAAGCGTTTGATAATACTCCTCCTCAGAGACGTTATACAATTCGTACGGAAGAAATCATTACTGCAGTAGAGCTTAACATAAAGACCTGAATCGATTTATCCGCCATTGTGCATGGAATTGAATATGTTTCGATTCACTTTATAGAAGATTTTACGGAAAGATCTTGGTTTGCGTACATACTTGCAAAGTTCAACTCGTTCAAAATTTGAAACAACAGATTTCGTGAACCGGTCCAAACCAAGTATGTCGTTAATCCCGTTATAAGTGAAGTTTGTTTAGATATAAAGGTCATTTTGTTTGAATAGTGCAATAAATATAATAGTGATGATAATTCTCACGTGTATGTGGAGACACTATTGCATTTAGAAAACAGGCCATTTGCTGACCATTCGTTTATCAATTGAACAGCCATATTGGGTAGGAGCATTTACACAAGATGGAGCAACATATCACACAGCTCGTGCCATAATTAATTTAGTGAAGGAAATGTTTGGTAACCGCATAGTTTGACGTCTCTAAGATCGTGCGATTTAAGCCGCTGGACTATTTTTGGTGTAAAGCTGCAAGTTTACGCTGATAAGCCCAAAACTATTTAAAACTTGGTAGACAGCATTCGCCGCTTTATTGCCGATATACCGCCACAACAGTTCGAAAAGATAATCGACCGTCAATTTAAACAATGCATCTTTTTTTTGTTCAATTTTAAAGTACTATAGCTCTATAACAAACACCCTTTATATAAAATGTTATTCATTGAATATCAAAATGGCTACAGAGAAAAACTTATGTAGTTGCTTTACAGTTCTCAAGGTCATATCAAAAAATTAATTTTATTTAAAATATTAAAAAATTTACCGACAAAATTAGCAAAAATTAAAGTAATTGCGACCTAGCCAACAACAACAACTAAAAAAAACACATGACCACTTGTGTTGACGACTCAAGCCAATCCGCGAGCACGGTATGAGCTGATTTCGTTAGGTATTTTAGTTTTATATCTAACAACAAGAGATTTTAACTTAAATTATGATCGTTAGGAATAAGAATGAACTTTACACAAGAGAGCCTTTCCGCACAACAGTGTTGCATTTAATTAGTGCCGTACAAAAATAACATGCAGAGCAATTTTTTTTTTAAAAAGACAAATCATATTTTGCAAGAAATATCCGTCGCCAAACCAATATATTCAGGATAAAACAGAAGTAAGAGCTAACTGATGAGTATATTCAAATCTATTAGCTGGTATTTTACCTGAACCTCAAATATCGGGTGGGAAAATTTTAAGTTATGAATTAAATTGTCTGTCAAGATTGTCATTCTTTGACATTTATTTAGTAAAAAGTTTAAAAATATTTTTCATGGAATGTTACACTCTTGAGAATTTTAATTGTAAAAATTTGGTATCAAAATGGTGAAAATTTCACTGTATAGGCCGTGTCAGATAAAACTTTTGCGTTGCGTCAGAGTTTCGCTTTGACATTTGAGTTAAAATGTACGTAAATGTATGAAAGTTGCCACATAAAGCACTTCTGACGCAAAGCAAAGCGAAAAGTTAACCAACATTCAACTTTTTGCGCGCTTTGACAAACACTTGGCTTTTATTATTTGTTTTTGTGTAATTGTGTGTGGGCGTAAACAAAAAATTCATGAGTGTTGTCAAAGTTTATTGTGACATACACCACTTGATTTACGCTTTTGCTTTAAAGTTTCAAATGTCACGCAAAGCAACAAAGTTTTATCTGACATCGCCTTATCTGTTTGTAAAAATCGAGCAGCTTTTACTCGTAATCAAGCATCTTCCGACACCGCCACATAAATTTGTGGCTCACGGTATTGTTGCTGACAATAGAACAAAACAATATGCTCGTAGTGGCCGTAGTAATGCAAACAGCCGCTGTTCAGCAAGCAACGATTTGGCACCCTTGAGACACTTTACGCAACACTTTTTATAAAAATATTCATCCCCACGCATATAAAACAGCTCATTAAAGAATTAAAACCGATGGACATTTGTTTGCGTCTACCGTTTGTGAAATGCCTGAAAAACTGATGTTGACATCAGTGATCTGTGGTTTCAGCAAGAAGGCTCCGCAAGCCACACAGTCACCTAAAAAGTTAGTTATTGTATGGGAAGTTTCCCGGTCGCGTAATTTCTCAATTTGGCGATTTCAATTAGCCGCCTCGCCGCTAGATTATTTTATCTGGGCCCCTTGAAAGACCCATAAATAACTCTGAAAAACGAAATTTAGCACTGCATTTGTTGCACAATATGCTTTAAATGTCCATCTCTGCTTACGTGCTAGAGATGGACATTTATCCGACACCAATAATAATTATTAAGCACTAAAATTAAAAGCAGGCGTTTTTTAGTTTAAACTTTGTTTTTTCTCTTTGCTGTTTGAGACCTGTTCATTCTAATTTCGTTAGTTTGTTTTGACGAAAATATTCAATTTATTTCGCGAATAAAATATGCCTTATAAATCAAAGTATTTTTATTACTTCATTTCTCTGATTGAAGTTTCATTTGATAGAAAACTGAAGCATGGGATTGGTTTACATATATTTTAGTTTTCTATCAACCAGGGAGCACATCACTCGATATCGCGTGCATATTCGATTTCTTCAATTTTCGATTCCTAAAATTTTTTGTATAATGATATTTTTTCGTAATTTATATTAGGTAGTACTATTTTTTAGCACCATGTAAGAATACATATGTCAATAAGAAAATCAATATAAGCAAATAGGTGAAAAATAGTAAAATTTTTGTTACAAATTAAAATGGATTTAATTTGTTTAATTCCTCATCTAAGAAACGATATGACAGGAAAAATCCTTTTTCATTGAGTAAGCTATCATTCCATAAATATAAAAGAAGTTTCCGGCTGTTCAAAGAAGCTTTTTAAATGTTCTTTTTGAAATAAATATTTCTGGTTCGCGTGGACGTCCGTACCACCTTACAGTTTTACGCCACATTCAGCCTTTTGGCCAGTAGCCCCTTTCAGCATAATGCAGGGAATTATTTTTTTTTTAAACGTAAGTAAAATAGAAATCAAATCGGATTCCAAAATTATCCCATTTTTGTTAAACCAATCTAAAGACTACACGCAATATTTTATGGAGAAGTTTAGAATCCCTGAAAGTATTTATACGACAATATGTGAAAACTTCGATTTCCAAGCACCAATAGAAAATGATTTTATTTTCTTTAATGGATAAGGGTTTCAATATCTTTTTTCTTTTCTTTATTTGTTTTGTTTCACACCTACTTTTTAGTTGATTAGCAAATTAGCAGTTGATTGCAATTTCGAATATATGTATATATTTTGGTAACAATTGGCGCGATCCACAAAACTTTTCGACCACAATGCTGAAGATAAAAGTACTTTTTGTGTCTTATTTTTGCTGTTTTTTTATGAAAGCTGATATTTTTGCTTCTTTTTCTGCTACCTTTTTTGCAACTCTGTTTTAATTTCAAAAATAGTTAAGTGATATCACAGTAGCCAGTTAAAAATATTCGTAAAATAAAAAGTTAGAAAAGTTAAATGTGCTTCTATTACAGCATTTTGTAATGATTGAGCCAGTTCACATTGGATTAGTTGTGCTGGTCTAACATGGCAGTTTGTGGGCATTTTCGGTGAGGGGGGTAGTTTTTGGTTGGCACAATTTTTCTACCAGCTTCAACCCCGCACAACGAGAACGAAACTAATACACGTGCATTTAAGAAAACGCAGGTCTGTGTGTTTTTTTTTGCAGAGCGATTTTTAGTCTTCAGTTGGCTATCGTCATGTTAATATGAATATGAATTCAAAAGTAGATAAATAGATTTCATGATATTTATTTTTATCTTTTTTACCTAAATATGTTTTAATCTTTGAAACAGTCTTTTTAATTAAATTTTAACGATATATTTTTTCAATATTTCGCTTTCCTAAGGAAAGCTTGTTCAGGAAAAATTAATTTTTAATAACAAAAATTAATAACAAATTGAAAAAAAATTTTTATTTAATTAAAATAAAAAAGGTCAAATAAGAATAAAAATAATTTTACAGAAAATAAAATTAGAAAGAAACTTTTCATCATCACTTAATCCAGTCATATTTATTTTGTAATGCGTATACTGTGGTGTATTTCGAACGAAAAACAAACGTGAAATGAATAAAAAACACTAACACACAAAGCTGTGTATACGTATACAATTTTGTGCTAGAATAATTAGTCTAGTGTGTTTTGGAAAGAACTAAAGTTATGCGGAACAAATATTAATCCAATGTGAACTGGCTCATTCGTTGCAACTATTGTGGTCTGATGGTAAAGTACAAAAACAATGGACTGGATTTGATATTAATTTTCTGTATTAAGGAATAAAAGATGCCAAAGTGTGACTTGTATGTTGAAATATCTTCACTAAGGGCAATGTAGACATGTTTTATAAAAGGTATCCATCGATTAGCTGAATTTATTCGAACAATTTTTGGTAAAATCAAATTGATTTTAAATGTTAAAAATATTTAATTAAAAGTAACTATTATGCGATTGTTTTTAAAAAGTTATGGTAAAAACAAATTTTGTTTACAGGCGCCGCGGAAAAAGAACTTTCTAAAAATGTATCCTAATGTAAAACTTCCAACATCTTCATGCCCAACTCGTTGAGATACTTGGCTAGAAGCAGCAATATACTTGCTAGGCTGAATATCTTGAAGAGTTTAAAGACGTTGTTTTAAAACTTGACAGTCAAGATATCTATTTAATTGTCCAAGCCAAAAAAATATTTAGAATCGGAACCAAGTTTTTTGGTAGGGATCATTAATCTGAGAGAGTATTAATGCTGTATCAAGAGTTTTCGAAAGATTGTGCAAGATGGAAGTTCAACAATACAAAAAAATTTGAGGCATTATTTAAAAAAAGTCCCTGATAACAGCAAGTTTTGGAAGTAAACGGTATCGTTGCAAAAGATGAATACATAAAAAGTATGTACTCGAATGAAATTCTCAAATTTAAATTTAGACGTCAATCTGTGTCGTTGCAGAAATGCTTCATTTTGCTATTTTGTAAATTGTGTTTGCGTTTCCGTAATTTATTTTGTAAGTATTGTCTTTTTATTATTATATTTTTATCTCGCCTGGTTATGACAACTAGCCAACCACTAGTGAAATGATCGTAATAGCAGGCTAACAATGCCAATAAATATTGATTGGAAAGCGATATCCTAATAAGAAAATGTAGGATTTAAAAGGCGCTGTATTGAGCTGCTACATCATTTATAATACCTACCATATACATATGTATATATATTTTTTAATCTTGTAATTTACCCAGTTCCCTTGATGTACTTTTATATGATAAAGTAGTGTATAATCCTCTGAATCCTTAATTAATTTTTTAACAGGCAGTGAATTATTCATTTACTGCTCTAATCAATTAAAAGTTTATGACATGTAATATTGATATTACATTTTAAAACAGTTGATGTGTCATATTGACAACCATAAAAAGTATTTTATAAACAAAATTTGAGGTTAGGAAGTAAATTGTCTAAAACACAGACTTTTTTAGCAACGTTGTTGTTATTGATACCAATGAATGTAGAAATATGGGAATTAATAATGTAATATAATGTTGCACAAATATCCAAACCTACCACGTCGACAGGCGTGCGCTCTTTTCACAAAATTTTGAATTACATTTTCCAACAAAGCTAGGCTTGTTAATGTAACACCGAATTTATCTTTCAAAGCGCCAGTTGTTTGTGGGTTCATGTCAACCCAGTATTTCTAATGGCACCAGGGAAAATAATCCAGCGGCGTAAAATCACAAGAACAAGTCGGTCGAATGATATTTTTCATGCAATAATTGAATTGTTTTGGTGATTGTGAGGATCGATGCCATCCTGCTGAAACCAAAGGTCACTAATGCTAACATTTTCAAATGGTGGACACAAAAAATTGATTTTCATGGGTTGGCAGCGCAGGCAAATGATGCGCCTGACCGTAAACCGCGCCATACTGTCATTTTCTTTAGATATACTTTTTTTTGGAGTACTGTGTGGGTTTTGTGAGCCCTAATTGAAAATAAGTCTTATCACTAAAGATAATTTTGCGGAAAATGCTTTGTATTCGTTCAGTTTTTCAAACAGCCAATTCACACACGACACAAAAAATGGTCGGTCGGTTTTAATTTTTGAACGAGTTGACCGTTATAAGCAAAATGATGCGCAAAGTACCTCTAGTGATGCCCAATTTTTGCGAACGTTGACAAGTTTATGTTCCAGGCTCATTGTCAACACTTTGCTATACAGCGGCTATGTTTGCATCACTACAAGGCGTATTGTTTTGGTCTATTGTCAGCAACAATACCACAGATCTCTAGAATAGTGATTAAATTTCGCACAGCAGCCTCAAAAGAAACTTGGTTACGACGATAAACTGCTCGAATTTGATAAAGTGATACAGTGATATTTTAACCATTTTGATAGTACATTTTTAAAATTAAAATTCTTTACTCAAGAGCGTAACATACCATGCTTGGAATTTCCGAACTTATTACTAAATAAATGTCAAAATATGACAGCTCAATTCATGACATTTTATCATTTGACAGATATTTTACTTGCTAACCTCAATTTTAAGTTAAGGTAAGCCGTCAAAATAATAATTGTTTGTTATTTGTAAAATGAAGAGCATTTCTTATAACATATAAAAAAATAAAAAATACGTTTAACATAAAACTGACATAACATAACCAATAACGTATAAGGACTTTTCATATGTGATATACCTGTAAATCTTTAGGTATTTTATTTTTATTATGCACATACATACATACATATATTAAAAATTAAAAAAAAAATAATAATAAAATATGCAATTTCAAACGTGCTTCAATTCCGACCAGGTGCACTACTTTCATTTTCATGTGTAAAACATTTCATATTTACGATTAAAATAAATAAAAATTTTCTGATATCAAGTAAGGCACAAATACAATTTTAAGGCATTTCGAATATTTTATGTTCGTTTAATGAAAATTGTGTTAAAAATATTCACATAAAATATTTCAAATACATATTTGATAAAATACATATATGCCAGTTGCTATTTGGGGTATAAAAATACCATTCGGCAATTTCAAATTGTAGCCAAATCCAATTATTTTGCACACGGTTTATTTTTTAAAATTAATCATTATTTTTATTTTAACTAATAAAGAAAATGGTATTGAATGGTTTTTCACCTTTAAAATTTCTACAAAATTTATGCCCTTTTAAGGATAGTTCAAAATTTTTATTTTCTTTTTTTTCACAATTACGTCGTTATCCAAAAAAAAAAAAATATCACACTACACTCTACTCTAATCATTTTATTTTTGATTTCAGCTATTCTAGCAAAAAAAAATATATTTTTTTATGTAAGCGTATAAAATAAATTTAAAAATAAAAAACCTTACCGAAACTGCATAAGACGTAACAATTGGCCTTGAAGAATAAGATCTGCTGGTAGTAAATCCACTTTCGTAAACCATTTTCGTTCGATAAATTAATTTCAAAACAAATCAAAATAAGATTTTTTATGAATTAAACAAAAAAATATGTAAATTTTTTCGTAAATGAGGTTTGTATAACTCGTTTCGTGTGTGTACTTAACGCCCGTTCAAAATCTTCTGGTCGTTGGTGGAAAATATATTTTAGAATAATGTTACATTTATTTGTTGCGCTATTAGTGCTAAATTATTTTTGGAAAAGTTTATCATTATTATTATGTATACTTTATATGTATGTATGCACAGAATGTGTCTAGAATTGTTTTGCATACATATAGTCAACGTAAATAATGAAAATACAAACAAACACATTTTCCCAAATTTCTATTAGTGAGCAGGCGAATGACATCATAACTTTGCTCTCAATTTATTTGCATGAATAATTTTTGTAAAATCACATTGAGAAGAGAGCAGAAATATTTTTCTCGTGACATTTAAAACTCGTCAAAGTGTTGTAAAATTTTTGACAAGCACATATTGTATTTTGATAATATTAATAACAAATTCACATAAATACATATATTTATAAAGGGTATTTCTTATAAAGGTAAAGAATGAAATTAAAAAATTAATTTATCAAATTTAAATGAAATTCAATTTATTCGAAAGATAATCTTTTGACATTATAATTTAAATATGACTTAGGGCATATGACCGCCACGGTCGCAGTCCAACCTCCCGGGTTTAATTATCGTAAACTTTTTTGCACCGTTTAAATCCGTATATCAGCAATAATGCGGTGTATGTTGCCGATCCATCGTTTTGAACTTATCAGCGTAGACTTCACCTTCAATCACATAATCCTGGAGACTAATCTATGGATCCGAAACTATGCGGTTACCAAATATTTTCTTAAATAACTTAATTATGGCAACAGCTTTCTGAGATGTTGCACCGTCTTTTTGAAGCCACAGCTCCCGCACATCATGATAAAAAATGTCAATAATCGCGGCTCTATATCATTCGCTATTGAATGTAAAGTTTTAACCAGCATAATCTTCCATATAATCAGTTGCTTGTGGTGGCCAAGTGACTTCGCCAAATCCAGAAATTAAGCAACCGGGAAATTTCTCAAATTGGTTGTCATGGGTTGGCGAATTCACTGTAACAGCATTTCCTAGTTTATTTTTCAAAAAAAAAAAAAACGGATTGCTGATGCCGCCTGATCGTAAGCAGCACTATACGGCCACTTTCTTTTAATGAAATGATTTTTTCAGGACTGTTAACGGATTTTGTAACAATTTTGTTTGTTTACATAAATTACGAAAATGAAAATGAGCGGCATCACTAAAGATGATTTTATTGGAAAATGCGTTTGTTTACATTCAGTTTTTCCAACAGCCAATTCACAAAAGTTCGACGCAAGCAATGGTCGATCGATTTTAGTTCTTGAACGAGTTATAAGCATGAAGATGAGGGTCTTTATTTAAAATTTTGCACAAAGTACCTCAAGTTGATTTTCAACACTTTGCCTTATAGCGGCCACAACGAGCGTATAATTTTGGAGTAACGTTTCATGTTAAAGTTTTCCAACTTTATATTAAATAATATCAAATGATGACATCTCAATTCTTGACATTTAATCATTAAACAAATAACTTACTTCCTAACCTCAAATTTTCTCACCCATTATTTTTCAAACCCTCGCTGGTTTTTAATATTGGCATTAGCTTTAGAGAGCAAATAACGTTTTTTATCTGTCTATACCGAAAATTACGTAAATGGAAATAAACACTAAAATTATTTGTATTTCTCCACTCGGTGACATTTTTAAAGTGTAGAGTATAATCAAGTTTTGCAAACACCTTCTTGGAAAGCTTAACAGAAATCACAGACAATCGATCTAATATTCAACATTTTGTAAAGGATAACTTCGCTGTGATGGTGTGGGGTTATCTGTCAACTGCAGGGGTAGGTTGGTGTTCATAGTTTGGAACTATGGATAAAAGAGTTTACTCGAACATCTTAAGAAAACAGTGTTCAGAAACTTGTTCTTGGTAAGAATTATTAGTTCAGGCCGGACAATTATCCCAAGCGTACTTTCCATGATATCCATATGTTGATCATCCACCATGTACCGTATATAGTTTCAACTTTCCCACAGTCACCCAATCGAACCTTTAAAATGAACTCGCTGGAAGTGTTCAGAAGCCAAATATTTCCAACAAAACCCAGCTTCAACAAATTTTGCAACAGAAATGGGAAAAAAAGGAGAGGAAATTCCAAAAAAAGATTTAAATTCCATGCTAAACAGGCTAACAACAACATTTTGTGTCAACAGGACGGCGCTACGTGCCACACCACCGAAGCTGTGAAGTTTTGTTTAAAACAAAAAAAGTTTTTTGGCGGACCCTATATATTGTTAACTGGCTCAGGAAAAACTGCCGCACAATATCGGTTTTTTTTACCATTTGTTATAATGACCCAGTTAGTGACACGAAATACATGAGCCGAGTGGTCCAGTAGGCTTAAGAAAAGCACTTTTATAGTGATATACCATTTTGAACTTCAGCTTTACGAATTCTTTGTTGTTCATAACTATCTAAACATTCGATTAGTTTAATAATCGATGACGCGCCATATAGCAAGGATATATTCTTCGTTTTATCTTTGAATCCATCTATTATAATATCGATCAACTTTCTTTCGTCAACATTTGCTTAAGATGCAATTGTTTGCCTTGCAATCACATCACAATATACATGATTCGCTTGGCTTTGTAGTTCGTAGACGCGACTTACGGTGTAAATCTTCGCATGTTAGAATTCTATTCTTTTAAAAGTTTTAATTAATGATGGTTTCATTTCATCAACAGAGCGCTTCCGCATAAACATCACTACGACTTACCATTCTCACATATTCTTCAAAAACTCTGAACCACTTCAAAATATCTTAGTTATAAACGTCACTAAATTTCTATACTACCATATCAAGGTCTTCGTAACTAATTCAGCGAGTAGACGAAGACTGAAGTGAAGTATCTTCCAAAGATTGAAGCGGGGCTTTTAAGTTTTTTATCTCGCAAAGCATTCTAAGAATTTTTAAATTATTTTTCTAACCGTTGTTATTCCTAACTATCTACGCCAGTTGAAATTTTTGAGGCCGCGGGACTATTACCACTAGAAACGGATATACTATACAATTTTTTATCATCAAGAATAATTTCACATGAATTATTTATAGTGTTACGAATGTGTCCTGCTTAAGTTTTAAAAATAAAATAATTAAGCAATAAAGCGAACTAATGGGTATGTTGTTTATGAACTGCGTGGCTTGCTAAGAAAACTTATGGTACAACAACAAAATTTCTAGTTACAAACTGCGTAGAAATTGTATACACAAACAACAATTTGATATGCTGTTTACTAACTGCGTGGCATGCAAGACAAAAACATATTTCTGTTTACTAACTAAACGCGCAAGACAACAACAAACATGTATGTTGTTTACCATTGGCGTAGTTTTCTAAGAAAACTTATCTACACGAGACAACAACAAATATTTTGAAATAAATCCCAAGCAGAAACCTTATCAACATAAAAACAAAAAAAAAAATTAACACAGACATACAGGCGCCTATACATCGAATAAACAACATACAACAACAAAATGTGAAACAAAGACAGTAGAAGATTCTTAAATTTTCTAGACTTTTAATAGACAAGTATAAAAGGACAGCGTCTGAGTGAATAGTCAATCAGTGTAAAAATAAACAACGTGAAGCAAAGACGTGCATCTTAAGTAAATTGTTCTTTAGTGTCAACTTTGTGTAGTTAAAGTAAATAAAATTGTTATTAATTTAAAAACTCTTCAAACTGGTGTTATTTATTTTGCAATAAAGAGCTCACAACAAAACGTTTATAAAAGGTATAAACGTAACAATATCAACAGCGGCTAAAGTAAACACAGTGGCAGTGGTTAAAGCCTTAATGCTTTCATTAGGAATCAAATTAGTATCAGTAACAATTGCAATATTTGAGGTTTGATCATTAAAATTATTATCAGCTTGTGATCCAGGAAAATTGTGATATATTTAGCTGTTCAGGAGAAGATATTCCAGCTAAAGTCAAAGCATCAATTAACATTTGTTGATTTGGTCGTAAATCCACTTTTTTTGCACCCACATCTGGATTATTAACTTAATACTTGTGTCTGGTTGATAGCTTCATTCGAAACTCTCAACTTTTCTAATGTTTTTTACAATTTTCAAAAACATACTATAAACTATTTTAACAAGTAAAAATTGACAGCTGACTAAATGCCCGCCATTTGGAAAAGTGTTGCCAAGTTTTATACTTCTATAAAAAAAGCACCCGCTATGTGTAGATATGTGTGTGTGTGCATACATATGTATTTTCATAAATAATCTCTTCTGAATATGCTAGAGAAATGTGTTATAAATAGAATAAAATTTTATATGTATTGTAAATATATAGAAGCCACCAAGGCATGTTGCTCACTAGACATCTCTCTATAATTTTTTTGGAATACATTTTGAGTGGAATTCGTTTCTTTAGGTATTTTCGAATATTTTACACAACAAAATTAAAAAAAAAAAAAAATTAGCTAAAATTAGTTTCATTTTTCTTTGATTTACTATGAATGTCAGATTTGTAGTTAATGATCTTGAAACTCAACATTTTAAAAATAGCATGTGAGAAAAAACAAATAATTTTTAATATTCTGTTTTTTAATTTTATTCTAAAGATTATTGAAAATGAAAGATTCTAAAAAAAAGAAGATTTTAATCAACTTATAAAAAATTTTGAATTATTAATAAATATTTTTTTAAGTTTTAAGTTGTCAATTTTTGACGGTATGTAACTTGAACCCCTATAATTTTCGTCAATAAAGTATTTGTTTACAATTATCTGCATAAAATATTCTATTCTAAATATTATACTTTATTTAGTCTTTTACATTCAATATGTCAAGTAAATGTTTTGACTTTATTTATTAAGAAAACAACAACTGTTTATTTTTCCCCATTGTTTTAAAAAATTTATTTATCTATATATATAGATAAATATCTATATATGTATATAGATAAAATAAATTGCTGTTCCCTAAACTCGACCGATTTGGCTAATTTTTGTTTTGAATTATTAGTGAAAGTTCAGGGAAGTTTAAACGGTGAGAAACATAAATAATAAATAATGGAAAATACCAAAAACGGCAATTTAATTTTTTTTATAAAAAATGTTCCTAGCTGTGAAACATTTGATGTCTTTCGTTTACAATTCTCATTTGGTTGTCAGATATTGATGTGTGTTTAGACGTGAAGGAGCTGACAACTTAAACTCCTTCAATCTTATTTTTGATCAATAGATGGCAATATGTTTCAATTTTAGATATTTTAAGGGTCAAATTTCATTAAGTCATGTTTCTCCTAAGATCCAAAAGATCTGTGGATTAAGTATAGCTATGACATGTCTGAGGATATTTTGTATCTTGTGTGCCGTCGGTGATCACCGTCAACATTTAGATTTCCATCCGTGTGTGAATAGCCACCAAACTTTCGTAGATCACAGAATGCATAGACGTATTGGTGCAAAAAATTTCCCAAACATTGCACAGAACTACAAAAATGATCAGGGACTCAATACGCCGAAAACATCGACGCCAACACCATCATCTTCCACCATTCCAAATAGAATACCCGGCGAAATGACAACATATCAGAGCATTAACACTCAGGTGAATCAAGATGAAGTTGTCAACTATCTAATTGAATTCTTGACTTTGCTATATTTACCGGGCATGCCACCGCACTTTCTTACATTGACATTTGGCATACGGAACTCTTACTCTCAGTCAAGAAAATGTTGAAAAATGTTAACGAGGCAATAATTTTGACTGGAAAATTGAAAGGTGAAGACGTACTGTGCTACGTATCCCAATGATCCCGACAGATATGGCATTCAAATGCAAACGCATGCAGTTCCTGGTGCGACTTTCGCATTGATTGTCAACAAAGCATAAGGACAATCGTTGCAAGCGTGTGAAATAAATTTGGATAATCCATGCTTCTCACATGGGCAGCTCTTCTAATTTATTCGTTTACGCATTAGATGGAACTGAAAGGAAACATTTTTCAAAGTAAACAAATTTGCGCAGGATAACACTAGTCAGTAATACAAATTTGAGGTTAGGAGGTAAATTGACTTAAAACATACACTTTTTTTGACAACTTCAGTTTTATTCAATGTATCACTGACGTGCCGAAGTTCATCTTTCAGAGCGTCATTTGTTCGTGAATTATTTCACGTGGTCTCAGGGAAAATAAACAAGTGGCGTTAAATCGCAAGAACGGCAAATTAACGGTCAAATCGGAGAAATTAAGCAAGCAGAATATTTCTCATGCAAATAAATGCCAAGTATCATCTTTTAAGATAATCGTACTAACTTTGTTGGTGCGTCTCGAGAGTTAGAAATGGCACTAGGATGTGCTCGACCTATAGGAAATATGCGCTTTTTTTGGCGGTTTATCCTATCAGGCGCCACCATATAGGAAGTTTATGGGAAGCGAGAGTTAAATGTTTCAAACTTGATTTTTGCAATAAGGCTTAGAGTATTCGGTACACCTTTGAGAAATTGTCTACCGTCCTCACAAAAAATGATGCTCGCCTCAATACTCGACCGCCAATGAACGTGTGGCTCTAACGCCGAGATATTTCTTGATGCGATCGCCTATATTAGTTCCCACAGAATCATCAATTTTAGATGCTCTTATAAGTATCGTAAATAGGTACGGAAAATTAAAACGCTAGCTCGGCATTTTTGTCTCCATTGGAGACAAGACAGGCCTCCCTAAATGACATAAGTGGAAATACTCCGTATGCGATGTTACGTTTTAACGTCTAGTTGTTGTTGCTGAAATGAACAGCTAGCAACCACTTCTTTGAAACTTGTATTTGCATCGCCAAACTTCTTCGAAGACGCTTAGCTAAAAAAGTATGAGGAAACAATGAAAGTAGAAGATGAGCCTGCAACACCTGCGGCTGATGTTGAGCTAAATAACGTCAGCAAAACAACACCACTTGTCAAATTCTAATGATTTGTCAGGTGTTAAAGAAGCCTCGGGTTTGAAAACAAAAATTTACCGAGTTGCAGAATTTGCAATCGTCGGCATCAACTATTGGCGTGTCGTGCGTTTTCGGATATGTGTTTTGAGAAGGAAATACGTATGGTCCTTCTGAATCGTTACTGCTCCCGGTATTTGTAACCTGAGCATGTTACTTAGGATGGGCAAAACCAAGGCAAATGCAGGACATGCAAGGCCGGGCACAATTCAATGATTCATGTGAGTAAACTTTCGTCAAGAAAACCAAACAATTAAGAAAAATACGTCAGCCAAATCAGGAAAATCCATCCAAGACCAATACAGTTACTAACCCGTCCATTCGGCATATTATAGTTTTTTTTTCCTACGATAAAACTATGTATATTATACGTGCGTGGGCTGCGATTGCCCTTTGTTGCATGTTTGTGAAAGCCTGGTAAAATCTTTAAAGTTATCCGTGTCTGCAAAAACAAGCAGCGTTTATATCGGTATTTTCCATATACGACTTATGGAAACTACTTTGAATAACCGTTAAGGTGAAAAATTATGGGCATAGTTACTCCAAATTCCTGGTATGCAGCTGGCAGAACCTAATTTTAAGGTATCGGATAGGATCGCACTAGTCATAGTTTCGGAAGTAGCCCTGAATTTACTCTAGCCCAATATACCTTTTGTCAATCTCCTTTTTAAGGATTAGTTTTTGGTATTTCTCAAACCATACTCGTATGGGTGCAAAAAACTATATCTTATATCCTTGGTTCGAATAAAATGATTTTAATAAATGAATTTCATGTAAAAAATAGTGTTATACTTCTTTAGTTTATATCGGGTTTTTCAACAACAAGTTTTATTTTCAGTTGTGGCAACACCAACAACATGATAGTTTTGACATTTAGTTTGTTGACGTATTCGCAGTAGATGTATTGGCAATTGACACAATGAATAAAAATCTATTATGAAAATGGTGGTTCTGTTAAAGTACGCTATGGTCGTTAAATTTGAGTCGATAGGCTGGATACAAAACGTGCGAACACTAACGCGTGTTCGACCGGTTCGTTTAACTGAAAACACCACAGCCGTGAGCCACAGCATTGAAGCAAATCCAAGTTTGTCAATTCCTCGACCTTCTCAACAATTGGGGTTATCCAAAAGACGTACAAGGTTCAACTAGTGCATGAATTGAAGCCAACCGACCATTCACATCGTAGTAGATTCACTCAATTCATTCAGGAACAACCGGCTGGTTTTTCTGAAAAAATCATTTTTTCAGACGAAGCCCATTTTCACTTGTCAGAGTATGTCAACAAACAAAATTGCCGCATTTGGCTTTCTGAAAATTCTAGAGCGATTATTGAGAAGCCTTTGCATGCTTAACGTTTCACTGTGTGGTGCGCTATGTGGTCTGAAGCCGTGATTGGGCCGTTGTTGTTTCGAAGATGAGGCTGTAAATGCGGTAACGGTCAATATAACACGCTATCAATAAATAAATTTAAACTTACAGGAGTCACGGTTCAAGTACCGGCAGCTCAGTTGTGCTAATACTTCCCAGTATTAACACCTGGATTATATTTTATGGGGCACTGGCTATCTTTTTCTTTTATAATAAAAAAGTTTTTTTTAATCGTTGACCACACTGTGTTACGCACAAAATCGTTTTGACGGGGAAAGTAAAATTAAATATTATTGATTTTATATCAATATTATTTAAAAAATAATAAATTTGTTTTATTTCACGCAAAAGCAGAGTTTGCTTTATGTGAAGGGGCAATAGAATTTTTTCTTTATGACCAAAAGTTCATTCACATACATTTTGTAAATCTGCAGTTCAATGTATTTGGCATTCGCCGTCAATAATTTAATCTGTCTGTCCCATTCTTCAGAGAAAACAAAAAAAAAATTTTTTTCTAAATTTTTTTATTTATTGATTGATTTAAAAAATTGTTTATGGGTTTTACTTTTCCTAAAGATATGCCACCCGATGATGTGGTGAAATCGTGAAAATAAAAATAAAATTTATTTCATTTTTATATTAAGACATTTTTTAATAAATTGTCAAAAGAGAATTTAAAAAGAAAACAATTGCGGAATACAATTTCAAATCCATTAGCTTTGTCAGAGGACAAGCATTGTAGAGAGATTTCATTTGAAAATTATTAGTTTTATATTTAAAACTAATTTTTCAAGCTTAAAGGTTCATCAATTATTTTATATTTTAATAATTCAAATTTTCGGTACGCCTCTGTGTACCATCTTCAGGAAAAAATGTTTATAAATTTTTTTATAACAAAAAACACAAATTGAAAAAAATTAAAAAATTTTCTTGTCAAAATGAATTTAAAAATGAAGTTAAAAACAAAATTATGAAAAGTCTTGAAAATTTTGAAAATATTGATAATTGTGATAGTTTGAATTTTGATGAAAAAAAAAAAAATGGTGATATTCTTGTTGATCTTGAAAGTTTTGAAAATCTTGATAATTTTGAAATCTTGAATTTTGATGAAAATTATGAAATATTTGCTTTTTTCTTGTAAAACTTAGTCTTTAGCTCATCTTCTTGATATTCACTTAATATTATTTTTTGACCTTTTTTTATTTATATTTAAAACTAATTTTTCAAGCTTAAAGGTTCATCAATTATTAAAATATAAAATAATTGATGAACCTTTAAGCTTGAAAAATTAGTTTTAAATATAAATAAAAAAAGGTCAAAAAATAATATTAAGTGATTATTAGTTTTAGCTTATATATGTATATAGATTTGTTAAGTGTTACCGGTTGAAAAAAGAACGGTTTGTTATGATATTAAACATGATTGATCAGAGTATACCACATTCCTCAACCCCGTTGACATGGCAACTGTCAGCAGCGTGAAGATTCTTTGCTGGAGATGGTCCTTAAAGATCTATTGGGAACAATACATCAACAATATCAGTATTACAGTTACCTCGCGAAAACCTGAACACTCGAAAGTGTGAACGACCCAGAAAGGTGAACATTTTTATTTTTCGATAGAGTATTCTAAAACGTGAAAAAAAAGTTGAAGGCTCTAAAACGTAAACACTTTTCTTCTTCTTTATTGTCTTTTCATCAGTTTTCAAATTGGGAAATCCCCTGAATAAAATATTATTTACTTTACTTATGTTATACTATCTTCACACCTAGCGTGTTTAACATCTCAATTGTGTTTAACCATTAAACACGTCGATTTTGAGATGTTTTACCATACATTGATGTGTTTTGTTAAACATCTCAAAGGAGTTGTTTTTGATTTAAACACGTCGTTAAACACGTAAATTTCAAATACAACTCTGAATTTCATTTAATTTTGGGATGTGCTAATTGCGTTTTTGCTCCTGTATGCTAGTATGTAGTGTAATTAACTAATTTGTCTGGGGTTTGGGTTTGATTCCTAACTAAAACGGCTGTTTTCACTATAAAAAATCATTTTTAAGGTAAAAAAGTGTATAAAACGTCAGCCTTAAACATCTCAATTATAGTGTGAACGGCTGTGTTTAAGTTTCAAGACATTTTGCTTAAACGCGTTCAAAAACACAAGTGTGAACTTAGTATTAAACTGGTTTTTTTCCTTTTATTTATGCGTTGATCTGTTAGTTGCTCTTAAACATTGTTACGTAGATGTTGCAAGTGATTAAAAATGTTTAGTTCGTGAAAGTGAAAAATGTCGTTAAAAAAATCTAAAGTGTTAACTTTACAAGATAAAGTTGATATTCTTGAATTACTGCAAAAGGGTTATAGTGTTAGTGGCTTGGCAAGAAAATATGGAGTTGCAAAAGCAACGATTTCATCTATTAAAAAGAAAAAACGGGAAATAGTAGTTTAGTGTAAATAATACACTTTATGGCACTGGTAAGCGTAAGCTGCACATTACATGCAGCGGAGCTTCGGAGAATGGAAAAAAGGTTTTTTTAAATAGTTCCTTCACATGCGAAATAAGAAAATGACGGTAAGTGGATAAGCTATTAGTAATTGGAAAATCTAAAAATCCACGAAGCTTCAAAAACTTTACTTGTCCAGTGAAAAAAAACCAAGGTCTTCGTTGGGAATCGCACCCACAACCCTCATACTGACAAGCTAGTACACTACCTATTAGCCCCCCCGGGGGCACATGATAGTCTTTTTGGAACCTACTATTCCATTTAGACTGGTGTCTTGCGGGGTAAAAGGGAGCCCAGGCCCCTCAAAGGCTAGTAGGAGTCACCTGGACAATCCACATATTTCCACGGGAATCAGTTGCCCCAGAGTACACTATTTGTTCTCTTTAGACAATCATGTGCTCTGACTGGTTGAGGTTGGCCCCTATATGGGAGTATCGTGGTGGTTGTGGTTTCGGACCCTCGTGAGAGTTTGTGGGTCGGATCATTCAAATTAACACAATGAATGGTTCAGGTTCAGTGAGTATGAATGCTGTCGTGTTCTTGATAAAAAAAAGAGCTTCATGCGTTTTGGACCAGGAGTTGGAAAGTATCCAACTCTTCAGCAAGGAGTGAAAGCTGCGGCCTACTTCGGGCTTTCGAAATTGCTACTAGAAGTGACCGGAGGATATACGTATTCGATGGCCTTCTAGGGCGTGGTTGGTGTCCAATCAACCAAGTGGTTTGACCACCATCTGATTATGACTATATAGTCGGTGCAGATGTAAATCAAATCACGCTTTGTCCAGTGAATTACAAATTTTCAAAGTCAGCATGGATGTCATATAATATTTTTTATGACTAGTTTCATCAATGACAATTTAAGAACTTAAAACTTTCAATAATTTTTTTTTCTAGGTTACTCAGTTCTTGACTAAGAAGGGGCTACCAGTTAAGGCCCTTCAATTAATAGACAATGCTCCTTCACATCCACCTGAATCCCAATTGATTTCTGATCACGGATGCATTTGTGCAATATTTTTGCCACCCAACGTCACATCATCACACTATTGGCATTAGTGGCTGGAAAACAAACAGAATTGTTAGATTGTATTAAGATGTTAAGTATAAAAGATGCAATTATTCTTTTGGACTTAGCATGGAGTAAAATTACCCAACAAATTTTAAACAAAAGCTGAAAAATGTTTTAAACTTAGTTTCGGACCAAGATGACATCGTTAATAATATTCCCCTAAGTGTTTTAAGAGAGAGGATATCGCCTCTAGAAATAAGACAGCTAGAAAATAGCGCGGTTCTTCTTCTTTATTCGCTAAATTCACAGGTTTATTTTACTATAGGTTTCAATGTTTTTAGAGAATATAACTATAATTTAATTAGAGATCGATATTACTCTTTCCACGGTCAAAGGTTGGAACAACAATCCGGAAGAAAATTGTACAGAGGCAGGAAGTGTTGAAATTCAGGATGATATCGACGATAATGATGATTCGATTATATTCCAAGTTACAATTAAGTGCGCGGAAGCTGCAGAAGCTTTGGATAAGGTTTTAATATGGGCTGAAAACGAAATGGTAGGCCAAAGTGACATTAGAGTGTTGAGAAACCTAAAAGAATAACTCTTTTAAAAATGGCAAAAGAAACAACTTACCAAAAAAAAATGACTGATTATTTCTTTTAAACTTTGCTTAACTGATCCGAACCTTAATTAAAAAACAAATGTTCCTGTTATTAAGTTTTAGTGTATTTATTGTTGTTTTTGTTTAATAAAAATGAATTTCTTGTTTCCTTTATTTTATATTCAGCCCAATCATGAATAAAAATTCCGCGAGTGAGTTTTCTCCCTTTTCCCTTTTCTCCTATTATAAATAAATATTTTCCCTTTTTTTCAACTGTGGCAAGAGAAAAAAATTCGGCGGGGAAAAAAGTAGATATCATAAATGAAAAAAAAGGGAGAAGTTTTTTTCCACCAGCTATGTATATAGAAGGGAATTTGCACAAAAATGTAAATAATGTTTGGTTTTTACATTTTTTGTAGTTTTATAATTTTTTGTTTTTAGGTCAAATAACACAAATAAACAACAAATGCAACATTTGCTTACCATAATGGAAGCCAACGCAGCTATAGCGTGTGGGTTTTTTAAAGACAACAAAGAGGCACTCCAAAAATTTTGGAAAAAAAAGCATTTTTTTATATTTTTCTTTTTATATTTTCCTTTATTTAATTAAATTAAAAATAAAATTCTCCGACGAACGTTTGTAAAAAAAATAAAAAATCTTAAATTACACCCAAAAAAAGGAAAAATAAATGTAAATAAACAAAACAGTTGGTTATAAAATTCAATGATGCCACTTTTTAATTTTTTTTTGTTCCCGCGGAATTTGTGATTGGAGGAATTTTTTCTCGAAAAAATTATTTTCCGTGAGAAAGAATTGATTGGGCTGATTATTTTTTTGTTATTTATCGAATGCAAAGTGAACTGAATATATTGCATTTTATTTTTTTTTTGTTGTTAAAAATTAATAAAACAATTAATTTAAAATAGTACTGAGCATTTTTACTTATTAAAATATTATTTTATATATTAAATACGGATTTTTTTTTAATTTGGGTACTCGATAACACAAATATGCAAACGTTGCATATTCCCACAACACAAGTAAGTTAGCTTATAAGAAATAAATAATTGTATAATCAAGTAAAGAATAAACCTTAATTGGTAATTGGTCGCTTGCGCGACTGATCATTAGATCAGAATAAAATTAAATAAAGTGTAAATAAATTAAATACATACATACATAATACATAATTAACAATTTTTTAATATAACAACGTTTTAGCGAGTTCACTGTATTATTCAATATTTTACCTTAAAAGCTCACTCAAAATCTAATAAAATTAAAATCTACGATAAAGGATTTAAAAAAATGTAAGAAGTTTTTCTTCGTAAAATATGGTATACCCGCTGTAATTGGCTGCTTAGATTCAACACATGTTCCACAGAGAGACGTACTGATGAGGAATACCTTCACTAAAAAAAGGCTATTACAGTGTAAATGTTATGATCATATTTGATTACAAAACACTCATCAAAGGTGTTGTATCAACTGGCACTGGATCAAGTTACGAAGCCTTTATACGAGGTTTCAGTAAAGCTGGAAACACTTTTGTGTCGCAATATGAAAACGGTGAACGTGAATCGTGCTAATTGGCACGTTTGCGATTACAAAACGAATATCAAAGCTGTTGTCGCAACTAGCGCTGTATCAAGCCACGATGGTTTTGTATGGAGTATCAGTAAAGTTCGAAACAATTTTGTGTTGCAATATGAAAACGGTGAACGTGAATCGTGGTAATTGGCAGTATAAATGTTATGATCGTATGGGATATGGCATTGAAGCCATTTGTTATAACTCCTTACGGAACTCCTAGCACAATTATATAACAAAACTTCTTGAATAAAAGCATGTGTAGAGAACAATCAGAGTGCTAAAGAGTCGGATGCTTATCTTAAACTCTTTGGTTAGGGAGTACGAAGTTGTGCAAATTATAAATATATCCTGTTATTTACATAACCTCTCTGGGGAAAGCTTAAACGATACTTAAAAATACATTTAAGTTAACAAAAAACTGAAATCATTTTATTTAAATAACAACTTAAATATGTAATTTAAACTATTGCAAAGTTTTTAATTTATCCAGCTGAAACTATCTTGTTTACATTGTGCTGACAAAAAATGCATCTTCTGATGATAAAGTTTTACTAATGTTACTTTCATATCCCTTCAATAAATTGATACAGTCCACATACTTGACCGACTATGTTCTCTTTTAGATATATAAATCTGGTTGTTAGATCCACCTACTGCTACCACTTGTATTGTTGTCTTTTTATTAGCCGCTTTCCAGCAAGACCCTATTTTAAAACAGCAAATTTAAATATCGATTATTATTATTTCAGCACTTTTTTCCATCCATTTACATTATGTATCGGGTGACCCAAGCTATTTAACTATGCCACCAGATCTTGCCAAAACTTTTCGATGCCTACTTTATTGCTTCTTGCAAAACTCCTAGTAGCATCAACATGATTTTGCATGACATCTATTAATGCGTTTTCGTAACGAGAATTCTTGTGTCGGCCCCTGGGAAATGTAAATATGAATTTATATTTCAAACTAACTATATCGTTAGTTTCGCTAAAGCTCGAGAACGGCTTAACCGATTTGTCTAATTTTTGTTTTGAATTATTAGCAGAAGTCCAGGGAAAATAAACACAACATAATTTTCCCATACAAAATGTTGCTAGCTGTGAAACATTTGATGTCTTTTGTTTAAAACTCTCATTTGATTGTTAAATATTCATATGTGTTTAGACGTGAAACGAGCTAATAAGTTAGTCTCCTTTAAACGTATTTTTTTATAGATGGCGCTGTGCTTCACTACTTTTAGGGTAAAATTTTATTCATTTATAAAAGCAACACAATCAACGGATCAAAAAATTTGTGGCTCAAGTATAGGTATGTCATGTCTGAGGGTGTTTTGTATCGGGTGTTGCACACAAACTTAAAATCAAACTCTATAAATGACTGCGTAAATTTTTGGTGATCACCGTTAATATTAAGATTTCCATTTGTGTGCGCACTTTCTGCTGAGCTGGTGGAAAAAGTTTTGCCAAACATTGCACAGAGCTACAAAAATCATCAGTGATTGAGTACTCAACAAAAGCATCGATGTCAATACTATCAACTTAACGATTCACAATGAAATACCCAGCGAGACAACAACATATTACGTGATAAGATTTACATCTGCACCTGGCAGTGAGCCTTAATCAGATGGTGGTCATACCACTAGGAATGAAAAGCAACGTCATTCACGCCCTAGGAAGCCGAAGACTAATTCTAGCAACAGGTCTTTCCTAGTTGCAACTTTGATGATTTCAGAGCAGGGCTGCAAACCACCACTCCTTGCTGAAGAGCTGGAGACTATCCAACTCCTGTCTAGAACACATGTCTAGCATGCTCACTGGATCTAGGATCATTCCACCAGGTAGGTGTGATTAAAGGTGAAATGATCCTGGCCACCATATAAAACCGACCTGTCTGTTATGGGGCCGCGAAACCACAACCACCACGATACTCCCGAAGGGCCAACCTCAATAATCAGTCAGAGAAACAGCTAAATGTCTAAAGAGACAAATAGCGAAAACTCTGCAGGTTACTGATTCCCGTGGAAATAACGTGGAGCTTCCAGTTGTACCCCTGCTGACTTTAGACGACTGGGCTCCCTTATACCCCCAGTTGCACAGGTCTAGATAGTCGAAGTTCTATAAAGACCTATAAATGTGCCCCCGGGGGGGGAGACAACAGCATAGAGGTCATCAATATTGTGGTGAATCAAGATAACACTATCAACTATCCAACTGAATTCTAGGAGCATGCCGCCGCACATTTTTACATTGAAAATTGGCATTCCGATTATTCTTTTCCGAAACATAAATCCACCACGATTTTGTAACGGAGCCCAGAGTCTCAGTCAAGAAAATAATGAGCAACAAATGCAGCAATTTAGACTGGAAAATTCAAAGGTGAAGACGTACTGTTGCCATGACAGATACGCTATTCAAGCGCTTGCAATTCTTGGTTCGACTTACGTTCGCAATGACTATCAACAAAGCACAAGAACAATCGTTGCAAGTGTGTGAAATAAATTTGGAGAATTCATA
The DNA here is from genome assembly GCA_030448955.1 of Trichopoda pennipes. NCBI lineage: Eukaryota > Metazoa > Arthropoda > Insecta > Diptera > Tachinidae > Trichopoda > Trichopoda pennipes. The sequence continues at coordinate 7,946,597 of JASKUP010000028.1, read as the reverse complement.
TTTTTCACATGGGCATCTCTATGCGGCTTGCTCACGTGTCGAAAAACCTTACGGTTTATTCGTTTACGCACCAGATGGAATTAGGTAGAGGGTACAACTACATAATTTCTACAAATAGAAAATAAAAATAAATGCACTAACATTTTCTCATAAATATTTTAAATGGCGAATTAAGCAGAACAACTACTAAACGGCGAATTAACAAGACAACTGATGAATTTGCTTTAAAAATAATTTTAAACAGGCGTTATCAATTTCCATCACATAACGATCATTGCAATTTAAAGCTGATATAACAAAACAATTCAAATAAGGAACGCACACCTTTTGTTCTTTTTGAAATCGTTTTTCATACCTGACTATTTTACTTAAGTCCTTTTGCAAAACAATGTACTTAAACAACTTACAAATACTGAAACGTTTTTATTTGCAATCGCAATGAGTATAAAGTATGTACGAGATCAAACAATTTTCATATATAATATAATACAGAGAGAGAATCGTAAAAATAAATAATTTTAAAAAATTTCCTGCTAAATTTATAACTTATGAATATGCTCGTGATTTTAGTGTGAGAAAAAATGTGTCGGGAGGCAGTGCTACACAACATGGATATGTTTTTATTTGTGATAAGTCGTTGCTGTACACATCATATTTGTTCATTATGTTAGCCAGCATTATGAAACCAAAGCATTTCACTAATTTTTGTCCAATACAAGCACGTCTTCCAATGCTAAAAGGTAAAAAATGTGGAATATTTTTTTTAATTTGCACCTTTTGCAGTTTTTGTGAAACTGGATCGATTTTAAGGGGATTTATAGGGACAATAAAACGATCAGGTTTAAATTTTTCTGGTTCGCTCCAGTATTTAGAGCTGGTATTAAGAGTATAATTGTCAAAAAAGACAATGGTACCGCTGGTAACGCCATAGCCTCCAACAGCAACGTCTTCGGTTGCAACATGTGGTACAATTGGTGAAGAACAGTAACGCAATACTTCATAAATAGTACAGACAGTGTATGGCATGCTGTCCATGTCCGTTAAAGAAATATATCTGGAATTTTTTCCAATTACTTCGTCTACTTCCTCTTGTATTTTTTTCCCCGTTTCCGGATTTTTTACTATATACGCTAAGGCAAGCATAACAAGGTTTCCTACAGCAGAATGTCCTCCAATGAAATCCTCTAACATAAATAAAATCGTCTCGCGAGATAATTCATCGTTTTCAGCAAGATTTTTCAACAAAGCATCAGTAAGATCCTCCTCTGGTTCATCAAGATCTATATTTCCTTCACGATCACTGATTATGCGTTTCAAAATAAATTTTCTTATCGTCTCTGACCAATAAAGAATTTTTCTCATATGATTGGAGTATAACGGACTGAGCCATGGTAAAAAATCCACAATATATCCCTGATTAATGTCCCAAAATATTTCATCAAAACACCGCACAATAGCTTGAAATTCCTTATCGTCATATTCAAAACGTACTGAGCACATATACTGGCTAAACATGTTAGCGCAAGTTTGTTGAATAATGGGTTTCAACGCTATTTCCTTTATCTCGTTTCCCAAGATTTTACTTAAACGATCTAAAAATTCATGCATTTCATAACAACCAACATCAGACATTTTTTGATAAAATGAAGTTGCATCGCGAGGAGAGCAGTACTTGCGTGCTATGTTTCTGCGTTTTTGTTGAAGTTGAGACCAATCGCAAAGAGCCAACGCTAAAATAAAAACAAAAAAAATTAATTGTGAATTCAAAGAAGAGTACCTTCAATGCCAATAATCATACACTCATTTTGTACGAAATGAAGTTACTTTGTAAATTTGAGGTTAGAAAGTAAATAGACTTGAAACATATATTTTCTTTTGACAACTTGAGTTTTATCGATACCAATGTAAAGCAGAAATATGCAAGTTATAATGTCGGGCTAATGTCACATCGGCGGCCGTACCCTTTTCCACAAAACTTTGAAGCACATTTTGCAACAAAGTTGCGCTTATCTCGTCAATGCAACGCCCAACTTCATATTTCAGAGCGTTAGTTGTTGTTCACGTAAACCCGGTAATACAAATAGCCCCAGAGAAAATACCCCAGCAGCGTTAATCACAAGAACGTTTTAAATAATTTCCAATTGACATCGCCAAATGGAGAAATTACGCGACCATGCAATAACTGCATTTTTTGAGTGGCTGGTGGCACCCCCGTCTTGATGAAACCAAAGGTCACCGATGTCAACATTAGCCAATTGTGGCCACAAAAGATTTGTTATCATAGTTTGGTAGCGCAGAGAATTCGATCATTTTCGAAATGCTTTTTCGAGGACTGTTAGTGGATTTTAGGAATCCCATATGCGACAAACTTGTTTGTTTACATAAACGTCTAAAATAGCCTCAGCACTAAAAATGACTTTGTGAAAAATACGTTGTTTTCGTTCAGTTTTTGAAACAGCCCGTTCAAAAACGTTCGACGCACATAATGATCGGTCGGCTTCAATTCCTGAGCGAGTTGAACTTTATAATCATGAAGGTGAAAATCTTTATGCAAAATTTTGCACAAAGTACCTTTGATAGCCCAGGCTTATTCTCAACAAATTGCTGCTATGTTTGCAATTAGCAGCTATGTTTGCATCACTACGCGCATATTGTTTTGGTCTATTTAACCAACAACACCACGAACCTCGAATTTAGCGATTAAATTGCATGCTGAGGTAGTGTAATCACGAGCGTTTCGAATTTTACGAAATGATACACCACAAAATGATCGTCACCATTTTGATAGTAAATTTTCACAATTAAAATTCTTTACTCAAGAGTGTAACGTTTAATGCTTAAAATATTTAAGCTTTTTAATAAATAAATGTCAAAGAAAGGCAGCTTAATTTTTGACATTTAATTTGACAGACAATTTACTTCGTAACCTCAAATTGCCAGTTCGTTATATTCTTTTGAAGGGTTCTTGAATTTACTAAAAATCCCCAAGTCATTAGGAAAGCTCTACTACACATGTGTAAGCTCTTTTCATGACAAGTTGTTACATTAAAATTCCATGAACTAAGTTAAGAGAATAAAAACAATTAACATAAAACGAGAAAACGCCCCGAAGCAGGCGCATACACTGAATGATAACACCGTCATCTATATTTGAGGCGATGAATTACGATTTCTTTTTAGTAAATACTAGAACCGCTCAAAACAAAAGGGCTACCTCTATTGGTCAATAAAGTTAATCTAATCGTCGAATGAAGACACAACAGTTGAGACTCAGTTTGATTGTGATTGAGTGAAAACACAAATAGAAGCTTTTACGCGTTAAAGTGAAAAAGTTACCATCGTGTGTTTTTTTTTTAACGCGAAGAACTAAAGCTCATCTAAATAAATCCTGTAATTTAATTAAAACTAAAAGTTGTGTGTAACAATTTTGCAATAAAAGACCGCAATAAACTAAACGTTTATTAAGAGGAATAAATGTAACAATATACAGGTTGTCCGTCGGGAATATATACTACTTTGTTTGTTTATAATTTTTAATATAATGAACTTATATTTACATATAAATGTTTTATTAATATCGGCAAATATGTATGAAATACAATATCAGATAAAGGTCCGCCTCTTGTAGCCTCACAAATTCGAGCCCTTTTCAGCACATTTTTCATTACATTCTCACACATTTCATTAATTTCATCAATATTTTGTTTGAGTTGATCAAGAATTTCTGGTTTGTTTGTATAAACCTTGCTTTTCTGATACGGAAAGAGATCTCGCAGTAATTCCATTGTAATCATGGCTGTATGCGATGTGGTACCGTCTTGTTGATACCAAATGTTAATCAAGTTCAAAGCATGCAATTGTGATGTTAAAAAGTTTCGCAGTTACCGTTACGACATTTTCAAAGAAGTAATGTCCAATGATTCCTCCTGACCAAATTGCACACCAGACTGTCACGTTTAATGATGCAAGGGTGACTGTTGAATAATTTGAGGGTTTCCTATTCTCCAGAACCGACTATTCTGTTTATTCACATATCCATTCAAATGAAAATGTGCCTCGTCACTCATTATCAAATATCAAAGTATTCAATTTTTTATTTGTGTATAAAACATTGTTACGTTTATACCTTTTATAAACGTTTTGTTGTGAGTTCTTTATTGCAAAATAAATAACACCAGATTTTAGAGTTTTTAAATTAATTACAAATTTATTTACTGTTACTATACACGAAGTTGACACTACAGAACCGTCTTTACGAGGTTTAGTTTTTAACTAACTAACTAACTATCCACTCCGACGCTGTCTTATATCTTTGTCCACAAGAGGTCTAGAAAAATTGAGAATCTTCTACTCCCTTTTTACCACATTTTGTTGTTATTATCTTATTCATTCAATATATCGGCGCAATTGTTGTTGTTTTGCGTGTATAAAATTTCCACGCAGTATGTAAGCAGAAAGTTGTTGCGTGCATAAGTTTTCTTAGCAAACTACGCAGTTAGTAAACAGCATACCCAGTTGTTTACTTTATCACTTAATAATTTTCTTTTAAAACTTAAACTAGACGTATCCGTAACAATATATTCTTAAAACACTTTTAAACATCGTCGTTGCTCCGACAAAATCAGCTATGTGATTTTTTTTGGTTTTTAGGAGAGGAAAAAAAGTTTAATACAGTAAACCTTAGCAATTGATTGAGTATTCAAATAGCTTTAAGTGCTTCGCAAAATAAAATTTGAATTTTTGACGATATGGCAGACATCTCAGAATTTTTTGCAAACTACATAACTCATTTTATTGGAACATTTTTTTATTAAATATTTCAAAATTTTCATGCACATAGCAGATTTTTACTTGATATAATAACAATTTCCTTAAAAACACCATTTTTAAAGTTAATCTTATTGCTAATTAGTCGTTTAATTTTGTGCAGACAAATGTATGTAATTTATTTAGTATTTGTATAATACAACATAAAAAATATTTAAAAAAATTTAATCTACGTTAAATTGTGCTTAAATATTTATAATTAACCAAAAAAAAAATATTATATTTGAAATGTATTACTGCGGGGAAGCAAATTCATATGGCCATTTCACTACTGCTCATATAGATCATCACTGGATTTTACCCCAAATTTGATATAGAAAATTCAAGAGTCTTATATCGCAAGCCCAATTGATTAAATGAGAGTTCTCATTTAAACAACACAGCAAACGAAAAAAATCAAAAACCACTAATAGTTTTTGGCAAACATTAAATGGAATACTTAAGAAAATATTGATTCTGTGTAAAACGGTAAAGAAAATTAAATAACCTTTTTTAATAATTATAGTTATTTCACCTTTTTATTATTTATTTTATTTTATTTATTTAACCTGCGTGAATTAATTCTGAGGCTAAATTAATTTGACGAGCACTGGCTACATGGTCATCAGCTCTAGTTTATGATATTTGCATTTATGTACTAATAATTCAAGTGTTAATTAATTAATTTTATAAACTTTAGCTAGTCAGGCCTAATATATTCCGTATCAATAGAAACTTCTTATTACACTTTTACCCAACGTTTCGTCAATTTCTTGTTGACTTTCTCAAGGGTTTCGTCTATTTAAAAATTAAAATCTTACATTATTACAATTAAATACACCACAATAATTTACTTACAATATAATATTGATTATATTCCTATTAACATTTAGACAAATTTCAAAAACCAATTGAACTTGAGTAGAAAACAAACACAATTTAAATTAAATAAAACGTTTAAATTTTTGTTATTGCAACACTGCAGTTGGTGTTTATATTATCTGTGTCTTCTTTTAGGTTCATAGTGTTGTCAATGTTTTGTTGAATGCGGAGACTTTCTATCGTGTATCTTACCCTTTGTTTGCTTTCTATGTCCAAAATCTTGACTTTTTCAAATTCAGCTGCATGTCCAGTATTAAGTATGTGTTGTGATAATGCTGTTGTCTCTTTCCGTTTTGTAATATCGTTTTTATGTTCACTTATTCTTGTCTCCAATGTTCGTTTTGTTGTTCCAATGTATATTAGATCACAGCTCTCGTTATCACAGCCTTTGCACTTTATCTCATATACCACATTGCATTGTTTTTGGTTATCTATTTTATCCTTCATGTTTCTGAATATTCTGCTCAATTTGCTGTTCGGTTTATATGAAAATTGTATTCTGTCAGTTTTTATTATTGCTCTCAGGCTTTTGCTATCAGTCAAACCTGGTATAAATTGTACACCGTAGAAAGTTGTTTGTGGATTGTTGTTATCATTAGTAATGTTAGTCTGAGGATAATCTGTTTTGAGTTTAATTTCCGCTTCTTTTATCAAATTGTTTATAAGTTTTACCTGAAAACTGTTGCGTCTAAGTATTGTCGTAATTATATTTATGTTCCTGGTGTAAAATTGATAGTCACTAACATTTAAAACTCTAAAGATGAAACTTCTTGCAGTATTAATTATCTGCGCCATGAGTTGCGTAGCATTAAAATTCATTAATCTCCCAGACGCTATATCCTTCGCATGCCAATCGAAAAGTATTCTGTCATTTTTTCGTTGCATTGTTGTGTCCAAATATGAAAGTTTTCCATTTACCTCCATCTCCACAGTAAATTGTATCTTTGGGTGGTAACTGTTCAGGGATTTAAGAATTTCATCTTTATCGTCAAATTTAATTATATCTAAAATGTCATCTACATATTAAGTTATGTATTTAAGGTTAATGTTCCTATCTTCTAGTTCAGCTAATGCTTCGTCTAATAAGTTATCCAGTATAATATCAGCTATAGTGGGTGAAAGAGGGTTACCCATTGGCATTCCAAAAGGATGATTATAAATTTTTCCATCATATAAAAAATATAATTATTATCAGTCAGACAAAAATTAAGTATCCTTAGGAATTTTGACCTTGGTATTTTGGTGAAAGTTTCAATAATGTTCCAATTTTTCATTGTTTTTATTGCAATATGCACCGGAATGTTTGTGAAAAGAGAAACTACATCAAATGATATTAGGATCTAATTATCCTAAAGTTTTACTGATTTCAGTTGGTCTTTTAATTGTTTGGAATTCTTGATGTTATATCTCGAAGATACAATATTTTTAATTTTTTTCCTAATATATTTAGATAATTGGTAACAAGGTACATTCATTGATGATGATTTTAGGAGCTATTGCAGATGAGCATATTAGACGATTTTTTTGTATTCTATCAATATAATTGTCTTTATAAAGATTTGAAATTATACTTTTATTTTCTCTTTGTAGTTTAATAGTTGGGTCAGTCCTCGTTGTTCTATACGTATTTTTATCTTCCAAAAGTCTCGTCATTTTTTCTTTATAGTCTTCTCGATACATTATCGTTGTTTTATTTCCCTAATCCGACTGTGTAAGTATAATATTCTTATTATTTTTCAAGAATCTTCTTGTCCTCTCATAAGCTGCACAGATAAATTTTTCCTTTGGTGAATTTCTGATCTTCCTCCTATATGTTGTAATATTAGTTGCCAATTTTGTTCTTATTACATCTTTCTCCTTTTCTGTTTTCTCCCATCGCTTGTACGCCTTGTTCTAGATTAGCTATTATATGTAAAGGGGAAAAGTTATCTTCCCTTATTGGTAGAGAAAACTTTTTCCCCAAGGATGATATCCACATACATTCTCTTGGAATTTTTATCTCCGTTTTATGAATGAACCAATTATCATTAAAAACAAATCCGTGCATATTAAAATATTTTTCTTTAAGTGTATTTAGTTTTGCGTTTTGTTTTGCGTTTTTTGATGGAAATTAATCTCTATTTTTCTCAATTGTCCTTTGATGCTGTAACATTGAGATAAATTACTAACTTGAGCTGTTGTGTTTTTTGTATGATTTGGTATTATGCCATACCTTCTACATGACAGTAAAAAAATAAGTCTCTGTTGTTGTATTAATCTTTTTGTTTCGTTGCAATATTCTTTCACCGTTCTGCATGTTTCTCTGTTGTATTTCAGTTCTATGTGTTTGAAAAATCCCTTCATGTTTAGTTTGATTTTGCTTTGAGTTTGATGTTGTAGTCACAATTATAAGATTTTAATTTTAATAGTGCGGTTCGGCAAGCTATCCGATATGATCTAGTTGTTTGTATTCATTGGCCAATTTAGAGTTTAATGTTGTTAATTTTATAATTAAGTTTAACTAAATTTGTTTGTGATAAGTAGCGTTTAAAATTCTCAATCCAGTGAGTCTAAAAAAATTGTGGATTTTATTGATGTTGTCGAAAGATGGCTCCTTGAGGAGTTTTAAGGCTACAGGGTTGGGGTAACTTCTTCAAAATCCATTCATGTGAGAAGGAGGTGTGACCTAGGCGCAATCTGGAGAATATTCTTATTCTGTTCTTCTCTAATGATATAGGGTAGTTAGGATGGTTGTAGTATTGATTTATGTTGGAGTAGTAATGATGGGAAATTTCTTTTTGCTTAGTTTTTTTCTTAACGTAGCTTGCAATGTGACGACGTGTATATATTTTTTCTAGTACCTTTTTAATATTTTATTATTAGTTTATTTTTAAGCACTAGGTCTTTTTTTATACAAAATTCTTGAACTTAATTTTTTTTCAATATTTCGCCACACCATTGGTTGGCATATTCAGGATAAAAATTAAATATGTCCAATATAGTGCACAAAATTCCTTGTAACGGTAATGATAAGGAGAATTGTAATAAAGTTTATGTAGGCACAACAAAAAATATATTGAAAACTAGAATAGCAGGACATAGATCAGACCAAAAATACTGGAATAATATTAATTCACAAAAAACAGTATTATCTACACATTGTTCTAAAGTTAATCGCTATCCTAACTTTAAAAATGTTTCAATTCTAAGTTTAGAAAATAATTATAAACGTCGGTACATGATAAAAATGTTACAAATAATTAAAGTACCATTAACCAAAAGAATAAATTTTAAAGCAGATACGGGGAAGAACGTTGCATAAAATTATAAAACTAAACTTTGTACCTACATAATATTAATAATACTTCATTTTGTTGTAATGTTTGGTCATTAAATTTATGTTTGAATATATGAGTAAAATAATATTTTTTTGTAACATTTTTTTTTCAAAATTGTTTTTCACTTGGAAAAAATTTTTTAATATTGAAAATTTCTTTGTATAGTATGTATTTATAGTCATAAAACTTTTTTTTCAATTTGTAGTTTTTATTGTTTCTGTTTGTTTTGTTTTTTGTAAAAGTTTTTAATAATTTGAATTTGTTAATGAAAAAAATTTTTTCAATTTTGATTAAATCTTTATATATTCTTCTTTTTGTTTATCCTGATGATGCCAACCAATGGTTTGGCGAAATATTGAAAAATAATAAAAAATAAAGTTTTTTAAATATTTTTTTTTTTAAATAATAACCTAATGTTTAATAATAAACTGCTAAAAATTCTTTTAATATTGAAAATGGTATGTATGTAGTTATAATATTTTTTCAATTTCTAGTTTTCATTGCTTTTGTTTGTTTTGTTTTTTTGAAACATTTTTTTGATTATTTTGAATTTGTTAGTCAAAACATATTTTCATTTTTGATTAATTTTTTATATACTTTTTGTTCATACTGAAGATGACAACCAATGGTTTGATGAAATATTGAAAAATAATAAAAACTAAAGTTTAAAATTTTTTTATAAACAAAAACCTAGTGCTTAATAATAAACTACTTTTAAGATAACCTTTTTTGTTGGAGCATATTGCATACGGGTTTCACGTAGCTCCCTGTGCGAACTGCTACGCCAATAAAGATACTATTAAACGGGTCAAAATTTTTCACATAACCGATCATGTCAGGCCAAAAACGATATATTCTGTTGCGAAAATGATTTATTAAGTTTTAAAAGAAAATATTTATCTGTAGAAAAAAGAAAACGACCCACCGTGCATTTCACAGACTGGGTGGTTTTCTAAGAAATCCTATACACACAAGACAACAACATGCTTATAAGAAATTTTACTAAATAAGTAATAGAACCGCTCAAAACAACTACATAGCACCACTTGCTGGGCAAATTAATTAATTCAAATTGAATCACCAGTGAGTAAAAACAACAAAGTCACCGTCGTGTTTATTTTGTGTGTATTGAAAGTAAATAAATCGCTTAACTTATTTACAACTCTAAAATACTGTGTTATTTTGCGATAAAAGAACTCAAAATAATAAAACGTTTATTAAAAGGAATAAACGTAACAAAATGTTACATTTAGTCTACCTATGTATATTAACAACAAAAATTTTTTAAATGTGAACATAGTCGAGAACAGTCTTATTAAGAATCAAAGTAGAAAGTCACATTATGTAGCCTTTTTAGGCTTCAAACCGAAAAATTTATCACAAAATTTAATTTTATATTTTTTTTTATTAAATTACAAGTTATCTTTTATCTGTTTCAGAAAGAGCAAGAACATTTCCACAAAATATAGGTATTAACACTAAAATTACTCTACAAGACAAGTTCGCTTAAGATCAAAAGAAAACTACAGATTGCTGAAATAGCGTTCTTAAAATCACTAAACAAATACAAAAAAAGTTCCGTACGTTACCGAAATGTTTGTGCTATCAATTCTCAATCATTGTGCACAAAATTTAGTTTGCGTAAATATACACAAATGATAAAATATATATGTAAAGGCCGTGTCAGATAATTATCATTTGTGTTCTTTACACACAAAACTACGTTAGGCTGTATTTTACAAATCCTGAATATAACCAAGCTTAATTAATGAACTATAGTTAAAATCACTTACAATTATTTCTATTGCCTCCAAAAAGTACATGGTAGCGTAGAAAATTTGGCCGACTCCCAAAATATTTTCCATTTTTATTTAATATTTCGCGAATTAAATCCATATTGTTGACAATAAGACAACGGGTAGCTCCTAGTGTTAAGGAGTAGGGACTACCAAATCTTTTTGACAACTCTGCAAGTCCTACTAATGGCACAGCATAACGACCCAACAAGGTTATATTTCCTAAAATTGGCCATGGTAATGGACCAGGAGCCTGTTTATATTCGACTACAGCCACATTATTAAAACTTGTTGCTTTTTCTTTGATAACACATGCTTTCTTTTTAATTCTTACTTTTCTAACACATTCATGAATAACTTTCAAATATAAATACAATAAAATATTTGTTATTGTTACTATAATACTTAATAGGAACATCCAAATCATTTCCATATTTTTCTCTTTCGTCCGACTATATTTAATTTACACTTTCTAATTAATATAATTGTTTTTAGGAAAATGTAAATTTCTTGATATTTTCGAGCTTGACATATTACCGCTTAAAATTATCCACTCGGCTTTAGAAGTTCAAAGATCATGCAGAGGTGAAGCCCTTGACATATAAAAAAATATATAATCAGGTTTTCTGTGATATCTCAAGAAAAGGACAATATAGAGATGTTCCCTATGAAGATGGGAAAACAAACAAAACAAAAATTAATTCAGTGATGCCAAGTTTAGACATTTTTTTCCTTTTTATGGAGTTTTTTTTTCAAAAATTTCAAATGTAGGAAGATTTCTTGCTTTTGTCAAATCGTAACGATTTTTTAAAATTGCAGGTTTTTAGGCAGCTAAAATTATATAATTTCCAGTTGTAAGAAAACTCGCAGGAATTGAGAACCAATATAGGAATGATATGAATTTTCTTTTTGGCATCTCTGGTGCAAACTGTATTCTATTCTGGCAAAAATTCTGTTTAATTGTGTGTTTAAAAGTGAAAAAATTTGAAAAGTGGATTAGAATGTACAAAAAAAAATTCAACAAGAGCACAAAAGTGATATTTTGTGGACACTTTAATGCGGAATATAAACAATTTTAAACAAAGTGACAATTCAACTAAGGAAAAATATAATGTAGAGTATTCAGACGATTTTAAACAAAGATGGAAACTCAACAAAAAGGCGCTATGAACAAAATGTGTTGTGTGCTTTCCTTTAACAGAAACCAGATTTAAGGTTGTTAACAACTTCTTTAGGTTTCAGCTATGAATATTTTGTGTAATTAGCCTTTGTAGTAAATTGTATTTAAGCAAGTTGTTGGTTTTTTTATTTAAAATTAAAAGTAGATTTAAATTGTAATTTTGTTTGGTGGATTGGCAACAAGGATAACCTTTTTTCACATATTTTAGTACATTGTTTTTGTTTGACTAAAACAAAACTTCCTGTATCAAACCCGGAATTCGAAGTATTATCTGTAAGTAAAAATATTAAATTTTTAATCTGTAAGTAAAAATATTAAATTGTTTAATTTCTTAAGTTAGTTTTAAAAAGACTCCAAGCTAGTATTTTCCCCTTTTTGGGTATAGTATGTAGCTCTAAAAAGGGGTTTAAAAACGTTCAGATTTCTGTAAGTTAGAAAGAAATGTACATTCTAATTTCAGCTAGTAATTCCAGCATCCTCTTTCTTTCATGTAACAATCATGTTTAAAAAATATTTATTGCACATTTCATTTGTAGCCAAAACTTGCCAGCTTGTGCCCTGTTCCATTAATGATCCACTAGCTAACCAATTCTTTTCCATTTGTAGGTTAGTACCTATAAAAAAAATTTGTGTCAATTAAAATCCACTGTCTATATTAGGGAACTGAAAATACAATGGGTACAATTTTGCTAATTTTCCACCAGCCACATAATTTCTACAGGTAGAAATTTTCAGGATTACTCACCATTTTACTTACAATTCTGATAATTTTTTCAGCTACCTGTAAACAAAAAGCTTAATTGTATTTTTAAAAACTAGTAAAGATTTCACCTACAGCCAATACTTACTAGCTCTTGTCGAATTCCGCAAATTTTTCATCAGCCAAAAAAATAGCTTCCATTTGCAGGTGCCTATGGAAAATAAATTGTGTTAGTAGTAGTAGCAGTAGGTTTTCAATACTCTTTCGAATTAACAACTGAGACAATGCTGTCGCCAAATAACAATTTACAATATTTCTATCTTGAAAATAATATTTCATACATTTAATTAATGTTCGTTGAATTTAGTTTTAGAGCCAATGATTTTAAAGCAGAGGCAGTGCTCGATGTCTTGCCATAACGCTATATTTGTTTGAAGTGAAATTATTTCGATCAAAGCCTAGATTCAATTCTACTTATTTGCCAGCAGCCCATACTCACCAGTTTGCCTACAAATAATCAAATTTAATTTACTTACCCATTTAATATTTATTGATGTTTAATGTACCAAATGTAAGGAGAATAAATTTCAAAACAGACACAGACAATTTAGCGCAGAATTATAGGTACTTAATACAAAAGACATATAATTTGTTATAATTATTTCATAAGAAAGAATTTGTTATTTAAATTTCGTTTCCTTGTTTTTTTATGTTTAAATATTTGAAATTTTAGTTTTTGTATGTTTGTATGTATGAAGAAAATTATTTTATATGTTTTGTCAAATGTTTTCAAAAAAATTTTTCTTTTCAAATTGTTATATTTTTTTGTTTTTGTAAAATATAAAAAAATAATTTCCTGAAAAAGCTTTCCACAGGAAAGCGAAATATCGAAAAAAAGAAAAAAAAAATCGTTAAAATTTAATTTAAAAAGCGACCATTTAAAAGATTAATACATATTTAATTGATGTTTAATTTAAAAATTTTAAAAGTTTCACAAATAATTTTCATTTATTTCGTAGCTGTTATATTTTCGTTTATGTGTAAATTAAGAATTGTGCATAAAGCTGCTTGCTGCTCCTCATTGTGTTTTAGGATTCCACAATTTATTTTCTTTTTTTAATAAAGGTATGGTAACTCAATTTTTTATACGTCATTGTTGAGCAATCTGGTTATACCTGTGAAAAAAATTCATCTATGTACTAAAGTAATTTCAATTGATTTAAACTTGATACACTTTTCAGCAATATCAGAATATGTTATCGAGAATTAAGATTCTTCATAAACCAATACTTCAGAGTGTATCTATGAGTTTTAGAAGTAAAATTGATACACAATGTAGAAACAGTCATGTGTAAGTGTTCCACATTATGTAACATTGATAAATTCTGAAAGTAAACATACATATGGATTTATTAGATTTTCGTATCGAGTTGGGCCTCCGCCACATTCAAAGGCAACACTAATTGGTGCAGAACTTGTGGGCGGTGTCATGTGGTGGTGGATTCTTTGGCATTTGTTTACGGAGCACGAACATATTACCGTAAGTTTTAAAAATATATTTATTATAAAATAAAGAAACGGGTTTGGTGCAGTTTTTACTATGTAAGAAAGAACAAGAATCGTTATATAGATAGATTTTCCTATAAAATTATATTTCGATTTCCAATTTAACTCCCCCTGCGAGGGTTCTCATGTTATTAGTACTTTTATTTATTTAAAGTAATTAAAAGAACCAACTTTTTTGTTGAAATGGTCAGTGTTTAAAACACGATTGCAACAAAAAATCATAATAAACTAATTGCCTTTAATATAAAAATTTGTTGCGAATATAAACAATACTTTAATAAATCTATAATTATTCTTCGCAATCGTACTGTTGTTGAAGTAATAAATGCTCTAAGAAAGATTTATTTCGAATACAAGTTGTTCACAAGTCCTGTTTTTAAATACTCTTCTGAATTAACAACTGAGACGATGCCGTCGCCAAATAAAAGTTCAAATATTTCTTCACTGAAAATAATTTATTCTAGCAAATCATTATTCATTGTTTGAAGAATTTTGTTTTGGAGTCAATGACTTTTTTGTAAATTTGAAGCAGAGGCAGTGCCCGATAGTTCAGAATATAAATTTTCAGGAAAGTCATCAAAATCTCTTCGCTAGCTTGGTAATTATCTGTTTATAGTTTCAGTTGAGAATTTAAAAATATTTAAAGTTCCTAACTGATTTCAAAGCGCATTTTCCGCTGTCCATTATTTATTTTATTAAAAATATAAGGTCTGTTTAAGTTGATGGACAGGGAAAACAGAAAGCAAACTTCAACTTTTTATTCGAACTGTATGAATTTTTTTTTTTACATGTCATATAACAAATTTGAAGTAAGGAAGCAAATTTGCTTTAAACAGACTTTTTGTTACCAATGTAAAGTAGAAATATGGGAATTAATAATGGAATATGATGTCGAGCAAATGTTCACCTCTAAAACGTCGGCAGACGTCCGCTCTTTTCACAAAATTTTGAAGCACATCTTTAAAGTTTCGCTTATCTTGTCAATGCAGCGCGGAATTTTTTATAGCGTGTGTTCTTGGTGGGTTGTTAACGTAACCTCGGTCTTTCAAATGGTCCCAGGGAAAAATATTCGAACAGCATTAAATCACATGAACGAGGTAGCTAACTGACATAGTCAAATCGAAAAATACCTCATCCGGGAAATTTCTCATGCAATAACTGAATTGTTTGGGTGACTGTGTGGCTGTAACGTCGTCTTGCTAAAACCAAAAGTCGCTGATGTCAAGATCAGCCAATTGTGGCCACCAAAAATTGGTTACGACGGTTTGTTAGCGCAGATAATTCACGGTAGCGGCGTTTGCTTCCTCATAAAATAAAAAACACGGCTCGATAAGCCGACTGACCACAAACCGCAGCATTCTTTCCTTGATGTAATTATTTTTGGATATTTTGAGTCCCTTATGCGACAATTTTATTTTTTTTACAGAACTGCCTAGTTGCATCTCCGACTCATCACTAAAGTTGTTTTTTTTTTTTAAATACGTTCCGTTTTTTAAACTCTCAATTCACAACGCAAACAATGGTCGGTCGGCTTTAATTCTTGAACTAGTTGAACTAGAGAATGTAACGTGCCAAGCTTGAAATTTTCAAACTTTGCACTGAATAAATGTAAAAGGCTGATAGCTTAATTGTTGACATTTAATTATTTGACAATTTACTTCCTAACCTCAAATTTGTCCAGCCATTATAGGCTATCTTTCTCTTTTTTTTTAATTGCCTAATGTAAGGTGATAGCAATAAGTAAAATATAAGTAAATTTCCAGTTTCTCCAAATATTAACTGTCAAGTGTTATAATAAATAAACATTCATACGTACCTTGGTGGCTTGTAGCAGCAATTTGTTCACATTGTTATCGTGTTATGCCAACGTAGTGGCAATGCCCACAAATTAAAGTAGACGATAAGAATTTGGTGAGTTGCAGAATAATTACAATTTATAGGTTAAGTTTAGTTTTATGAAGAAAAAAACAAAGAAAAATTTTGGTTAATTTGCGCTCATTATTTTTAATAGAAAACATAGTTTTTAAGTAATACTTGTATATTTTATAGATTTATGAATTAATGTTACACATAAACATATTTTCTCTTTTTTTAGGGTGAATTTCCTTATCCGGATTCAGCAAAATGGACTAATAAGGAGCTAGGAATACCATCGTAAAAACTGTTTGGATATATTCTGTTGTAAATAGACCAGAAATTTGTTGTTAATAAAACGTGAAAAAACGGATATTAATTAAAAGTAAATTAACGAAACAGTTATTTTCTGCAGTAACTTTAAAATATGAATAAGTATGGGGTGCTTTTTTTAAACTCTACTTTCTTAGTGGAATACTTGTTCAGTGTAATGCAAATGGTTTGTGTACTGTTTACTTGTTGTAAATTTGGCCATGCTGTGGGGTTCTATAAACCCACTTTAAACAATTAGCAATTCTTCAAACAACAAAAACGTACAAACTTCACATATTATTAATTTTTTCAAGTTCAAAAATCTTCAAAAAAATTTATAAATAAAGTCGAATGTTTTTAAAAAACAAATAGAAGCTAAAATTCATTGTATACGTATGGTTCAAAGATTTTTTTGTTATGAACAAATACGGTTTGCGATTTTGTATTCGACTGATCTGAAGAAGAAAATGATTGCATAGATGCGGCAAAAGTCGCTAGTATACTAAGAAAACAGAAAAACTTCTTAAAGCCAAATTGAAGAGTTGTTCTGCTTCTAATGTTCGTAATATACCTCTGTATGTTTTTTATAAACATCATCTGCTGTCTTCCTTAATCTTTTCATTATTTTTTAAGCTATCTACTTTCTTTCCCTATTTTTATTCAATGTTTACGTGAAATTCGTAAATAAAAAATAATTGTTGGTAATTTTATGTATTACATATTTATTTATTAAATTTAAAGTATTTTTCTCAACATACAAAATGTAAGTTGCCGCAATGGCTTTCAAATTCACAGTATTGAATTTTTCCACAAAAAAGATGAGCGCAATGCTTGACAAAATACCGCTATTAATTTACTCGTTAAGATCTACTATGTAAAAACTTCCACCCAAGGGAATTGAAATGGGAATGTATTAAATCCTAAAATTGTAGTAATAATAAATAATTGCTTAAGAAAGTTTAAATAAAACTATATCAACACTTTACTTGCTTTTTAATTTAACTTGGTTTGTATGATATTCCTTAGAATTATAACAAGTTGTTTAATTTTTTTAAATAATACTTGAATGTGCGTCTATATATGAATTTTCCGAAAATTGCTTATTCATGCGATGCATTTTCTAACGACGCAATATGTCTGTACAAAAAAATCCTTGGATATTTTAACTGTGATACTGTGTTGTCTATTCGAATATAAACAAAAAAGCAATTCCATTTCTGGAGTTTATGTTGTTTTACTTTTAATAAAACTATATTGGCCACATATACACTTTTAGCATGCCCAGTAGGTGCGGAGTTCTTTAGTGGTACAACTTTATTAGCCTTTCCAATTGTTTCATTATAATTATCAGTCCCACTCGAATATTGTTCAAAACTCTATGCTAATTAAAATAACGAACTTGTTTATATTATTCATTTAAACTTTGTGAATAAAACTTGGCTACACATAAAAAAAATCATTGCAAATGTCAGCTATCAGTGATACCAGATTTTTCAAAAATCTCTATTCTTATTGAAAAAAATCCCTTATTTTCCTACATTTTCACTTTCAATTCCGGTTCATTTAAAAAATGTCATAAAAACGAATAAAAAGTGACATAGGAATAACAACATAAAAAATCGGTTCCATCCATCCCATTAGCTTGTCATAAATCAACTTTTGAACAACGTGTTTTCATTATTATCAAAAGGCGAATCGAACGTTTTTACATGAACTTGATTATAAACAAAATTGGTTGCGTGTGTTTTTTTTTGACGTTCAGTTGTATATTTTATGTGGCAGAAATAGAAAACAGTAGAATTCAAGCAAGGTGTTACAAAAGTTTTTATTATACTTAATTGTTAGATTTGTAGTGTACGCATATCGTCATGCTGCATGTTAAGTGAGTACATGCCAACTTCAGCATTGTAGCGCAACGACTAGACAAGGAAAACCACCAAAATAAATGTAAACTGAATTATCAAATTCTAAGAATGTTAAAATTTACTTTGCTGACATATATAAGACATTATTTCGTAAACATAAGTACATACATTGTAGAAACTTAATATTGAGTGAAAGTAGAAAGTCACTCAATACTAGACGGTAAGATAGATTTTTGAAATATCAATGAAGAAAATTACAAAAAAAAATCATTACGGATTCATTTTTACATTAAAATTAATTGTCCGATGCGCACAAAGAGATCTTTAAAAAACCATTTCTACACAAATTCAAGATAAAAAAATCTATTTACAGATTTATAATTCACTAAAAATTGCGAAAGCGAACGAATGAAAATAATTTTGGGATTTTCTCTGACATTCGAGATTTGGTTTCTGTCAGAAAAGAATGCTTAGCTTCACTAACTGCTATTAGTGTCACTTTTAGTTCAGTAGAAATAAAATTGAAAACCCTTCTTGAATATACTACTCAACGCAATGTATTTATCTATGGCAATGTAAGTATTAGTTTAATTTCTAATTGCGGATGTGATGGATCATCTGATCAAAGTATAAACAAAGTAATGCCGAAAAAAACGTCAGATACTATTTTATTTATGGCGTTTTTCGTTCCATTGCGTTTCACAAAAAGTTATACCGGTTTGTATTCAGCAAGTAGAAAAGCAACCGAAATTGATGAATGAAAAAATGTATTACCCTTTTCAACAAAGCAGTAAAGACAAATAAATGGAAACAAAAGATGTCATTAGGGAAAAAGTTCAAAAAGACAAGATCAAATTAAAGAACTCCTAGACATCGAATTAAATTTTAAATTGTGTTTGATGGAAAGTTTACACAAGCTTTAAACTAAATAATGTCATCGTCTAGCTGCATTATATATCTTAAGTTATAAAATGTGTCTTTAAATTATAAAATTGTTAATAAACAATAATCAAAAATGTTACTTAAAAATGAAGATATTAGATAAACTTTTATTAACATCTTTTAAATTCAAACAAAAATTAAAATGTATTTTAAACCCTCCATAACTATTTTTTTTTGTCGACTGATTTTATATAGCAAAAGTAAAAGTTCCAATCCAATCAAAAGTTGTAAATATTTTACCGTCTACTTGAGAAATGATCTACTGTGCGGCGCCTGTTTCTGTTAATAAACACGCGGCGGCCGTTAGCCGACTTTGAGCTGGTCGACTTGTTTGTCTGTTAGTAATCTCTCTTCGGTGGATAATAGCGCGTAAGTGTAGATGGTTTTTATTTGTGGATTTTTGGTGTTTTCGTTTAACTTAAATTTTTGAATCGTATATTATAATTTAAATTTATTTTACTTTTGTCGTAACCAAAAACATGTTATAGTTTAAGAATTCTGTGTCGTGTTTACTTCGCTAGGTAATTTGGAAAAGTGTCGTAACGTCATGTTTTGAGAAAATGCGTTTAATGTACTCAGTCGGTTAATTGAGATTTATAACCAGCATAAAAATTGTTTAAAACTTTCTGAAAGTGCTAAAAGAATTTGGATTAAATAAAGTCCGTTTAAATCATATGTATGTCTAAAATAAAAATCTGGTGAACTAAATATTACTGTAAGATTTTAATGCTAGGAGGCGGTTAAGGGCCGCCTCTTGTTTTTATTGAAATTGTTAAGCATCGGGTGCGGCTAATAGAGCATTTTTATCTTTAAAAGAAGAGAAAAAGTCGATGTTGATCTTAATTCAAAAGCACCATCTGAATTATTAACACTATGCTTTAATATACATAGTCTAGTCGCACCGTTAAAAATGAATGTTAAAGAATTCCTTATAAGGTGGAAAATCTAATTTCAAGTAAAACAATTTTTTAGTTTTGTAGTTACTAACTTTCATATGCTCAGTGGCTCTCATTGGAAATCGGGCAACTAATTATTGAAAAGTTCAGCAGCTTTAAAATAAAAATCTTAAAACTATGATGACACTGAAAGCCAAGCAGTCTTTAAATTGGATTGTTTGTACATAATTTAATATTTGGTTGCATATGCGTTCCAATATTTTATAGCTATAGATTTTACTAACAGAATAGATTTCACAAATTTTTTTACACACATCAGCTTTAAGTTGGTTTTTATTACTGCCCAGTCTGCCTTGATACGTTGTTCAATTCATTCCATACGACCTCTATTACGTTTATATTTGGGATTTGTGCAGGTGTGTTGCTGATCTTAAAATATCAAGATATATGGTTATGATACCTTTTATGAAGTGAAAGTTTCCGACACCTAAAGCTACCAGGCAGCCCCAGGCAGTAATTCAGGTGTTAAAATATTGACAAAAAATCAACATAGATAGCATGGCATATAAACTTACCGCGCTTCAAAACGAGAAATATTTTGATATGTGCTCTCGTGTAAAATTCAAGTGACTCCTTTTATTTTTGACACTGCAATTTGTCTTTCCCAAAACTCTTTTTTTATTGTTTCGGCTTGTAAGGAAAGTTTTCGCAAACTATAAAATTCCCAGTTCTCTTGTTAATTTGTATCGTCTACAGTTGATTTGCTTTCATTAATGATAAGTGCGATTTTTCGTTGAGTTTTCGCGGCATTACCAAAGCAAATATCCAACTGACCGCTTGTAAAAAAATATTCAGAAGCGAACAAATGTAACTGTAATTTGAATGAATTTTTAGCTTTGCTCGAATTTTAGTGTGACCATGGTTTTACAAGTTTTTAAAATTAGTTTAGAGCAGGGTACGCGCTTATTCACTATGAATAGTATATTTTTGTTTATTCTCTTATCAGTTCCATGAATGAAAGTGTATTTTGCTTTTGTTTCTTCAGCGCACACAAATGAGTTTCATATTTTTGATAATCATAAATATTTGCGTTTCAAACTGATAACTTATCGTACATGAGGTAATTTTTGTTCACTTTTTTTCACCTTCATGTGGTTTTTTTTCTTGACTTAACATTAAATATCTATTAAGTGTGATTTCTTTCGTATGTACGAAGTGTGAGACGAACATGATAGTTGGAAAGTAAGAAATTACTTAATTCATTTTATGTACATAGAAGGTATTTTTTGGCAATAGTGTAATATGTTGTATTGAAAAGGGTTACAAAATGTATGCTCTTATGATTGTTTTGAAAGTGGTGAATTCAGCACTTGCAGTTCCACCGAGCGAAGTTTCAGTACAGCGAGCTTCTAGTGTATTGGCATTAACCCTTATAAAATTAAGATATATATTAAATAATAACACTTTAATTAATTTGTTAATTACAAAGTTAAATTTTAAAGAATTAAATTCTAGTAACATAAATATAAATTTCTCTAACGAACAATGTACGAACTTAGATTTGTTTCTTTAGAGTTCTGTGGATATGTAAATTTTTTGTAATCTACTCCTAATTTAGGTTTTATTACTTTAGATTTTTTTAAAAATAATTTTAAATTTAAGTTAATTTAATTTGGAGTTTGAATTATTATTAAGAAATAGTTAATATAAAAATAATATATATATATTTATATATATATATATATACATATATATATATATATATATATATATTTCTAAACATAATATCTACAGTATGTAGGCATTGAAATGCCTTTTGAAAAAGTTTCTCTCTAGTTTTTATATACATGACGTACATTTTCTTAGCATATACATAAGTACAAATAAAATTGACCTGATCTAATTTTTTACAATTAAAAATAAGAGATCAATGCACATTTTCATAACACATTCAAAATATTTACAATCACATGTAACATACGAACATACATTTTATAAGCCTTTTCATTAGAACATATTACTTTTGCCTTAAAATATCTTCTACACCCATAAAATAAATGAAGCAATTTTTTGCTTTCTACTACGTTCGTCTCACTTCGTACAAAGGAAAGAAATCATACTCAATACATATTTAATGCTAAGTGAAAGAATAAGAAGCCACATCGAGAGTGAATTATTGAAAAATTTCTGAAACAAATTTTCGATTTTTTCATGTAGGAGATAAAACGAAAAAAGCTCAACAAAAATTACTTCATCTACAATGAGTTTTTAAAGTTTGAAACACAAACATTTACATATAAACATGAAAAATATATATGTGAAACTCATTTGTGTGCGGTGAAAAACAAAAGCAAAATACACTTTCATTCAGAGCAATGAAAAAATAAAAATGAAACCAATAGTTTCTTACTGAATATTGGAAATGTAAGAAGAGAGAAATACGTACTCTGGTGTAAAGTACCGTATTGGAAAATTTTTGGCATTGTTTGTACTACAAAATTTCATTGTGTAGTAAATGCCTAATTAAAAGTATTCAAAGTTTTTTTCAAAAATTAGAAGAAGGTGCGACATAAAACAATTATCTATGACATGGAAAATATGAGGCCCTGGATCATTAAAGCGAAAATCCTTTAGACTTTAAAAATTGTTTAAAACTTTAACAAATATTTTTTATGTGCTCAAATATCGCCGTATTTCAATAAAATGTTGGTATTCGCTTAAAATTGGTGAGACAGGCTTAATTAAACTCGTTCGAATCCAAATAACAACTACGAAAAACCAAAGCAGATAAAAAGGAAAAAAGTACCGAATTAAACTTTGCCGCCAGTCACCTTGCGATAAGATAGTTATGTAAATCAAAACAAACAAACAAACATTGATTTTAAGAGGTTTTACTGTCTACTAAACCTAAAACCTCTCTAAGAGGTTTTACTGTCTACTAAACCTAAAACTTCTCTAAGAGGTTTTAACGACAGACCCATTAACTGAATAACGTACTGAATCCATGCGAAGAAGTCATGAAGTGATATGACCAAGAGTCGAAATATTCTTCTAGTCAGCACCTAACGACTAGCCTGAGAACCAATGCAATCCGACCAGAGAGATAAAAAACTAGAAAACTGGTCCAGTATAATTTCTGTCCTTAATATTAGTTTTTATTTTGTGGATTTGCCTTACATTCGCCGTTAGAGAAACATATATGGAGCAATCACGAATCTTCAATTGCGCCGTCAGTTGTAGCTAATGATACGGCGCAACTGATATGGCGCGAATTTCACCTCTTTGATTTCCTTAATAAGTTGTGCTAGAAGTTTCGGTGAAAGGGTTGTTGTGGTATCGGAACTGAAATGAGTGAAGAAGGATGTGGGGTTAAAGCGATAAGATTACTTTGTGGTTCTTTATCGCTGACTCTTGGGCAAATTAAATTGAAAAAAAGGCAACACTTGACACCGCAAAAACAAAAGCGAAGAATGACAAAATAAAATGTTAAAACTTGTAAACTCAAACGTTTAAAAACAAATTTTTTGCGCAGTTTGTGATTTTAGGTTAAAATAATATAGCATAAAATAAATAGTAATAAATTCGGTGGCTTTAAAGGTCGCGGAATAAAATAATTTTGTAGAAAGTGTTAAAAGAAGAATTCTGAGAGCAAGATCAGATGATCACCAACAAGAATAGCCATCTCGTGCAGAACGCGTTAAAGATTATATTTTATAGTTTTAGACAAAACTTTCCACTTAATAAAAATGAGTTTAAG
This sequence comes from Trichopoda pennipes, assembly GCA_030448955.1. Classification (NCBI taxonomy): domain Eukaryota; kingdom Metazoa; phylum Arthropoda; class Insecta; order Diptera; family Tachinidae; genus Trichopoda; species Trichopoda pennipes. The sequence goes on along the minus strand of JASKUP010000028.1, from coordinate 7,922,724 downwards.
TATCTATTAGATGCGCCAAAAAGATCCACAGCTATTCTAAATGCAATAACATCAGCCGCTGTTTTGAAATGGCTTGGCCAAGGTTGATATCGGCATCACTACCCTCTCTTAGCATTGTGCGAAAAGGAAGAGGTAAACGCACTTAAGAGATGATTTTTACATGTGGTATTCCTGGAGTGATTGCAGCATAATGAATGGCATAAAAATATTCTTAGATATACGTTACCTACAGAAATTATTGACCATGCTATTACGATATTTGTAAAGGGTGTTACGGTCATTTACGCTCAACATAATCATCCCTCAGAGCGATTAATTCGATTAACTATGGAACGTTTTCGTATCACGTTTATTCGAAATGATATACGCATCTTTAGCGACGTTGCACGTTGGGCACAAAAAAGTAATTGATGTAATAGCGCGTAGCGTTAAAGACGAATCGAATCAGTCTATGCGCCATCATGCACAGAAATCGGATATATGTTTTCTATTTGTTTTTTGTAAGATTTTGTGGAAAGGCTTGCGAGCGGTGTATTTTCGGCGAATGGACTCAAAACAAGTTTGCTGTTAATTGATTTGGTTTTACATTCAGAAAAACTAACTATTTTGCGCGCTTTATGGATTGGTCCGTAATTCTTCAAAAACGATGTTGGTTAGAATGTTACATGATTAGTGACTTTTTCGTTCATCTTTTGAACAATCATGATGTAAAGGAACGGTGGTTTCAACTAGATGGCGCAACTTGTCACACAGCTTGTGCCACCATTGCTTTATAAAAGCAAAAGTTGGGTAACCGACTAGTTTGAAGGTTCGAACTTGTTGGCCTCCAAGATCGTGCGATTAATGCTGCTAGACTATTTTCCTAGAAATTTGTGAAATCGCTAGTCTACGCCGATAACCCCGAAAGGAGTGACCACTTGGAAAGTAATATTCGTCGCTTTATTGCCGACATACGATCACAAATGTTTGAAAAAGGCGTCGAAATTTGGAATTTCAGATTAGACTATGTCCGTGCAATTATAGCGGTAATATATCTGAAGTCATATTTTAAATATAATACTAGAGATATATCTTTCGAATATAGTAAACGTCATGTCAATTTAAAAAATTTTAACTAATTTAAATTTAATTTAACAATTAAATAATGGTTAATTAAATAAACCAAGAGTAGATTATATGTTAGCAAAAATTTTACAAATATTTTACCTCGAAAGAAGTTGAAACAGCTGTTTGATTTTTATTAACAACATAACTTTAATGTGATTTAATTGTATAGAGATTATTTAACTTCACAGTGTTGCATTTATTTTATCAGTATTTTGTAATAAAAGTTTGGGTAACCTAAGGTGGATGCGATCTTTTCAATCCGTAATTCGAAGTGAAATCATCTGGGATCGTTCCCCGTCGTGCTGAGTTGAGCAAATAATAAAATGGCTACCTCTTGTCTTACCATCAATAATCAATATATTGATAGTCCCATCTTAGCCACAATGTACATAATTTTTAATATCGGATAATCAGCATCATTAACATTGGTCGGATTAATGAAAACGTCTTCGGTATGCAGGGACACAATATCTACACTGTAAAAGTGGGAATGCATACTTGTGTTTGCATTTTTTTTTTGCTCAGTACATAACCGGAATTTACGCATGCGTTGCACTTGGACTAATCTTGTCCAGTTAGTAGGTCTTGCAAGATCCATAAAAGAAACCTGTACACCTTTTCCATGTATCAACATTATAAGGGTATTATAACAACCTTTAAACACTGTGTTCGGAGTAAAATTTGTAACACTTAAATCTGTTTCGTTAAAATAATGACAATACGCTGTTATATACATATTTCTCTTGTTTTTGGGACGATATGACCACAAACGTAACAAAAATTATCCAATTTTGGCCACATGTTATTATTCATATTAAAATATTCAATGTTCTTCTGGTTTTTAAATGCTTTTCACACTGAACAAAAGGATTGTTTATTCCAGAGCCATTAATTTATTAATGCAGCCAACTTGACAAAACAAATGATGCAGAAGTTTTTATTTTAGGTTACTTTCCCGTACAATTCGCAGAATTGTGTTCCAAATCAGCGACCTGAAAAATATTGTACTGTGTAATTTAAAAATCAGTTTGAATATAAAAACTTATTTTTGCTTACATGATTCCTTCCGTGTAATATTTTGTCAACGCAAGATATTTACGCTTAACGAACAATTTGGCATATGCTTTCGTATTACAGAGTGGGATAATGGTAGATTTGCTAAAGGAAAATATTAAAATGTAATAAAAGGTACCATTTTTCTTACCCATCGCAATAAAGAGTAAAGTTTTTACCGTGGAAGCCTTTGGTACCTTGCGTGTTAGGAAATGCTAGAAGGTGTTTTAGTTTCCCTGGCATTTAATACACTTCCCATTACATTGGAAGTTATTTAGTAAATACCCTAGGAGTAAATCGTGGCGCAATTTTTCGTATTTTAAGCAATGAAGGACGTAATATGGCGCCTTTCGTTCTCTTCCTTTTAAAACAAAATGTTAAAAATGCACAAAAGAAATATTGGTTCGGCATGAACACAAATGATTTATTTAAAATACAAGATTTCTTTTTTATTTCTTTTTAGGAATAAAAATGGAAAAACAAACTGGAAGCCTCAAAGAGCCCAAAGACAAACTGAAAATAGTTTTTTTTATATTTTTAATACATGGACTCGGAGTACTCATGCCATGGAATATGTTTATAACTGCAAAAAGTGTAAGTGTTTATTTATAAGAAATATTAATTAGTGTACTTCACAACGATCGCTCCTGTTGATCGAACTTAAAACATTAAAAACAATATAAATAGCATTTTTTTAAAATTCATTTAATTCCAAAAACCGAAGTTCTCTTTATTAAAAAAATTATCTCGATCCTAAACATAATCATTATATTTCAATATTTATTTTCTAGTTGGAAAATAATAGTTATTTTGCAAGTTTAATCTTTGGCTTAGAGAATATTGGCAATGAGTGGGCAAATTTTATCTTTCAGAGGGTTAATTGTTTGTGGGTATGCACTGAGAAAATAACCTAGCAGCCTTAAATCGCAAGAAACAGGCGGCCACTTCACGGCGACAAATTAAAAAATTACGTGACTGGCACATTTCTCATTCATCAACTGAATGGTTTGGGTGAGACTAAATAAATTTCTTAAAATGACAGTTCATTTCTTGACATTTGATCATTTTACGAACAATTTACTTCCTAATCTCAAATTTGCCCATCTGATACTTTTGTTTTATTATTCTTTGTTTTATATTTTGATTGAAAATTTATTTTTTATTCAAATTTTTACTCTGGAGCTTTTACTCTGAACTAACGTCAGTAAGCGCAACAAAAATTGAAAAATAACTTTTCCAAACAAAAAATAATGGTCAGCAAGTAATTTTTAACTTAATAATAAAAAAAGAAATTAAAAATTAATTTAGGCATTGGTATTCTTTATCCTGGAGCATTTATTTTTTATTTGATTAAGATTTGCAAATTAAAATTATTATATCTTTAAAATAGTGTAGTTTTCGTAAAAATCCTATTAATATATATGCCGCACACAAAAATAAAACATTTTAAACCAGCTTTAAACATTTTTGTACTCCATATAGTACGGTATTTGTTTCATCTCTTTTAATATTGTTACGAAGATGCTTAGATAAGTTATAAAAAGATAATTATCACTAAAAAAATAAATTGACCTATTATGTCTGTTTATAACTAAAAAAGTTTGTAAAAAATCCCATGAACACACAACAGCAAAAACATGCTACATTAAAATTCCATGAACTAAGCTTAACAATCAGAAAATACAAACAACTAATACAGAACAAACAGCCAATCAGGCGTCTACACTGAATAATGATAACAACGTCATCTATATTTATTGCAATAAATTAGAGACACAAAAGTTGAAAGTCAGTTTAATTGTAAAAGAAGACATAATAAAGCGTGTGTGTTTATAATAGTAAATAGCTCGTCTAAATAAATCATGCAATAAATAGGTCTTTTTAATTAAATTTAATACATATAAATTCAATATTTCGCTTTCCTTAGGAAATTAATTTTTATAATAAAAAAATTATTAATAATATTTTTATTACTTTTATTTTTATTCGACCTTTTTTTTAAATTTTATTTAATAATAATATTTTTATTTATTTATTTTGTTCGACCTTTTAGGAATGTCTATTTCACTTTTCTTTTTTCTCCGGGCTCTAGGTCAATAATATTTATTCAAATAAAACTCTTTTCCGTTTCATTAAATATTGTTTTTATTTTCATTCGATATTTCGGACAACTTCGTTGTCCTTCTTCAGGAAATTTGAGTAACGTTGTCAATCCCCTTGAGGGTGTCTTATGTTTACTAATAATATTTAATAATTTAATTAATAATATTTGTGAAATAGCCTAAAAGTGGCTATAAAAAATGTAATAATGTAGCACTATAATGGTGTCCCAGCAGTATACCAAAACTCTGAAAAATATAAAGCAGGCTGGGTAGGCTGTCCACAATTAGATTGCTAATTGCAAACAGTGCAATGCGACGAAGAGTCAAACAAGAAAAAGCCATGGTAAGCTTCAGCAATACAGCACAGGTGTCCCTTCTAAGCGGATAGCTATGGATATCGTAAGCCCATTCCCTGTCAGTGGCATTGGGAACTGTATCAAAAACGGTGATGACGCATTTGTGAACAACTGGTCGTGTCGATGCGGTGTTTTAGTAGAACTTCATTCTGACCAGGGAAGACATTTTGAATCGCCCATGTTTAAAGAGATGTGCAACGTATATGAAATCAAAAAGACAAGAACAACATCGCTGTATCCACAGTTTAGTGGCATAGTAGGAACACAAAACAACAACAATAAGCTACATTAAAATTTCCTGAACTAAGATTAGCAGTCAGAAAAAAAGGCTCAGACGACCAAACAAACTAAATAATAATAAAATTATTTGCATTTAATGCAATGAATTAAGTTTTCGAGTGCATGTTAGAGCAACACAGAATATAAAGGCTTCCTCTCTTGGTAATAGAGTCAGTAGAATTGTGCACGTGATTAGGTGAAGACACACAAGTTGATACAGCAGTCTAGAATTAAATTGGAATTCCTTTAAATTTTTTAATTTCATCACCAATTTTGTTTTATGATTGGTTTTGTATGCAATTTACCTTGTGTTTTACTAAAATGATTTGTATTTAAATATGTTTTGCATTTTAAATTGCATTTTGAGAATACTAATAAATGAACCAGTTGTAAAACTTATAATTCATAGATAATTTTTTATATATCTTCTACTTTCAGTATTTTGTGGATTTCAAACTTTCTTCGAATGAAGGAAATACGTCATCTATTTATGCAAGCAATTTCATGCAGTACATTGGATTCGCCTCTCAAATACCGAACTTAATATTTAATTGGCTGAATATTTTTGTTCATTTAGGGTAAAGAAAAATTATTTCAAAGTTTGCGTTCGCTAAACTAAAAAACGCTTAAAATTGTTAAGAACAAAAAATTAATATAATTATCTATGGAGATACTGCTTCACGTTTTTCATAAAAAAACGGTTTATGGTGGGGTGGGCGAATTCGAGGTTAGGAAGTAAATTCTCTGTCAAATGAACAAATGTCACGAACTGTGCTGTCATCGTTTGACATTTATTTAGTAAAAAGTTAACCATGGAACATTACACTCTTGAGCGAAGAAATTTTAATTGTGAAAATTTACCATCAAAATCTTTGAAATTTCACTGTATTATTTCGTAAAATTTGAGCAACATTTTCTCGTAATTCGCTGTACGTAATTCTGAGCTCACGGTATTGTTGCTGACTAAAACAATTATGTTTGTAGTAATGTAAACTTGGCAGCTGTATAGCAAAGTTTTGAGAATGAGCCTGAAACTTAAACTCGTCGATCTTCATTTTAATTCGTTTAAGAATTAAAGCCGACCAATTAAACAAATTCCAGCATATGGGACTCAAAAAATCCACAAACAGTTTTAAAAAAAATCATAAAATCTAAAGAAAAAGACAGTACGGTGCGTTTTGTGGTCAGGTATTTTTTTTTAATTGAATAAGAAAACGCCGTCACCGTGAATTCTTAGAGCTAATGGCTTTTGAATATAGCAAGGTGGCGCTACTAGCCACCCAAAAAATCCAATTACTGCATGCGAAACTTCCCGGTCATGTAATTCTCGTTCTTGTGATAAAACGCCGTTGGATTATTTTGTCTGGCGTTATTTGATAGACCAACGCACACAACTGACGCACTGCAAAATAAATTCGTGCGCTCCATTGACGAGATAAGCGAAGTATTTTTGCAAATGTGCTTCAAAATTTTATGAAAACAGCGGACGTCTGTCTGCCTAAGCGCAAATGAAAGAAATTTGCCCAACATCATATTCCATTATTGATTCCCAAATTTCTATTTCACACTGGTTTTAAAAAAAGTGAAGTTGTCTAAAGAAAGTGTATGTTTCAAGCCAATTTACTTCCTAACCTCAAATCTTTTTCTTCAAAAAATTTCTTAAAAAACGATCGAAAACTTTAACTTAAACTTTACTGAGAATGTTTTTGTTTCACAGAACTTGCTACTTAATTAAAAAAAGGATGACACTATGTGATAATTATTACAATTAATACAAAAACAGTAACAACCTATGCTTAGTTTTAAAATAAGTAAAAAAATTATTTTATTCAGAACCGAATCTTACAAACCATTTATAACCAACAACTTTCTACAAATATCAAGTTCCCCTAACCGGTCACTATTGCCTGCCTAAAGTTTATTGTCAGCTACGAGATCCATTGTACAGCTAGAAGGGATTGAACATTCACCATCTTTTTCAGCTAGTGTTTTGTTATGGGTTTCTATACTACGTGAACATGACTAAACCCGCTCGCCAAGGACTCAAATTCGTCTTAGGATACACTAGTCCCCCACTTAACCGAGGTCGCCTGCAATTTATAGCTCTCTTATGGGGTTTATTGGCTACCGTACGTAATCCTGTAGAGTTCATTGCATGAGCTAGTACTTGATTGGACCTTTCAGTGGAATTTATTGCCTTTAATGTGCAATGGCCAATACAGAATGGTTAATGGTCGCACTAAATCCTTCTATAATTTAATTTACCCGCCCCTACAAAATTCGGGAATTTTTTATAATTATCGTTTTAAGATATGGCAAACTTTTACCTAAGTTATATTGGAAGAAGCGTCTGCGTGTTTGTCCTAGTTCAAACCTCAAACGGAGCCTCGCGTACAAAGTAACTAATAAGTGCTGTTTTATAGTTGCTTGAAGCGGGCCAGTAATTGAAGAAACTCCCAGGGTTTTGATTAGAAAAAGGTAAATAATTTTTGCATAATTTAAAGCAGCAGATGAAATTGTTAAAAAGCTAACAGTGTCCAGCACTTAAATTAGTAGCAACCTGTATAGCACTGCAGGGAATTTTTAAGAAGAATACTATTTGCTTATCGCGATAAATGAGTTGATGGAGGTAGCTGTTAAGCTTCGCATTAGTAAAGGCAAAGAAATCGTGGTTTAACCTTAACAATGTATTAGAGCGCTGAAGATAACAACACAACGACAATGTGTTAAACAATTGTGATTATGCTCACTACAGCCATTGCGAATTGTGTCTGGATGGTTACGCTAAGAAAAGACGCATTATAATTTAAGTGTCACCCCGAAGTAATACAGCATTTTAGCGCGGCTAGTAAGTATGCATCATAGAAGCAGATGTAGCCATGAGAAAATAATAAAAAAACAGAGTACAAATAAACTGCTAGCGAAAATAGCAATAGAAGTCTTTTTTAGCAATTTAACAAATATGGTAAATTAGGTGCTTGAGGAGGAAAAATGCATTTATTATAATAACAAAAAGAGGTGATACATTACTACTTTTCCCATTTTTCTGGTACCTTTTGGATTTCATGCCAAAAGTATTGCTCCGGTTTTGAGGTAAAGAATGAATCAAGCCAATTTCTGATATCCTGTTTTAAAGAGATGTATCTTCCTTCATCGATTGACAAAACGGTAGTAATGTGTGATTTGTTTTACATCTGCACCGACCGCGAGGTCATAATCAGATGGTAGTTAAACTACTTAGTTGATTGGACACCAACTACGCCCTAGAAGGCCTTCAGATACGTATATCCTCCAGTCACTTCTAGTAGCAATTTAGAAAGTCCGGAGTAGGCCGTGCCCTCACTCCTTGCTGAGGAGTTGGAGACTTTCCAACTCCTGGTCCAGAACGCATGAAGCTCATATTTATCAAGAACACGCCAGCATTCATACTTACTGGACCTGAACCATTCATTGTGTTAATTTGAATGGTCCGACCTACAAATTCTCACGAGGGTCCGAAACCACAACCACCACGATACTCCCATATAGGGGCCAACCTCAATAACCAGTCAGAGCACATTTTTTGTCTAAAGAGAGCCAATATTGTACTCTGGGGCAACTGATTTCCCGTGGAAATATGTGGATTGTCCAGGTGACTGCTACTAGCCTTTGAGGGGCCTGGGCTCCCTTTTACCCCGCAAGACACAAATCTAAATGGAATAGTAGGTTCCAAAAAGACTATAATGTGCCCCCGGGGGGACAAAACGGTAGTAAGAAGGGGCAAGGTCTGGGCTATAAGGCCGATGAGCCACAATTTTCCAAGTAGTTTTTGACCGGTCTTGCAACATGTGGCCAAGCGCTGTCCAACGAATCAATTGTCTTTGTTACAGCTCCCCTGTTATCGCTAGAAGCGGCTTCAACAGCTCCTCATACAAAAAAACTTATGATCCCACCAAATATCTCTTTTCTTGGTGTCATGTATGGCTGGTCGAGCTTTACATATGACTTTTTGCGCTTGAGGTTATTGTAATCTATCCATTTTTTTTATCACCAATAACAATACGGTGCAAAAATTACTTCTTCTTGTAACGTTCAAGCATTATTTTCGTCATGCAAAATCGCCCTTTAACGTCTCCGAGCTTCAATTAATATGTGAACCAATTTCCTTACTTCTGAATGAATTTTAATGCTTTTAAACGTAGGGAAATGGCTTATTGGCGCGCCTCGTTTTGCGAATTTGTGCGTGCTGACCGTAAGCTTCTACCAATAATCGATATATTTCAGCAGCCGTGTTCTTCCAATGAAAAAAACGTCTTTTTTAGGCACCTCATTTATTGATTGAAAAAATACTTTTACAATTTGACGTCCATCAAGCACTGAATTATGAGAGCTGTTTACCCTCCAAAATGTCATATTTGTTATTATTGACACAAACCATATGTGATAGTTATGACATATTGTCCCCCTCCCCTGCCCCCGGGGCACATTTATCGTCCTTTATAGAATACTTGACTATCTAGACCTGTGCTGCTGGGGAGCCCAGTCCCCTGAAGTCAGCTGGAAGCTCCACATTATTTCCACGGGAATCGGTAAGTCCCAGATTTTCCGCTAATTGTCTCTTTAGACTTTTACCGGTTTCTCTGTTTGATTATTGCGGATCATCTCATCTTTAATCACAGCTACCTGGTGAATGATCCAGATCCAGTGAGCATGCTAGTCATGTGTTCTGGACAGGATTTGGATAGTCTCCAGCTCTTCAGCAAGTAGTAATGGTTTGCAGCCCTACTCTGGATCCGTTGAAATTGCAACTAGGAAAGACCTGTTGCTAGGATTAATCTTCGGCTTCCTAGGACGTGAATGACGTTGCTTTTCATTCACAGTAGTTTGACCACCATCTGATTAAGGCCGACGGCCAGGTGCTGATGTAAATCATATCACGAAATGACATATGTATGTTGTCCAAATCGACATTATAAACTTGTATAATTATCATATGTGTCAATTTATAAAAAAAAAAAACAACGAAAACAACTTTGGATGGTTTGTCACGTCCTCCAACTAAATTAATATTGATTCAATATATATTTCGCGTATTCTTTTTACAAAATTTAATTATCGTTAGATAAATGCGAAGATTACTGATGATGTATTAGAGTAATACTAAAAAAAAGACACTCTACAATTTAAAACGATCTTAATATAACTTGAAAATCCTTCGTATAAAACTAGTTGAACACGGAATATGGCGGCTCTGATCTTTCAAAATAAACTCATATTGTAGATAAATTTGTTTTGATTTACACACTGAATTTAGTTATTTAAAGTAGATAAAAAAAATGAATGTTTTTTAGATGCGGCAGGTGATACATTGAGATCAATTGTACAAGTATAGAAACAGAAAAGACTGATATAAGGGAATTGAATTTTGAAAGGCCTAGACGCACTGCCAACATGTAAGATAATCTGATATTATTTTTTTAGAGGTGATCTTACTAAGCGAATAGTGTACGGTATTTTGTTCGAGTTATTAATTTTCATCATTACTGTATTACTTGCGATAGTGGATTCTTCGGACTGGCAGGCTATCTTTTTCTGGATCACAATGATAAGTGTTGTGGCATTAAACAGTGAGTATTTAATATATGTATCTTATAAGTGATATAAAATTCTTAATAAAAACATGTTTAGAGTATAATTAGCTTATTTTACAATATTTAAAATTTTTCAAAATAATGAAATAAAATAACCCACAAAATACAATACCTTTGAAGATTAAATCAAAGTATAATAAAAAATGTTTATAGATGGTGCAAATTTAATCCTAAAATTTATTTTAATTATAGTGGCAAATGGAGTGTATCAAAACAGTATATATGGAATTGCTGCAACGCTTCCAATTAAATATACAGGAGCAGTCGTACTAGGATCTAACATAAGTGGACTGTTTGCTGCAATAGTACAAATTCTTAGTGCCTACCTCTTTTCATCATATAGAACAGCAGCAATATACTATTTTATTGCAGCAATACTTGTTTTACTGATATGTTTTGATACATACTTTGCACTTCCCTTAAATGTAAGTATGTGTTCTTTATTATAATGAGTCGGCAAATTATTTCCTAATTGGAGGTTAAGAAATAATTGTCTGCCATTGTTAACATTTATTTAGTAAAAATTGAGAAATTTTAAGAAAGTTACACTTTTGAACAAAAAATTGTAATTATGAAAATTTACTATCAAAATGGTGAAAAAATTCACTGCATCCCTTTGGTAAATTCAAGCAGATTTTCCTCATAATCAGACTCTTTCCTAGACCGCTGTCTGTATTTAATTGCAAATTCGAGGCTCTCGGTGTTGTTACTAGCAGTAAGTCAAAACAATATGCTAGTAGTGCCCACTGTGCAGCAAAGTGTGCTTGAAACATCAACTCGTCGACGTTCAGAATAGTTGGGCATCTCTAGAGCCAGTTTGCGCAACATGATGCATTAAGATCTTCATCTTTACGCTTCAAAAATTAAAGCCGACCGACCATTGTTTGCGTCAAACGTTACTAAATTGGCGGTTTTTTTAAACAATAGCATTTTTCAACAAAATCATTCAAATTCATCAATTAGGCGTAAATGTAAAGAAAAAAAATTGTCACAAAATCCACAAGCAGTCCTCGAAAAACCATTACATTCAAAGAAAGTAACCGTTTGGTACGATTTGTGGTTAGGCAACAAAATTGCCCCGTATTTTTTCGAAAATAAACAAGGAAAAGCCGTTACCTTGAATTCTCTGCAGAATTGGCTATTGTTGACATCAGCGACCTTTGGTTTCAGGAAGGCGGCGTCACAAGCCACGCAGCTATCCAAACAATTAAGTTATAGCATTAAAAATTGTAATTTCTTGATTTGGGGATGTCAATTGGCCGCCTTACTCTTGCAATTTAACGCTGCTGCATTATTTTCCCTGGGTTATTAGTAAGACCCATTGCCGCTCTGAAAAATAAAATTCGGTGGTACATTGACGAGATAAGCGAAGCTTTGTTGCAAATTATGCTTTAAAATTTTGTGAAAAGAACCCACGATTGCCGACGGAAATTTCCCTACTCTAAACACCTCTAATGCGCTTCTATACATTAGTATATATCCGGCTGTTTGCACTAGAACAATATTTCTGGCTCAAAGTCGGATATCTTAAAACGTAGAATAGAAAAGTTTTACAAAAATAATCCTAATAATTTTTCTGCACAGTTGAAAAACATAAATTAAGAAGGTTGACAAAACGGTACATTGAATTCGGATGAAACAAAAAGCGATGTTCAAACGTCATCACGAATGGTTGCCAAAGGAACTTATTTTATTAAGAGTTTATCTATAAGCCTAAAAGAAAGTAGGAGAAAGTGTGAACCAGCAAAACCAATGGACGTATATCAACGAAGAAGTTTATCAAAAAATGTTTGTGGATTATACTTTGTATTTGTATTTAAAATTGCCTAAAAATCAGTATAAAGAATTGCGAAAGCGAACGAGTGAATAGAATTGTAGGATTTTACCAGAATTTCGAGATTTGGCTTCTGTCAAAAAACACTTCAAGTTTAGCAGAAATTATATTGATACTCTTGAACGTGCTGCTGAACGAAATGCGTGCAAGCAAAGTAATGCTGAAAATTCATCAGATGCTAATTTATTTATGGCATCTTTTGTTATGCCGGCGTACAGCCATCAACTAGTAAAGCAAGAGACATTGATGTATGGAATAATGAAAGTATCGGAGAGGAATAAAATTTGCATTTAAAAAGCAATAAAAGATGTCACAGCTGGAGGAGGTGGAGGAGAAAATAAAAAATCAAGATCTATCACAGGTGTACTCTTGGAAATCTATAAAATTTTGTATCTCGGGGAATAAGTCATTCAACATAATATGCTTTCAATAGAAAATCTTTCAGAAGAAGTGCAAGAAAAGAAGAACAAAGGCTACAAATTTTTTCACTCAACACAATAAAAATGTCCAAAAAGTTATACTAATGAAGAATTTATCAATATTTTGTTGTGCACCTGAAATACGTTTACATATGTTCAATATTCGCATAGTCACATTATTTGCCGATATGTCCATGACCTCTATGTTGAAATATTTTTAAGCTACAACCGCACACTGGGGATTTCGCGGGAAAAAGTAAAATTGTCAACATACTTTTCATGCATTGCATATTGCATATTTTGAAACTTTAGACTAAATGGTACAATCAAATCAAAAAGAATTACTGCGATCTGACTGCGGCTCAAGCTCAGTACTTGTATGTTTTACTGAACCAACTTAATTTAAACCTAAGAATTTCAAAACGAATATTATTTTATTATGTGAGCTAACGTTTTTCTTTTTATTTTCTATTTAAAGTAGGATATTTTAGTAGACAATTTACTTGCTAACCTCAAATTTGCCCACCCGATATCGAATATGTCTTAGCCAAAAGTATTCTCACTACCACTGGCGAGTAATATTGAACAGTCCATATTGTTCTCATTTTAGCATACAATCGAACAACCAGCAGATATTAATGCCAACCACGTTACTTGCAATATCTACCAAGTCCTTTCGCTGTTCATTAATTGTAATATCATGCTCAATAAGTGGATTTATACTTTTCCTATATATCACCAAACACTTTGATTTCGCTGGATCATATATTTCACTTATTTTTAACATTTGCTTTCGACAGGCTTTCCGTGATGCCATATGCTGGGCTGGCTGTGAACATTTCAGTAATCCTAATTATCAGTTAGGTCATTAGCAGTGAAAAGTGAAAAAAGTAGTGGTCCCAAAATTGACCCCTAAAACACACACCTCTCGTAAGTTCAGCCGGGTTAAACACTAACCGATTCGCATAAACAAATTGTGTATAGCGCGTCAGCTAAGGCAATATAAGATGTGCAGCAATCGAAGAAGTGCCTAAGGTTGTTAAACAATAACACATGGCCAATCGTATCAAATGCTTTTGAATGATCTAGAAGCAGCAAAAAACTAATTTTCACTCTCATTAAGTTCACTCCTAATGCTTTCGTTAACATCCGCCAAGGCAGTTATACAGCTATGATGACGCATACATGGAATTTCGCGGAAAAATGTCAACATATTCTTCAGGCAATATGCAATGATATTTTAAAATTTTAGACTAAATGGTACAGTCAAATCAAAAAGAATTACTGCGATCTGACTGCTAGTTTTTTTTATAGTCGTCTCAAGTTTAGTATTTGTATGCTTTACTGAGTCAACTTAATTTAAACCTAAGAATTTCAAAACGAATATTATTTTATTATGTGAGCTAAAGTTTTCCTTTTTATTTTTTATTTAAAGTAGGATATTTCAGTATACTAAAATTGAAAAAATAAACTCTGCAGAGACTTAAGTTTTTTTTGTTTGTTTATTTTTATGAACATTAAAAAAAATCCCTTTTTTCTCCAAACATTTGAACCTGCAATTTTAGCTTTACTTTCCTGCAGTTGGAAATCACTACTAATACATTGTCTCATATCTGTTTTTATATTTTTAATCAATTTCAAGTGCCACCACCTATCAATTTGTTGCATTACACAGTACAACATTTTTCATTATGATTGATTCGCGACTCAATTCTGATAAGGCCCTTTTGCTTAACATAACTCAAGAACCACTAGTCGGATTTTACTTAAACAAATTTAGAAAAATCAAGAATAACAAGTACTTTCATCTGTTTATATAACGTTTCGCTACATAAGCAACAGTTGCGATGTTATAAATAAATGTATGAAGAAAAAAAAAATATGTTTTGCCTAAAAAGTTAATTTTTTGCTTTTTTAATTCATAAAAAATCCAAACCGGTAAAAACAGTTTCAAGTCCTATTACTTTCACGTAAAGTCGTATAACCTATGAACAAAATGAGACATAACTCGTGAAAATCGATGAACGTGTTTCGCTTTTATGCACAATTAAGTAAAGCTATGAATTTAAAAATTTTGCTCGAGATATGCATGTCTTTGAGTGTCTTTTGCATGCAGCTTATAATATTGAATTTAAACGTGGAAGAGTTGAATCAATTACTCGTCCGATAAAAGAAGCCCGAAAACGTTTGATAAAGCGTGAACTTAAAGAGAAAATTGGAATACACGTTGATACTGTTAAGTAAGGCTCTGGTACGACAATTTCAGGAAATACGTCACACAGATTCTTTGCTAATCCTGTTTTGATTTCCGAAATAACGGGTCTAGATGAAAACATAATCAAGAGGTTTTCAATAATTCTCGAAGCTATAACAATCACCGAGGTAGTAGATCCAAAAAAATTTGGTGATTTTTGTTTGGAGACGGCAAAAGAGTTTGTTGCACTGTACGAGTGGTACAATATGCCACTTACACTTCACAAAAAGATATAATTGAAAAGTGTATTTTTCCTGTAGGCCTACTATTCGAAAAGGCTCAGGAAAGTCGTAACAAAGACTATAAAAAAATATCGCCTTAGACACTCCAGAAAATACAGTCGAATTGCCACGAACGAAGATATTATGCACCGAATGATGGTAACATCAGATCCCCCATGATTTCACATTTGACGCCTTCATTTAGCCAGAAAAAGCTGAGTGTTATAAGCGATAAAGTTAAGGCTCCTTTACAATAATAAATTAAAAATAGATTTAAAATAAATAATAAATTAAAAAAAAATCATTTAAATTTTTTGTTAGCAGGTAACGATCGACATTTCTCTAACTTTCTTTATTTTGATTACTTTTGTGTATTACTGTATAAATAAAACTAAATTTAAAATCCCCAGTGTGCACCGTTGCATCCGAAGGCCATAAATATGTTAGTGAAGCTTGGTAAAGGCGAGTATAAACGTCTTTTATGCTTAATCTGGCTGTAACCCGCTCAGCTTTTGTCAGAAATTTTTATGCTTGGCAGTTGGCTCTAGTAAAATTATTGAATTCGACATATCAGCAGGGCCGATAATATTCAGTTTGGCTATAGAATCGTGGTGGGTAGATCAGATTTCCTTGAATTTGCTGTCTTTCTGCGTTAATCATTTGGGTTGAATACTATCTGTTATATATATAATAGAAATTCAATATGAATAATTTATTTTTCATTTTATTCATTTTTATATATGCGAAGAAGTGCCACCAATGTTCGGTGCAGTTTGTGAATTTGGCTGACAAATTTGCCATAATAGCTTATGCCACTTAGATATTACTGTAGGGTAACTTTGTAAGACAGTATTCACATGCTTGTTATGGCTTCAGCTATCTCGGGTCAGAATAAATTTTGTCCTTACTAATAACCTGACCAAGATAACCAACCCACAGTCTAAGTAAATCCCAGCTTCTTGATTCTTTCGAGAATACATGTTATACTTTCATCATCATTTGCTTTGCCTGAGATGATTATGCCGCTCAGCAACACTACCCATATTATCTGTTAGAATGCCTCTGTGTCAGCTTTTACATGGTAGAAATCGATTCCATGATTCATACCTTTTGCAGCAGTGCAGTAGAACGGTTATTTTTTTTTTATTTTTGCGAATAATTTATTAGAGATGTAACAGTGAGAAAGGAATTGATCTGTAAATAGTTTTCGTAGCATGCTTGAGCTTGCAACCTTGTTTGCTTTTTGGCGCACAAATCATCCCCAAATAAATCTTTTCGCTGAAACTTATTACGAGAGCTTTAATGCTCACAAATAACTTCTATACTTTTAAGATATCAAACACTTACAAAATTATTTTTTATCAAGAAATATAACATATTTAAAATTGCATGTATTATTGTATTTATTTATATTTTCAGAAATTTTACAGATATTATGAATTATTAAGACTGAAGGAAAGGAAGCCATTGCAGGATACGAAAGTGACAAAGGTTCCATATCTACAAATTTTTAAGGAAGCATTTCCCCAACTTTTTAATGTGTTTTTTATTTTTTTTGTTACACTGTCTATATTCCCTGCAATTCATTCTGGTAAGTGAAACTATGCAATCACATTAAAAAGTTGTATACAGTGTAATCTCTGTTAAGCGGACGCCTAAGGGAATGACGAGTTTGTCCGCTTATAAGAGAAACACGAGAAGAGTAATTTGAAATGTGTGATATTTTAAATCTTTAAGCACTTTTATTTCGAAAACAAAAACATGGGCAAATTTGAGGTTATGAAGTAAATTGTCTGTGAAATGATTGAATGTCGAGAATTTACCTGTCATTCTTTGGCATTAATTTATTAAAAAATTGCAACATTTTAAGCCACAGAACGTTACATTCTTAAGAATAGAATTTTAATTGTAAAAATTGAATATCAAAGTTGTGAAAATTTCACTGTATAACTTCGTAAACCTGGAGCAACTTTACCTTCTAATCAGCTTCCTTCTGAGACCGCTGAGTATAATTTATTCGCTAACGCAACAGTATTGTTGCTGACAATAAACCAAAACAATACGCTCGTAGTGGCCGTAATGATGCAAACATAGCTGCTGCACTACAGCAAAGCCTGGAACATCGACTCCGCGACGTTCGCAAAAAGTGGGCATCACTAGAGACTCTGCCAGGGTAGAAATTTATTCATGAATGTGCAGCACATGTGCCAAAATTTGTGTACATGCACATGAATATGTGCAACAATTTTTGATCTTAATATGAAGGCACATGAGTGTGCATGGACAATAGAAGCACACGCACATGTGCCAAGTGCAAAGTACAGGCACATATTCATGCACTTCATTATACTACGCAGTTAAAATTATTTTCAAATGGGTAAACATTCAACACATACCATAACAACAAAACACTACAATTTATTGTTGTTATTATTGTACTTCTTCGTCTTGCACATACATATATTAATGTGCAAGATCGTGTGCACTCATGTGCCGCACATTTTAAGAGTGGCACATGAAATGTGCCTACGCAAGTTGAACTTGCACATGTGCGTTTAGTAGGCACATACAAAAATTGGCACTTACGCATGTCATGTGCGTATTTATTTTTTGTGCATATTTGCCTTTATGTGCGTGTGCTGCACATGAGTGTGCAAATCCGTACCCTGGACTCTGCATAAGATTTTGCATACAGATCTTCATCATCACACTTATAAAGCTCAAGTGGTTTAAATATTAAAGACGACCGATCATTGTTTGCGTCAAACGTTTGTGAAACAGGTCTGGTGGTGGCATTATCGACCCGTATTTTTTTTCTTTGCACTACTAAATCAATTTTTTGTAACCACAGTTGGCTTATGTTGACATCAGTCTTCTTTGGTTTCAGCAAGACGGCGCCACAAGCCACACAAACAGTTGTGTTATTACACGAAATTTTTTCAATTGACGAAGCCAAGTGCCCGCTTGTGATTTAACGCCGCTTGATATTTTTTTCTGAAGCCATTTGAAAGACCAAGTTTACGGGAAGAACAATGAAAGATGAAATGTGCTTCAAAATTTTGTCAAACGAGCGGATTGTCTGCCGACATTGTTGAGGTAACATTTCGTAAATTTCTATATATTTACTATACACTGGTGTCAAAAAAGTGTGCGTTTTAAGCCAATTTACTTCCTAACTTCAAATTAAAAAAAAAAATAAAAAAATATATATTAAATAAAGGCAAAGTAAACAAACTTGTAAATCAAATGTTTAATAAGAATCTTAAAACGTTTGTAACCACATTGAAGACAATAGGCTTTTTATTGTTTCGGGATTCCGTCAATAACGAATATAAAACATTTAAACGTAAAAATAGTGTTAACATGCCAAAAGCTGTCCGATTATTGGGAACTATTTTTAAAATACTGTACAATTTCTTTTGGTACTGACACTTTGATGTTCAGAGCACTGTATCCGTATCCCGACTTCCCTAACCTACATTATTCTATCGACTAAAGAGACCAGCTGCGATTATTGGTACGGCCTGTTAGGAAGTTTGCGTGACCCCGCCCCTCCCGTTCAACAGGTTAGGGAACTAAAACCATATTCCATCTCGTTTTCGGCTTTCGCCTTGAAACTAGGACCCGCTTACTGGTAATCAACCACTGTTCACAGGAAACCACTTCTTCACTTTAGTGCTCCAAGGTCTTATTCGATTATTTGCTACTGCCACCAAGATCTGCACCATTAGCAGCTCCATGCCAAACACCTTTATACTCAGTATACAGTTTCAAAGTTTATTAATTTAACCTGGATTGAACATAAACCACTACCTTCAGCGGTAAGGGCTACTTGCTTCGGCAGGTGAGTTGTTACACACTCTTCAGCGGATTACGACTTCCATGTCCACCGTCCTGGTGCTTTAAGCAATCAACGCATTTCATGGTATCTGCATGAGTTGTTAATTTGAGTACGTTTGGTTCATCCCACAGCACCGGTTCTACATTATCTTACAACCACAACCTTCATATGAAGAAAGTAAGTTTGAGAATAGATTAAGGCCTCTAATCCTTCGCTTTACCATAAAACATTATTTTACATAAATTTTAAATGCACCAGCTATCCTGAGGGAAACTTTGAAGGGAAGCAGTTACTAGAAGTTCGATTGGTTTTTCGCCCCTCTATTTAATTCTGACAATTGATTTTTTTTTTAAAGAGAAGTAGCACTTCAGGCAACAATGCCTATTTAGTCAAGTACCGTGCTACATTCTTTAGGAAAGGGACAGAGAAGAGATGAGACAGGTGGTGAAAGTAGAAGGATAGTCGGAAATGTAACTGCCGTATAAGACAGCACAGCGACCAGTGACTATGCCTTCATCGCTGAGCAGCCCCACCGACAGTCAATTTTTTTATTATGGGAGTGAAAAAAACCAAGGTCTTGGTTGGGAATCGAACCCACGACCCCCATATTGACAAGCTAGTACACTACCTACTAGCCTACAGGGGCACCTAAATTTGATTTGATTTTCACGTCAGAAGTGTTTCGGTTTTCTATCAGGCTTTCCCCTGACTTTAACCTGATCAAGTATAGTTCTCTCAATCTTTCGGGTCACAGCGTATATGCTCAAGGTACGTTCTAGAGGTATAAATATTATTATACACGCCCTGGAATTGAATTAATAGACTAAAAACTAATCCCATTAAAAAGTTATGTCAATTTCTTTATTAGGTTTGCTATTTGCAAATATGTTAGACTCCTTAATTTCGGTTTCAAGACAAATTATGTGTAAATGTTTTGTCAAAGTAACAAATTAGAGATGACAGCATTTTGTCTTTTTTAACAAAAATATTTTATACGCATTTTTCGTTTTTACTCTTGTTTTAAAATTTAATTTATACAATTTTATCATAAAAAAACATTTTTTTAATAAAAATAAATTTTCTATTTAATTTTTCAGACATTAAGCCATCCAGTGATGATTTTGTTATTCCTAAAGAACTTTTTACATCGATTACCTGCTTTTTAACATTTAATCTATTTGCTATGCTAGGCAGTTTGGCAACATCTTGGATACAATGGCCTAGGCCCAATTTACTATATATTCCTGTGTTATTACGAGCTCTGTTTTTACCACTTTTTCTCTTCTGCAATTATTTACCAAAAGGTCAAATAAGATCGCTTCCTGTTTTAATTACTAATGAGTGGTTATACTGGCTGATATCAGTTGTGATGTCATTTAGCTCTGGTTATTTAAGGTAATTCTATTTCGGTTTGCTTAGATTTTCTTTAAAAATGTATACTTCTTTCTATTAACAGTTCTTTAGGCATGATGTATGCCCCTCAAATGGTGCTGCCAAAATATCAAGTTACTGCAGGAATGTTTGCGGCTGCTATGCTAATAACTGGCATTTTTTCAGGAATTCTGTTCTCCTTTGTTTTTCCAACTTTAGTTTCCATTTGATAGCACATTAACAACAAAAAAAAAAATAATAAGAATTGTGCTTATATTGTTTACTTTAATTAAACTGTTTGAATTTATATTAAGATTTATTCGACTCAGTAGCTTTGTAATCTTTCCAAAAGCTGCAATCCAACTATTTTAATACTTGTGAATAAATATCTTTTGTACGCAAGAATTTTTTTCTATTATAATTTGATGTTAGGAAGTAAATTGTTAAATGATTAAATGTCAAGAATTGAGCTGTTCTGTCTTAGCATTTATTTAGCAAAAAGTTTGGAAATTTTAAGAATGGAACGTTATACTATTAAACAAAGAATTTGAATTGTAAAAATTTCACTGCATCACTTTGTAAAATATTAAGAGATTTCCCTCGCAATCACTCCCTTTCTCATACCACTGTGCGTATTTAATCGCTTACAGTGTTGTTGTCAAGATCAAAACAATACGTTGGTAGTGACTGTAGTGACTCAAACATAGCCGCTGTACCACAAGTGTTAAGAATGGGGCTGAAATATCAACTCGTGAACGTTCGCTGCAATTGGGCATCACTAGAAGTACTTTGCATAAGGATCTTCTTATAAATTTCAATTTGTTTAAGAATTAAAGCCGACCCACCATTGTTTGCGTCGAGAGTTTATGAATTGGCAGTTTTGAAAAACAGGTCAAGCGGAAGCATCGATCCATATTATTTCAAAAATGAGCAATGAATGAAATCTTTGCGGGCCGACCAGTGTTTGCGACGACCGGATATTTGAAAAGTCAAACGAAAACAACGTATTTTTTATCAAAAGCATCATTAATAATGAGGTTCATTTACAATTAGGCTGTTATGTAAACAAACAAAATTATGACATATGGAGCTCACAGAATCTACAAACCGTTTTCGAAAAACCAGTACATTCAAAGAAGCGCTTTGTGGTCGGGTCGTAGTTTTCGAAAATGAGCGCTGTCACCGTGAAGTCTGCTATACCAAACCATGATAACCAATTTTTTGTGACCACGATTGGATTTGTTAACAGAAGACGGCGGCATACAGCCACCCAAACAATTTAGTTATTGCATAAGAAATTTCCCGGCCGGGTAATTATTCGATTTGGCGATGTCAATTAGGTCTAATTATTTTCTCTGGGACTTACGTGAACAACCCAACGCTGACAAGATAAGCGAAGCTTTGTTGCAAAATATGCTTCAAATTTTATGAAAAAGGACGTATACAGACGTGCTAGATATGAACATTTGCTCAACATTATATATATTCATTATTAATTCCCATATTTTTACTGTACATTTGTGTTAACAAGTAAGTTTATTCCCTTACCTCTAAATTTTCCCACACGTTATAATGTTTCCATAATTAGAGCGTCACCTCAATTACCCTGCTTTGCCATAATAAAACAGAGGTAAAATATTTATTATTTTTACACGTTATGCTGGCTTTGTTTAATCGTTAGATTGTTGTAATTGCACTTTATAAAACGCCATGAATTATTTTGTCAGTCATTTGTAAAACTTTTTTGACAATGCTGTAAAGCGCAACGCACATAATTGTGTGCACATACAAATTTTCTGTTTCACGATTTTCTTAATGCTGTCATATCGCTCACAATTGCGATGTCCATTTATAGGTGATTTGAAACGTCCAGATTGTTTTATAGAAAGATCAGGTATTCTCAATGTTTCTTTTTTTAAGCCAATCAAAAGAACACTGCAACAATAACTAAGAAAAATGTATTGCGCTCTTTGCAACGATTTTCTTTCAACTGAATAACAGAGTAATTTTTACTCGTAACAATATGTAAATAAAACTATTATTGTGAACAGAAAACCGAGGCATGTTACCAATTAAAGGCTGGTTCAATATTAAACTAAATTACAAAAACCAAAAAAAAAATTACTTTTTAATTTTCTAAAAAGTTAAAAGTAAAACTACTCAAATTTTAAATTAAATTATTCAAAGGATTGTATTTAATCTTCCCCTGTTTGAAAATTTGTAAATTAAGTCTAATACCAGTTCTATGTGGATAACTAATTAAAATAAAGAAGTTTAATGTAATGAAAAAGAAATTATTGGAACTGTTCTTGTTTAGAATTGGAACTAAAACCAAATGTTTCGTTTAAAACACTGGGATCGTCATTTGGTGGCAAAGGATTTCGAAATTGTTCTGAAGAAAGTCTAGTAAACAGAATACCAACGCCTTCTATTAAAGCCAACAAGACACCACCGATAATAGCACTTCCAGCCATAGCAGGCACCCCTGAAAGTAAAACAAAAAAAAAACTTTTATAAATTTTAAGAAAACACATTTTTTAAGAATCAATAATTTTTTATTACTAGAAACTCGGTTTAAATATTAACGGAATTGAGTCTTATCCTTTCAAAAAGATTGTTTCGTGACAGATTTTACACTGTCAACATTGCACTAAAATGTATTATTAGTAGCAAGTAACGGGTGGGTAAATTTAAGGTTAGGAAGTAAATTGTCCGTCAAATGTTAAATGTCAAGAATTGAACTGTCTTCCTTTAACATTTATTTAATAAATAGTTGGGAAATTTCAAGCATGGAACTGTACACTCTTGCAAATTTCACTGTATCGTTAATAATGTTGGCATTAATAAAGCCTATGTAAAGTAGAAATATGGTAATTAGTAATGGAATACAATGTCGTCAGTTGTTTGTGAGTGCCCGACCTTTCAAACGGCCTTAGATTAAATAATTCAGCGGCGTTAAATAACAAGAATGGGGAGGCCAATTGACATTGCCAAATATATAAATTACACAACTGTAATGAAATAACTAAATTGTTTCCGTGTGACTACCTGATGTCAACATTAACCAGTTGTGGCCACAAAATTTTAATTATCATGTTTTGGTAGTGCAGGAAATTAACGGTGACGGAGTATCTCGCTCATTTTCGTAAAAAAATATGGGCCTAACGACAATCCGCAATTCATGTATACCGCAAGGCTCCGTTCTTTCTCCTACCATATTTCTTATTTTTCTAAATGACCTTCTTTGTCAAACTTTTAACCCTATATACTCTTTCACAGATGACAGCACCATTTGTCATCCGAACCAGTTGGAGGTGAGTTCCAAAAGGCGGAACATGAATGATACGCTCAATCACAATCTCGCGGCGATCTCCGAATGGAGACGTGAGAATAGAGTCGATTTTAACGCCCGTAATTTGCAATGTTGCATGCTTACGCATTGAATTGTGTTCGGAAATGATGCTGCTGGGTGATATAGGTATTACGGAATAGGAAGCTCTTAATGTTCTTGACATGAATATTCAGTGTGATGTTCGATGGACTAAACACTTTTTAAGGTTTCTAAAGAAGCTTTCAAGCGCCTCGGTTTTCTACAACGGTGCTAGAGATACTTCACTCCAACCGATCTTCGTACTATTTATATCACCTTTTTCTGTCCAAACATGGAATACAACTCCCATGTATGGGCCGGCGCCCCAAAGTATATTTTGGAGTTGCTCGACCGCGTACACTTAAGGGCCAAGAGACTCATCCGAGACGGTAGGATATCTATTGATTCCGTAGAGCATCGACGCAATGTAGATAAGTGCTCTAACGAAATTAGGGAACTTGTTTCAGAAATTCGTAAATTTTTTGTTGAGAGCGCATCGATTTGTGGCCGACTGGCCAGTGAATTGCACTACGCATTACAGGGATAATTCGTTTTTTAGCAGAACAGTTCGTATGTGGAATAAACATTCTCCAGAGGTCTTTCCTGTCAATTTCAATGTAGGTAAATTCAAATCGAATATCCACAAACACTATTTGTTCTTTTCTCCTCCACATAACCTCATTTCCTAGTTCTGGTACAATGCATTCCATGAGTAGGTGCCAGGCCCTGAGTACTAGTCCGAACGGAAAAAAACTATCTTTACAATTATTATTGCTAAACGAAGACTGAATGAAATCGGTATATCTTGTAACGGAGTATTACATCCTCCCACTTAATTGTTAACGCTAAACATTTCCAGCAATTTAAGATTGCATTATGAGAAATTCAAATATTCGTCAATTTTTACAATTTCGTATTTCTGTCTTTTAAAACGCACATACATTTGTGTGTTGTTACACAGCAATTTTGTTGAAATTTTCGAAAAAATTTAGTCTTGTTCTTAATGTTAATTGTGGCATTGGTTGTGACTCGAAACATCCAGACCAAAAAGTGTATAAATAAGTTAACGTTATAATGGTTATACGAAATGGTTTAACAATTCGATGTTTGTATTCTTACCGTTTCTAGCTGCTAGTATACCCCCTGTTGCAAAGCCACTTATTATTGAATTCCAAGGATCTTCCTTTTTCCGAAAATGTACAAGTGTGCAGTCTATGGTACTAAACATACCACCCCATACCGCGAAATTGCCAGCAATTACTGGAGATCTTATTTTAACTGCAGATAAACTTCCAACCTGGAAAATATGAAAACAAACTATTAATTTTGAACTCATTTATTTATTTATTTCGAATTTTATGAAATGAAGCTTATGAAGAAAACTTTCTAAATGATTTGTTTAACGTAAGAAAAAAACGTTGTTTTTGGTCCGCCATAATAGATGTTGAATACCCATTTAAGCGCATGTTCTATGAACGGAAATTTCCATCGAAATTAGAAAGAAAATAATATCTATAAATAGTTCAGTTGTTGATGTTAAGGAATTAAATAAACTTTATTTGGACATTAGTTGATAGACGATTATATATATCATGATTCTGCACATATTTAACAGTTGGCTGTTTTTGCTTTAGATGTGTCGATTAAGAACAGGCTCTTAAAAGCTTGTTTTCCATCATGTCTTTTGCTAACGGCTTAAATAAAATGGATCTTATATCCATACTCCTGCAATTTGTAACGTTTATACATTTTTCGTATGATAATTACCAAATCTGTTTTCCAAGATATTTGAAAAAAAAAAATAAATAAATAAAGGTAATTCCTATTCCTAAAAATATTAAGGACAAGAAGTTTCTCCCACTCCTATTGAGAGCATAACGAATATTTGATTAATGCAACTTAATAATAGATTTTCAGTCAGATTTTAGACATGAACTCTAGACGTCCGCTCTTGTCACAAAATTATGAAGCATATTTTGCAACAAAGCTTCACTTGTCTCGTCAACGCAGCGTCGAATTTCATTTTGCAAAGTGTCAGTTGCTTGTGGGTTGTTCATGTAAACCTTTGAAAGACCGGATGTTACGCTACCGGAAAATTTTTCATGCATCAACTAAATTGTTTAAGTGGCTGTGTGGCGCCGTCTTGCCGAAACCAAAGGTCACTAATGTCAACATTAGCCAATTGTGGCCGCAAAAAATTGTTTGTCATGGCGCAGAGAATTTACGGTGGGTGCGTATCTTTGCTCATTTTCGAAAAAATACAGGCCGATGATGCCGCCTGGTTATCGCTCAGGTAATTCACAAACGTTCGACTAAAGTAATGGTCGGTTGGCTTTAATTCTTGAGCGAGTCTAACTTTATAAGCGTGAAGATCTTCATGCAAAATATTGCCCAAAGCCCCTCTAGTGATGCCAATTGTTGCGAACGTCAACAAATTGATGTTCCAAGCTTATTCTTAACACTGGCCATACAGCATTAGTACGGCTACTACGAGCGTATTGTTGTGGTGTATTGTCAGTCGTGACCTCGAATTTAGCAATTAATTGTTCGAAATTTACGAAGTGTTTAGAGTGACATTGTAAAATTTTTCGCTGAAGAGTGTAACGTTCCATGTATAAAATTTCTTAAATAAATGTTAAAGGATGATAACTAAATTTGAACATTTAATTATTTGACAAATAATTTACTTTCTAACCTAACCTAACTTACGTGAAACTTTTTTGAGAAACAACATGGTAACAAAACGCACAAACATAATTAGTGACGAGGCACATGTTAATTTCAATAGATATGTAAATAAACAGAATATTCGCTTCTGGGGAATGGGAAAGTCTTAAATTGTTCAACAGTCACCTTTGCATCCATTAAAAGTGACAGTCTGGTGTGCAATTGTTGAGAAGGAATCATTGAACTTACTTCTCTGAAAATGAAAACAGCGTAGCGGTAACTGTGTATGGGGAGCGATGTCGTGATATGATTTAAAACTTATTAACACCAACTGCATGCCTTGAACTTGATTAGCATGTGTTATCAACAAGGCGGTGACGGAATTATAATCAAGCAAAATACTATTGATGAAATTAATAAAATACCGCGTGAAATATGTGAGAATGTAATGAAAAATGTGCGCAAAAGGACTCGCATTTGTGAATCGAACACAGGCGGGCATTTATCTGATATTGTATTCCATACATAATTGTCGACATTAAGTAAAACATTTATCAATATAATAAGATCCATTCTCTTTCATCTAATCAAAAATAATTATACAATTAAAATTGTGTTTAGGCCACGTACGTATGAAATTC
Organism: Trichopoda pennipes; assembly: GCA_030448955.1. Taxonomy (NCBI): domain Eukaryota; kingdom Metazoa; phylum Arthropoda; class Insecta; order Diptera; family Tachinidae; genus Trichopoda; species Trichopoda pennipes. Next base: position 7,895,579 of record JASKUP010000028.1, on the reverse strand, counting down.
AACGGAAGCTATGTTATATGTTTAGTGGATAAGCCAGTAGTCGGACACCACCATTTACGCGTGGCAAGTTTAGTATTATTGCCTTTTCTGAAAGTCTGTTAAAGCCATACATTTACGCTTCATTCGGTATACCTGGCTATAGCCTGGAAATGATAGATTATCCATTTATGGTCGATTAGCCAGCGAATCGCACTACGCATTACAGGGAAAATTCGTTTTTTAGCAGAACGGTGATATAAACTTCCTTCAGAATCTTTCCTGTCCCTTTCAATGTGGGAAAATTCAAATCGAAACACTACTTCCTCTTTCCTCCTCTCCATAACCTATTTTCCTAGTTCTGGTACAATGCATTGCATGAGTAGGGGTCACCCCCTGAGTACTGGTCCGAGCGAAAAAAAATATTCCTAAATATTCCTAAAGAGCGATTCAGAAAACTCGGTTGGGTAGCAAAGACTTACAAAAGTAAAAAAAGTTATGAGTGTAAGTGAAATTATTGTTTCAACGATTTTTCTAGCACTAAACGTTTTTTTTTACAATAAATTTAATAGACTTGGAACTTTTTACCATTTAGCGTATTTCCTTAATTACTGTAAGTTTTATTAAGAAACAAACAAAAAAGCAGTCGATTTGCTTTTGATCAGGTTTATATACTCAATTTCAAGTCGAGTAAAAATGTGCGAATTTGGCTTTAACACCAACACCAAAATTTTCCGATTCGTTTTAAAACCGAAAATTTTACTCGGATTCGGTTTGCAGAACAGGGCCAATAACTTTAATAATAAATTTTTTATGTTTAAAATAGAACAATTAACTCACTAATCTTTTATTAAGTCCTGAAGGAGCATTTCGAAAGCCTTTTATAGCTTGGAATATACCGCCTCCAATGCAGCCCATAGCAAACGCACCACCGCAATCATCAACAATGCGAAATGGACATGGTTCTCTAGCATATTCTTCCATTTTGAGCCCTTTAAATAAGGATTAACAATTTATACTTTTATTATATTTTGCATTATGTAGGAATAAAAATTATTAAATTATTAAAATTAAATCTATAAATAAAATACAATTGATTAAAATTAAAATGATCACCCAATATTAGTTTTATTTTCATTTTACATTGGCTCCCCGACAAATTTACAGAAAAAAAAATAAATAATATAATCAAAATAAACAAATCAGTAATATACTGTGGTGTACATCGAAAATCGGGCAACTGATTACAGAAAAGTTCACTAGCCTTAAAGTAAATAATACTCAAAGTTTTGCAAAGTATTAAAATCCTTCATATTAGTCTTGTTTTAATCTTCTTGAAACAGATGCCACTAATTTTTTGCACACATCAGGCGTTATTTGAATCCACTTCTCTTGTAATGCGGTCTTAAGCTGGTTTTTAGTACTGCACAATCTGTTTCGCATACTACATCCAAGTTCGTCCAAAAAGTGTTCGACTACGTTTATGTCTGGGCTTTGTGCGGAGCAATTGTACAGAAACCAGTTCTTTACTATCAGTGATGAATGCTTAAAGTTGCTCTGAAGAAACTTCAAATCATCAGTACTACCCAACTTAGGCTCACGTTTGCTAACATTTGATTTTAAAAGCTTCTTGTTTATCATACTTTTTATATAGTAACGGTTTCCGACACCTGAAGCTACCTTGCAACCCCACAACTTCACTGATAAGCCTCAATGTTCCAGTGTTTTCTTGACTTTTGTGCAAGTATTCTTCATTCCGTTTACTGCACACGTAACGCTCGCCATCGGAACGAAAATAATGAATTTACTTTCATACGTAAAAGAACCTATTGCATGTTAAAATTTTTAAAAGAAAAGCCAACATAACGTGCTCCAAAACGAGAAATCTTTTGATATGTGCTTTGGCTCAAAATCCAAGCGATCATTTCTATTCTTAAGGCTCTTCTGATGGTTTCCACATGTACCTCTTTTCCAAAATTGGTTTTAACCATTGTGGCAAGTTTTGGAGCGGAGATGCTGTTTTTTGCGAAGTGTAAACTTCTCATCTTTCGGGCAAAGTGCACAAACAGTCGAATTTAAAGACTGTCCAATGTTCAGTTTGATCATAGTTTTAAGTTTTTGTCATCTAACTATTTTTGTTTTTACAATTACCATTATAAAGAAGAAATATTTTGCAAAACTCTAAATACCATTTATTTTAAAGCTGATGACATATATAATACGTTTCTTGTAAATACTGTAAAGGGTTGCAGTTCGTTCTATGACAATAAGCTCTAATACAAAAGTTCTTGATATCCGTCATTAGAAAAATATATTCCTCCGTTTTTCTATCCCTTAATTATTGATGTTACACCACACTCAATGCTCTTTTTAAACACTTACACAGCAACCTTTAAAAACAGTTTATTTATATTGAAATAAGCATTTATCACACTTTGAAAATTTATTTACAATGTTTAATTTATTATACAATACACGAGGAAAGAACCAATTGACTCCAGTACCTTTCGCTGAGTTGCACAAAAAGTAATGCTACAAGAAAATAAAAACACAACAAAATTTAGTGATGCCAGTTATTTTACCTACATCGCAAATGTTTGCTAAATCACTTAAATGAATGAGCCAGTTCACATTGGATTAGTTGTGCTGGCAGTTTGTTGGCATTTTCGGTGAGGGGGGTAGTTTTTGGTTGAAACAATTTTTCTAGCAGCTTCAAAGCCGCACAACGAAAACAAAACTAATACACATGCATTTATGAAAACACAGGTCTTGTGTGTTTTTTTTGCAGAGCGATTTTTAGTCTTCAGTTGGCTATTGCCTTGTCATTTAAGTATGAATGCAAAAGTAGAAGGTGGTTGGTCGCGGCAACTAACATTAAAGTTGATAAATCTGTATAGACAACAAGTGGCGTTGTTTATGCTATTTGTTTTTATCATTTTTACCTGTAACCTGAACAAATCACAATTGAATTCAAGTTTTTGTTATAATATTTTTATATTTTACAGAAAATTAAATATGTGTTAATCTTTTAAACGGTATTTTTAATTAAATTTTAACGATATATATTTTCAATATATTGCTTTCCTATGGAAAGCTTCTTCAGGAAAAATTAATTTTTAATAACAAAAATTATTAACAAATTGAAAAAAATTTTTTTATTTAATTAAAATAAAAAAGGTCGAATAAGAATAAAAATAATTTTACAGAAAATAAAATTAGAAACAAACTTTTCATCATCACTTACAGTCATATTTATTTTGTAATGCGTATACTGTGGTGTATACCGAACGAAAAACAAACATGAAATGAATAAAAAACACTAATACACACAAAGATGTGTATACGTATAGAATTTTGTGCTAAAATAATTAGTATAGTGTGTTTTGGAAAGAACTAAAGTTGTGCAAAACAAATATTAATCCAATGTGAACTGGCCCAATAAATTAGCAAAAGATTTCTAACTGAAAAGTTATTTTTTCTATTGGAAAACTTATTTTTATCTTCTATCGATCCTTTATGCTGCGTTGTTGTAAACATAAACCTTTAAAAATAAAAAAATGTGCTTACACACATAGAAAAAATAACAACTCTAAAAAATTTTGTTACCTTCTTCTTGGTCATTTTTTCTAATAATACAAATTTTGTGATTTTTGTAGTTAATACTTAGACATCAAGATCAATATGGCATATTAAAATATTACAATGATGGCGTAGGAATACATTAAATATTGAATCAAAACCTTCATATCTCTTCTTTTGCATTAAATCTGTTGTCATATCTTCTGCAGGAACGAAATAATTGAAGATTTTCAATTGCATTTTATTTCTCATTTTAATACAATTCATAAAGAAACTACGTAATAACTAATAACAATTCCTTTTCTGTATCATCAAAATATTAAATTCAATTTATAAAAGAAAGTTTCCCACAATGTGTTTTGTACATAACGTTTATATCCACAACTTATTTGCAAATATAAGTATTGTTTATAACTTATAACCAGAGTAGCGAAGTGTTCACTCACTGTTCATACATGTATGAATATGTACATTTCATTTTTTAGCCGCTTCTTCTCATACATGTGTGAGAGACTGAAAAATATTTTGCGTTTTCTCATTTATGAATGCGACGATTTATTTTTTTCTTTCTATTCATAAGTGAAAAAATGAGAAACACACAAGTGTTCATTTTTGAATATGTACAATTTTGATAATTTTTCATAAACGAAAAGATCGTAAAAATATGTGCGTTAAGCATTCGCGTACATAAACGCACATATTTGATAATGCGCAATTGTCGGCGTATGTAGGAAAAAAAATGTTTTTTTTTTTTATTTCTTTTAGAATATATTGCAATATTGTATTTTGTGTTAATATGTACCCATGTGTTTTTACTACATTTTACGGTAAACTGCGATCGTAGGTAGAACATTTTTTCACGTTCATTTATGAGAAATTTTATAAAATTTCAACGTTCATAAATGAACATGTACATTTATGAAAAAGAACATTAATGAGAAGTAGCTGATTTATCATTTATCACATATGAATAAGACTAATAATTCTTGTTGTGCGCATTCATGTATGAACATAAGCAGAACATTTTTTCTTGTTCGTTTATGCGCGTGAAAAATAAATATAAAATTTTAGATTTCTCATTTATGAAAAATATCATGTATGTTGATTTTTGAATGTTCATAAATGAAAAATTCTGAACCCTGCTTATAACAGTCCGAACTCGTACAAATTAGTCCAAAAACGTTCCAGATAACAATTTTGAGAGAAAATGAGAGAGTAAAAATTTTCATTTCCTGTGCAAAGTTGTACAAATTTTTTCTTTGGGTTAGTTCGAACTAGAATTAAATTATCAGCTGTTTTTTGTTTAAAAATCAAATAATTTTTAAATATGTAAACACGTAAAGTTTTTACTTAAAAGCAAAATGGAAGATTTTTCAAATTAAGTTGAAGTTGTAAGTACTTTTACGTGCATATATTTGTGGGTATTTATAGCTATCTTTAATAAAATATGTTTTTGTAGGTCATTGAAGAAGTCATGTACACATTAAGTGAGTCTGATCAACACGAAATTTTGGAACTTTTAGACTTAATTGCTGAATATTTAATCACCTTTTATAGCTGTTGGCAATGATGCAAATGCTTTGTTTACAAAATATTTTTGACTTGAAGGGTCTAAAATCACTACAGTAAATTTTAAGTTAATAATTCAGCACCATTAGTATTTTAAGATGTGGTTTTTGCCTTCCACCAATTTTGGACAACTTTTCCAAATTCAGAGAGTAATTTTCTTTTTACTCTCAAAAGTCCGGACTATTTTGTTATGCATCTGGAACAGACCTAGTAATAAACATGTAGTTGATGAGTAAGAGTTATAGAAAAAAATCAAACTAACAATGCTTTCTAAGGTCTATTTTACATAAAATTTTTTTCCTAACAAAATTCTTTGCTCTCCCAATAACACTTTGCATGAGAATTTAGAAATTTGTCTCAACAAACTTCAAATTTAATTCCAGAGATTATTTTTTTAAATGTGAAATGTTTACAGCTGTCAATGGGTTAGTAATTTAACTGTGCATATGTAGGTTGTGCTTATAGTACGAATTTTCTGTAGTTGGCAAGTCTACAATTATCATTTAAATGTAGTGTATGTAAAATGTAAATATCAGGCCTGTTCTGAAAATCACATTTCATGAAAGTGGTTTGAAAGCACAAGAAATGTGTTCTGTGCAGAAATTTACAATGAAAACTGTAAAATAAATTACTGAAATAATTCAACCAATATGTTTTCTTAATAATTTTGTTACATAATTACTTTTTATTGAAAACAAACACTTTAAAATTTAGAAAATTGTAAGGGCACCTTTTTTACTGAACATTTTTTATTTGCTTTTGTGTTTTCAATTTTTGTGTTTGTCAGGTAAATCAGCTGTTTTCTTGTGCTTTCAGGAAAGTAAAATCACATCGAAAACTACAAAAACAGTGTGATTTACAGAACAGCATAAAAACACAAGTGTGATTTTAAAACCGCATGTGATTTGAAAGTATGTGATTTCAAGAACATGCCTGTATGTAACTAGCGGATTGTTTTGAAAATTATGAATGAAATTGAAATTTGTACTGATTTAGATTAGCTAAAGGGTTTATAATTGCGTCGTAAGCGTTGCCTGGGCCGATTCACAGTTTAGCCTAAACAGTAACTTAGCAAACTTCAATTAATCAATGCATCAACATAATATTGGCAACGAACTAATATTTCAACTATAATCGCCGTCTATGACATTTTGTTTAGCCGCCGGCGGTCGTTGTTTACAGTCGGTTTCGCTATCTGTAAATAGAATTTAACTCTTTAAATATAATTTTGTTAACATGCGAATTTTCTCAAGATTGTATGCTCAACATTTGGGCTGGACATTTAAAAAACATTGGCAAATACAAGGAAAACGTACACCTATTGAAACCGGCGCTGCAAGCGAACTCCAAAAGCATGGTATTCAAGTAAAAGATGTTGAAGATGTAATAAAACCTAAATTGGAAAAGTTGCAGTAAGATATTGTAATGCCAATTAAAGGTTCGTTGTAATGTTAATTATTTTTAGATTTGAAGGTTTGGGAAATGGCCCTATTGCAGCATCTGAAAATTATGCACGCGAGTCATTGCACGATCAGAAATGCCATACATACGGAAATGTTAACGTTTTACTCGCCGGCTTACCGCAAGCCCAAATTCTAACAAAAACTATAGAAATTAAAGGCTTTCCAAAAAATGTTGATGATTTTATAATGAAAACGCCAATAAATAGTGGTGTTGATAGACATCTTCATCAGTTGATAATAGAGTCACATGCTCTGGATGCAGAACAAGTAAAATTGCCAAAAGTCAAACTACAACACAGGCCAGCTTTTAATTTACCACGAAACTACGGAATTTCACATCAACGTAAAAAGTACTTTTGTTGTTAAAATGCTGTCTTGATATTCACAAATTTTCATTTTAGTCGCTTGCTGATAAACAACTTAATAAGGGAATGTGAAAAATTGGCGGGAATAACTGTTACTTCTCGTCGTCGCTTGCTGGATGAGGTCGACTTTAAGGTAATTGTCTCCAAGGACAATGAGTTGGTACAATTTGACGTATCTGCTGAAAAGTTTATAACATCATCACAGCCAATTCAACAGGTCAAGACTAAATATAATGGAGATTTGCCAGATTTACATCCCATGAAGTGCACTATTTCCTTGCAGAAAACAACTGTTAATACTAAAGAAAATTTTTATCGTGAGATGCCTTTACTTAAAAAATGTCTTAAAACTTGACTATTATTTGTATTTTAGCTCTTATTAATGGGAATGATTGTCCACATCCCCACACAGCAATTACATTCTTTAATAAGGAATTTACTGGAAATCTGCACGAAGTTGGTGTTACTGCTACCCAGTTTCAGAGTCGCACAATTTTGAAAGCTTTCGCAGTGGCAGCTGCAAGAGCTAAACAGTTGTATGGGGTTAGTTTATTTTTAATAATGCAAAGAATTGTTTAATAATAACATTTCTTGCAGGAAGCTGCAGTAGAAAATTTACCAAAACCTATTGTGGTCCAATGTATTCAGACAGATGGGCATACTTTTCATTTCGGTATATTTCAACTAAACACATTAAATTTAGGAGATTTAAGTGATTCAAAAAATTATTGGTTCCACGAATCAAATATTGATTTATTTGGTGAATGTGGCTATAAAAAAGGGCGTCCATACCTAGAAGGTTACAATAGAGATGTTTTTCGTTGCTTGAATGCTTTCTATAATAACGCCTAAAATTATATTTTTATTATATTTAGTTAAAATAATATTTTGAAAAATTTCTTTTTAAAATAAGAAAAGAAAAATATAAATAGAACGAGTAAGATGTGTGTAAGGTAAATGCAATTTTAGAAAAAATTCCCTAGTGACTTCGTGAACACGTCTTTTATGAAAACTCTGGTTTCCGCTTTTTTTTTATTACATAATTATGAAAGTATGTGGAAGTTAATAAAGTTGTAAAATTATAATACGGTGGCTGACATCGAACGTCGCACAACTAATTACAGAAAAGTTCAGCATTTTTAAAATAAATAATACTTAAACTTATATGTGGTTCCGATGGCCAGCCGGCGTTACGTGTGGCGTAAACACAATGAAGAATTTTTGCACTAAGAAAAGGGTGAAGTATGGAGGCTTATCAGTGATGGTGTAGGGATGCGTGGCTATTGCAGGTGTTCTAACCTTCACTTTATAGAAGGTATCATGGATCAAAACATGTTTGTAACTGTAAAGAACTGGTTGCATTACAACTGCTCTGCATAAGCAGATTGTCCAGTAATAAAAGCTAGCTTAAGGCCGCATTATAGGAAGCATAGATAATTAATAGATATATTAATAGATAATTTATCTATGATAGGAAGAATGGAGCCAGATAACGCCTGAACCTTTCTGTAGTTAGTTGCCCTATGTGAATATGAAATGTTAAGTTAATAATTTTTAATTATGCTTGTACCTATATAGGTTTGGTCCGATTAAACACAAAAATAAGAATGCGGAAGAGTAGATTGATTATTTCTAGCACGACTGGTTGTCCCTCTTCCCTACGCAGAAAAACAAATTGTAAGGCTTCTTAAAATGGAAGAGACTGTTAACGGCCTGCCAAACAGTGATAACGTTGTGCCATCAGTGGAATGCTTTGCAAAAAAATTTTAAACATGTAAAAAGTATCAAGTTGCTGCAGCTTTAAAACATCAAAGAACGTGATATGCTTCTAAAAACTCAAGTAGAAAATCGGTGCTTATTTCATAAAGAAACAACTAAAGTGCTTGGCGGAATGAGAAGTGAAAAGGTAAGGTATAATAGGAAAATGTTTGAACTAAAGGAGAAGAAAAATTGGAATTAAAAAAAATAATTTTTGAATTAGAGACTACAACTTGAAAAAAGATTTTCCACATATGCCCACAAAGTGCCTTTTTTTAATTTAACAAGCTGGTAGAGATTATTTTATACAAGTTAATAATAATGACGATTTTTTGCTTTAAAAATGCATTTATTATAATAACAAAATGAGTTGATACATTATTCAAAATATTGCCACTACTTTTCCCATCTTTCTGGAAGCATCAAGGCAATTTTGATACCCTGTTGTAAAGTGAAACGTATTCGAGTAAGGGCGTTCTAAATTTATCGAAATAAATGGTAGTCTAAAGGACAAGGTCTAGGCTTTGAGGCGGGTGAGCCAAACTTCCAACACACTGTTTTCCAAATAGTTTTTGACCGGCTTTCCAACATGTTGCCGAAGGTTGTCATGGTGTAAAATTATGGCCCTGTGCAGGAACACACTTTACTGACTCGGAAGTTTAGGTGGGTCGGTAACAGCAGCGCATTGTAAGGGAAGTGTCCCAGAAAAAACGGGAATGTATACTTTTGTTTTCCATTTTTTCCATCCAAATTACTAGCATCATAAAAGTAAACGGTACATCTTCTCCATGTAAACACATTATAAGGGTATCAAAGCAACTTTTGCACACTGTGTATGGCGTAAAATGTGCACCATTTAAGTCTGTTTCATCAAAATAATGACAATGCGCTGTTTTAAATTGTTCAATCAATAAGTTTTTTCAATCCTGCTTGCCTATTTGTGGGACGATGTGACCACACTTCAAACCACTTAGAGCGACATGTAACTGTAGGCAAATATTGTTAGCGAAAATTTTTTAGCATATTGTCGTGATTTTGCTTTAAGACAATAACATTATCATTGCAGAATTAATTAAGGCCGCTGGAGTTACCGACTAGGAAATTGTTATATAATATGTATAACGGAACGTTGGCGAGTAGCCTAGTGTTTGTAATATTTTCCACTTCTAGCAGCATTATTTTATAAAAAGTTGTTTGTATTGAACAGAAACCTGGAGAGCTTTGCTGACTAAAATTCCACGCCATTGTGGTATTGATAGACGTTTTAATAAGTGAACTTTTGTCTACTTCTATCAGCGATTTGCGAAGTTAACGTTTTGTTCCAATAAAACTTGTACCGTTATCGCTGAAAAATTTATGCGGAATATCTCTTGCTTGACATCATAACGTTTTTTCTCGTGGCAAAAAAAAAATGACACCAGATTTAGTAAAGGGAGCCATACAAAAGCAAGACGAGTCCATTTGTCCCAGACAACTTACAACTTACCGGGTTTATTTTTGTTTGCGTATTTCAACGCAATAAATCTAGCGCGACGCTCGATAAATTGGCATTGCTGTTGCAAAAGTTAATAGTCGAATTATTCATTGTCGCATTATCCAATAGGTTGAGTAAATTGCTTAAAAATAAAGTATAGGTTGGGAATTTGTAAAAATCCTAAAGTGTCCTTTAAATCACATCTTTAACTATTTCCAATTTTAATTGAAAATAGACCTCTTAATTTACTTACTTTCGCCGACAAGTTTTAAACAAGTAATAACATCTTGCCGAGAGGAAATCCTCCTGGGTTTTTTTCTCAGGAAAAAAAAACCGTATTACCGGATTGTTTTTATGATGGTGTTAACCATCGGTTATTGCTCGCCGTATTGGGTCGGTTCTTGCCTGTTCCTCTGGCTATTTCAACAACTACAAACGAAAATCATTCATGCTAATTAGAAATTAATTAAAAGGTTTGAACAAGAAAAAGATAATTACAAATTGGAGCCCGAATCAAGTCTATCCAGCTCCCCATATAAATACAAACACATAAACCTAATGGCTGATGTTATGCTATATAACTTCCCTCCCGGAAGAAGTCGTTGGAATTCACCCTGACACTCGGTAAGTTTGTGTGGAGAAGTTCGAAAGAAAAAATTTGTGATATTTAAAAAAATAAATTAATGTTGAGGCTACTTCTCACGAAACTTTCGGTGTGATTCGGGGGAGGCTGTAGTTAATATTCTTTACACAAATTTTACATTTAATAAATTTACTTTTGATTTAACCGAAAATTACGTCAAATTTTTGTAAACATCTCTGTTTTTAATTGCGTACGTAAATTATTTGTTAAAATATAAATTTTTTAAAAATTGGAAAGAAAAGCGAAAAAAACTAAAATCATTATTTCCCATTGTCATTTTAGTTTTATTTCAACGAAAATTCAAGAGGCATCAAATATTAATGTATTTTTGTGTACTTAAATTTTGGTTGCGTTATTTATGACGTAAACAATTTATTGCGGCCGACCAACCGTCATTTAATTTTGCCACACATTCCTGGCCTTTATAAAGTTTTGAAAACAAATTAATGCACTGTGGTATTTAATGTTATTTTTTAAGTAGAATATGAACAAAACGGTATTTTTTTCGTTAGTTTTGCTCAATGGATCACGCTATTGCGAGATGCAAACAACTCAATTTTGGCCTATTTTTTGGACATGGATATCATTGATATGTGGTTTCAACAGGACGGTGCCACATGTCACACAGCCAATGAAACGATCAATTTTATTCCAACCGAATTTTCCGATCGCATAATTTCACAACAATCAGCAGTTAACTGGACAGTTAGATCATGTGATTTAAGACTACTGGATTATTGTTTGTGAGGCTATGTTATGGACAGAAAGTATACGGAGCCAATTTAATCGATTTCAGCCTTAAAACTTTAAAAACCATGATGTGATTAACGAAATAGGATCGATATTTTGCCAAAAAGTGATTCAAAACTTTGATAAAAGAGTCGACATCTGTCAGTGTGGTCGTGGTGGACATTTGCCAGATGTCATTTTTCATTCATAATTGCCGAACTTTTCTCTTCTTAATTAATAAAAATTTGAATCATCTTTATCTAAATTTGTTGTTTTATATTATTTTAGAAAACCAGTTTCTTGCTGAAAAACCCTTTATTAACTCGAGATTATGGAAGTTGTGTCGTTACGACTCATAAACTTTTTTGAATTTTGTGTCACGTTTTGCATATTCGGATGTTGTTGTTTATTGTTTCATTTTCTTTCGAACATCCACTTTCTTTTTGCAGAGAGTGTTCTAAGTTTTTGCAGTAAAACAAAAAAATAATTAGTTTATAATTATTATCGAAGTGTTACATTTAACAATCTTTTTTAAGCGTTGTATAAGCAACATTTTTTTCATTACCCCTCCTAAATGTGGCATCCTCTTGGCACTGCCATCTTGCTTGTTTGGCGCCATTCTATTTGCATCATCCCACATCAGGTTGCAATGCCGAAGTTCGTAGGTGACTGATCCACGCCAGGTGTGCTCGTTTTGACCCTTGCGGATTGCAATCGAGGACCATTCGAGTTATGCTGTTAGTGGCTTCTCTAAGCGTGTGTCCTATACATTTCCTATACATTTTTTCTCTCTTGATTTGCATTATTATGGGTTCTTCACTTGTCTTTTGTCATAGATTTTTTTCTTTGGATCAGCACTCAGGGGATGACCCCTACACATGCAATGCATCGTGCCAGAACTAGAAATTTTTTAGTTCTGTCACATTATGTGGCGAAGAAAAGAGGAAGTAGTGTTTGTGGACATTCGATTTGAGTTTTTCTACATTGAAAGTGACAGGAAAGACCTCTGAAGGGAGTTTATTCTACATAGGGATTCTTTTGCTAATGCGTAGTGCGATTCACTGGCCAATCAACCACAAGGAAATTCACTCTCAATGAAAATCGTATTAAACACAAAAAACGTGCGAGTAACGGGAACAAGTTTCCTAATTTCATTAAAGCACTTACCATTGCAGTAACGATAAAACAGTGAAATACATCCCATATTACGTCGATGCTCTAGAGAATTAATAGAGTTGGATACCTTGACTGTCTCCAATAAGCCTCTTTGCCATCTCCTGAACGCGGTTGAGCAACAAAAAAATATACCAAATTTGACGCGGGTTGACGTAAAATTATACTCAAATAATGTAAACCCCGTCGGAGAATATACGCATATACCAAAATATACTTTGGCGCGCCGGCTTTAAATAAAACGGATATAGCTGGTATAAATAGTACGAAGATCAGATGGACTAAAGTATTTCTAACACCATTTAAGAAAACCGAGGCACTTGGAAGCTTCTTTAGAAACCTGAAAAATGTGCTTAGTCCATCGAACATTACACTAAATTTTCATGAAATTTCCGACTCCGTAATTCTTACATCACTCATAGTACCATATGCAGTATCCTTTACGAACACGATCTATACGTAAGCATGCAACAATGCATTCTGAGATAACTGCGAGATAGTGATTGAGCGTCTTATTCATGTTCCGCCTTTTGCAATGAATGAATACGAGTGATATATGGTCCTGTCATTTGCGAATTGATAGATTGATTGATGTTTGATATTCTTTTTGGCCACAATATTCTGCATATTATTCCGAAACATTTGTTTACGAATATTTGTTATGTTTGTGTGATGTTGTTTGAGATTAACCAAAATTCGCATTCGCAGAGCACATGCATTGAATATTTTTAACTTTGTTCTCGTGGACAAGCGACTGTTCTTCCATACTGGCCAAAGTTGTGTTGTTGCTTTCGCCATGTTGAGTCTGTGTTTCACGTCTGTTTGCTTCTGCTACACCATCTGTTGTCTACGAAGTCTTGGATTGCTGTACTATGGTGATGGGTTGTGTGTTGGTGGTGCTGATACCCATGGCTGACTTTTATCTGTAGTACTACGGTTGCAGCTAGTTTTACAAAATGCTCTACCTTAGCTTGCATGTCGCTGGCCTTATACGATTGTAGACAGATGTTTGTCCGCGAAGTTGTGCCTATTCTTGCAGCACAGACTTCTTCCGTGATGTCATCTAGCACAATGGTGAGAGTAGACAACCTTGTTTGACGACAGTGTTGGTGCTGAGTGGCTCGCTAGTTAATCCACTATGTAGTACTGCCAAGTCAGAATTTACGTACAGCTCTACCCCCCGAGGGCACATTTATCGGTCTTTATAGAATACTTGACTATCTAGACTTGTGCAACTGGGGGAAAAAGGGAGTCCAGTACCCTAAAGGCAGCAGGGGTCAACTGGGAACTCCACGTTATTTCCACGGGAATCAGTAGCCCGCAGAGTCTCCGCTATTTGTCTCTTCAGATATTTAGCTGTTTCTTTCACTGATTATTGAGGTTGGCCCTTCGGGAGTATCGTGGTGGTTGTGGTTTCGCGGCCCCATAACAGACAGGTCAGTTTTATATAGTGGCCAGGTTCATTTCACCTTTAATAACGCCTACCTGGTGGAATGTTCCTAGATCCAGTGAGCATGCTAGACATGTGTTCTGGACAGGAGTTGGATAGTCTCCAGCTCTTCAGAAAGGAGTGGTGGTTTGCAGCCCTGCTCTGGAATCACTAAAGTTGCAACTAGGAAAGACCTGTTGCTAGAATTAGTCTTCGGCTTCCTAGAGCGTGAATGACGTTTGTCTTAAAATCCTTCAAAGTGGCTTGACCACCATCTGGTTAAGGCTAACTGCCAGGTACAGATGTAAATCAAATTACGCATTTACGTACAGCTCTTTGATTATTCTGACTTTTTTCTTGGACACATCTTTTTTTCTCAATGCTTTCTAAACCATATCTTGAAGTTTATGAACAGTAGATATAGTACGATACGACATTCCAGTGATTGTACGATTTTGTATAACTTAGAACACCAGCTAGAGCTGTGAGGTAAATATGGAATAAAAAGAAGTTGATAGGATTTTTCTCGAGCTTCAATTATCTTTCATTACAATTATTTTTTCATCTCTACAAAACTGGTATAATTTTGTTTTTTGTACCTGATTTGCAGCAAGTACCATCCCTAAGACGGGAAGTTCTAGTCAGAGCTTAATGCCAGCATACCAGTGTGGCCAACAATCTGACAAAACATAAATGCTTTTATTTTTTTTCTAATATTTCCTATTTGGTGAACAATTTCTAATTTTTCTCTCACCTTTATTTTATCTATTATTGAATTGTATTTGTAAATATACTTTTGTAAATTTATTATTATACACATTCTTACATCTGAGTGTGATTTTTGAACGGATGAGTTAAATAAAACACTGCGCAATAAACAAACAAATAATAAAATAATAACTTTGTTCATTGAAGCATTCAGAAATATGTATGTTTGTGGGTATTATATGTAGGAATGTATGTATCTACATACGTACGTATGTATGTATGAATTAATGCACGTATGAATGTATGTATGTATATATGTATAGCATTTGGCCACAAAATCTGTAACGTTAACCACAAGCACAGTCTTGCACCCTTATACGGTTTTAGTTAAATTTACTTTTTTTCAAATAATTGATCTTGAATTTTATTATTTTAGAGTGGGCTACTCTGATAGCCTGGGAGTTGCAGGTTGCCAACGCAGAATTTCTAATTCTAAAATGTACTTGTTTAACTTGTTCACAAAAGATGAAAAAATTGTTGTTAATTTTTGAAATAATAAATTTATTTGAAGCGCTGCCAAATTCTTTACATATATTTTTTACATATGTATGTATACATTTTACATTTTTGTTGAAAAACATTACAAACTCAAATGTAAATTCAACTTAAATTTAAAATTAACCCGAAAGGGTATTTTTTCTGATATAAAACAATATCGGTTAGTTAGTATACTAGTCAGCCACAAGTAGCCTGGCCAGTTTTTAGACACCTATTTTTTAACAAGCCCACATTCGATAATTAAATATCATTATACTATATATCATTTATTTCATTTTATCATATACTAGCAAACCCGGCGAACTCTGTTCGCTACGTTTGCCACCAGATGGCTTCGTTTTTTGTAACATTTCGTTTGGCGATTAAAAGATGAAGCAAAATTATTTTTTTTTGTTTTATATTTGAAAAGGAAAAATTTTATTTCATTGCACAATGAATTCATGAATTTATTTCGATTACAAAAATGAAGTGGAATTTAGTTGAACTTCTCTAAGTAAAAAATTAAAGTGAATCCAAAGTAAATACTGAATCGAAGCGTTACACGTGTCCGCAAATTAACCGTTTCATTGAAGTG
Organism: Trichopoda pennipes; assembly: GCA_030448955.1. NCBI lineage: Eukaryota > Metazoa > Arthropoda > Insecta > Diptera > Tachinidae > Trichopoda > Trichopoda pennipes. The sequence continues at coordinate 7,879,581 of JASKUP010000028.1, read as the reverse complement.
CTCTTTGGTAAACCACATTTTTCGTTTTTTGGTCTGACGTTAACACAAATAAAGCGGATGGTTTCCCAACTCTTGAACACGCAACGTATAGCTGCCCATGTGAAAAACAATGATTTTCTAAATTTATCCCGCAAACACTAAGCTATTGGCCTTCCTCAATCGGAATCAATCCTTCATTATATATTTCATCGGTTATTTGCATGTCGGGATTATTCTTTCGAATGCGCAAGCGATGCAAGATATCTTCGCATATGTCGTCTTTGCATTTGTTCCATAACTGAAATGGTTGTGAAGGGAAACATGTGGTGATGATAATAGCGAACAGCGTTCGTATTTGGTACACATTTGATGAAACAACTGAACCCGCAAGTGTTAAATCCCAATGAGAATCGTTCTCCAGCAAACCCAATAGTTGACATGCTTCTCGATATGTTTGGCATTGGTGTTCATTCACAGTTTTCAAATGCGCAAATAATTTTGGTCCACGTACATTTACCAACAGCAGTCGCAAATGAAAACATTCATCATTTGTAGAATGAACAGTATATATGAGACATAGCGCATGGCGTCATCTACTTAAAATGAAAGGTACTTATTTTCGTGTGAGTACATGCTATGTATCAGAGATGGCGCTATATGTGAAAAATGAATTTTACTGTTTTCCTGCTTTTCTCTTAAAATTGTTCCTGAATTTTCTTTGCTATAAACCTCACGGAGCCCGAGACCTTTCCAACGAATGCCAAACCTTCGAAATCAATTCGTGCGTTCTGAAGTTATAGCGTCAGGAAGGAAAACCCGACTTATTTTTGTATTATAGATTTGCTTAGTCCAATCCATCTAAGTTCAAGTAGATGAATTTAATTAAAATATTAATGGGCTCTACTACACAATAACAGTTCTGCATCAATATTTTATTGATGTAGGTAAATCTCATTGCGGCAATTTTGCTTAATAACCAGTTGTTATTCCTGACTTAAAATTTCTTTTATGGTTTTGCAAAGCCTTTTTGACCTAGATATATCGGGTGTGTTAAGGTTAGTAAGTCAATTTTCTGTCAGCTGATTAAATTTCAAGAATTGAGCAGTTATATTTAACATTTGTTTAGTAAAAATTGACTTTTCAAAAAGGCGAAAACTTTACTGTATCACTTCGCAAAATTCGAACAGCTTTTCGTGGCCGTAGTGATAGTTTCAACAATACAGCGCCACAAGGCACATAGCCACCATTCAGTTATTGCATTAGAAATTTCCCGGTCGCGTAATTTCTCAATTTGACGATATCAATTGACCGGCTTGTTATGCCACTTATTTTCTCTAGGGCCATTTGAAAGACCAGCTTTACCTGAATAATCCACAAACAACTAATGCTGTGAAAGACTCAGCACAGTATTAAAAAGATAATCGAAGCTTTGTTATGAAATATGTGTATTTCAAAAATTTGTGAAAAGAGCGACGATCTAGAGCTGGTCATTTATCCAAAACCATATTCCACTTTACTCTTATAAAATTGAAGTCAAAAAATGTCTATTTAAAGCCAATTTCCTTCCTTCCTTCCTCGTATTTAAATAGTTGAATCGTTTAAAGATGTCAGTCCAATGTATGTATCTAAGATTGCCAATGTGTTGGTATTAAAACAAATATTTTTGTTTATTATCTGAATAGATTTAAACAAAAAGTTTTGTTTAAATACATATGTACTTATATTCAGAAATATATTTAAAAGTAGAAGAAGAAGAACAACTAAAAACATAAGTATGTGGCCGCATGCATGTTCATAAATACATATTTTGCTGAAGATAAATGCAATAGATAAATACACTAAATTGTACTTAAAACAGGTCTGTCTGTCTGTCTGCCTGTTTGTATCTATCAGTTTGCTATGAGTCTACTTGGCAGTTTGTTATTAAAATGTATATTCAGTTGAATTCTGAACGCGAAGCGTTTAAGTAGAATTTTTGTAAACAATCTTCACTAGCTGCTTTAAATAATTTTTACACTAAATTGATCGTTAAGCAACAAGTAAAACAAATAGAATAGACTAATAGACTGTTTTTCGAGATTGTTAAAGAAATAGTTTGTAAACGAAACGGATGAAATTTTTCGCTTTCAAATAGTATTTACATTTAAATCAAACGGCTGGCTGTATTATCCAGTGAAATGTACATTCATCCGAGTTCCCCGAATTCAGATACATCGTTGCAATCAGAAGAGAGTGCTGCTATTAAAATACAATCTGGTTTTCGTGGATATAGAGTGCGTAAACAATTGACTGGCCATTCACATTTCCGCAATACGTCTAACGCTCATCAAGGTCTTAATTCGAATTGGCGTTGTCAACAAAGCGCCATGTCACAAAGTCAGAGTTCTGCTAACAATGGAAAAACGTCACTAGCACAAACTGAACTGGGAGACAGTGCCTCAGTAGAAGATCGATGTGCTACAAAAATTCAAGCTGGAATACGCGGATACTTAGTCCGCAAAAAACAAAAGGCTGCTGCTGATGCCGCAACAAAAATTCAAGCTGGATTTCGTGGATTTAAAGTTCGCAAAGAAGTGCAAAAAAATAAGAAACCTCAACCTGATTACTTAAAATCGAAATGTGAAACGAATAGTTAGTGAAAGTTAAAGTGTACAATGTGTGGTTGCCATATTGGTTAAAAACAGTAATGGACTGTTTTAAAAATCTTTTTAAATGAATAAATTTAATTTAATTTAATTAATACCCAGTGTCCAGTGCTCGAATCAATTATATTTAAGAGATCAAAACAGTTTTTAAATTGACACTTGCAAACAAAAGAAAATAGGAATTTATCGAGACTGGGGAATTGGCGCATTTAATTTAAATGTTACTTTAAGCAATCTATCAAGCAAATAACCAATTTAATGTCGGTCTAGTAATTTTTTATTAATGTATATAATTAATACACACTATTTAAATTCCACACTAAAAAGTTTTTACTACAGACATACATATACATGTACATGTATCTATGTTTGTATGTATGTATGTATGAGTTGGCAAATTTGAGGTTAGAAAGTACATTGTCCGTCAAAAAATTAAATGACAAGATTGAGGTGTTATCCTTGGGCATTTGTTTGTAAAAAGTTGGGAAATTTTAAGCACGGAACGTTAAGCTTTAGATCAAAGCATTTAATTTGTGAGTATTTACTATCAAAATGCTACAAATTTCACTGTATCTCTTCGTAAAATTCGAGCAGCCTTCTTTCCTTCTAAGACCGCTGTGACTAATTTAATCGCTAAATACGTGGCTGGCCGTATTGTTGTTGACAATAGACCAAAATAACACGTTTCTCGTGGCCTAGTGATACAAACATAGCCGCTGTAGGGGAAAATGTTAAGAATGAGCCTCGAACATTAACTCGTCCACGTACGGATAATTTGGACATTACAACAGACTCTTTGTGCAACATTTTGCATAAAGATACTCATTTTCATGCTTATAAAGCTAAATTCGGTTTAGAATTAAAGCTAACCAACCATTGTTTCTGTCGAATGTTTGTGAATTGGGTGTTTGAAAAGCTGAACGAAAACAAAGTATTTTTCAACAAAATCATCTTTAATGCAAACAAAATATTGGGTTCACAAAATCCACAAAACAATTACATAAAAGGAAAGTGACCACAAACCATACCATAAGGTTTGTGGTCAAACGGAATCATCGGCCCGAATTTTTTTCGAAAATAATTAAGGAAACACCGTCGTCTTGTTTTCTGTGCACAATACAAAACCATGATAATAAATTTTTTATGACCACAATTGACTTGTATTGACATCAGTGACCTTTGGTTTTACTTAGATGGCGCCACAAGACACACAATCACCCAAATAATTCAAGTATTGCATGAAAAATTTCCAAGTAGCGTACTTTTCGATTTGTCATTGTTAATTGGCCACCTCGTTCTTGTGATTTGATCCGCTGGATCTTTTTATCTGACGGCCATTTAAAAGACCGGATTTATGTGACCAACCTGACGCTCTGAAAGACGATATCGGAGCTGTACTAACAATATAAGCAATACTTTGTTGCAAAATGTGCTTAAAATTTTGTAGAAAGAGTGGACATCTGACGACGTACTAAAGATAGACATTTGCCAGACATTATCTTCTATTATTAATTCCCATATTTCTACTTTGCACCGGTATCAATGAATCCTAACCTCAAATTTGCCCCGTATATATAACAATATATAATATAATATTGTATTTGTATGTGTGCATAGTTATATCATTAATTAGTAGATCTTTAGAATTATCTAAGTAAATGATAAATACAGTAAATTTTAAGTATAGACTTTTACCCCCATCCCCTTAAATTAATTATATGTGTAAATGTAATTTAGTATGTAAACACACTTTAGAATTTTCTAGTTAAAAACTGTTCTCAAACTTTAAATTGTACAAAAAATATTGAATAAATTACTAAATAAAGAAATAAATACAAAAAATTAAATTTTATTTGAAACTAAAAAAAATCTGTTTATTTGGAATGATTTCAAGCAAATGGCTTCCACGAACATTTTTAACAACAAATCTGCTACAACAGTTTTGGCCTAAAGCAATGACGTTTGTATTATGGATGAATCATTTCATTTTCTTTTTTAAGGAAATTTATTTCGCAAATAGCTGACTCATCAATAAATAAAAAAGCTAAAATTTTGCATAGGATAAATTTAAAACAAACAAAAGGAATTCACAATTATTCACAAATATGCCCGATATGAATGAGGCTTATGATCGCATGGGAAATCCGTTTAACCCTCTCATGCACCAAACTCTGTTATGGCAACAATATTTTTTTTAACATTTATTCTAACTTTATTGACCTTGGAAAAGTAAAAAAAGAAGTAAAATTTAAAGTTGCTGTTCCAATCTAGTTTTTGTAGGATGTTGTATATATACAACATGGCTCATAAACGGGGTAATAAGGTAAACTTTTTTGCTAGAGAAAAATAATTGTTTTATATTGATTTTATTGAGTAATTTCGAAAAGGAAAAACATTTAATAACAGAATATTTTTTAAGATATTTTAATATACATTTTCATTTTTCATGGAACTCCTTGAAATAATTTCTTTTAGACGTAAAACATGTAGAAACATTGCATTTAGTGCAGTTGTTAAACCATTTTTACAAAATTTACAAAGCGACTGCTTTGGTTTGTAACATGGCAAATGAACAACACCATCGTACCTGACGCTTGCAAATTGAATTTTGAAGGTACACAACGCTCTGAAGTTACGGGACACATTTGTAAAAAGTCTGATGGACGACCACACTTCCTCGGGCCTAAAGTATTTTTGTATATAAGGCCAGTAGCAACTTTAGTTTGCAATTGTATAAGAGTAAGTGACCGTGACGTCTATATAGAAGCCAACTATTTGTGACTGCGGAGTTCAAGACCCAAAAAAAATTTCTCATTTTCAAGATCGGTGATTTATTCTATATAATTCACAGAGCGCATCTGCCAGGTCAACACCTCTCATAAAATGGTTATATTACTGAACAGCATTTTAAATTGCAATTCCAACAAATTTTTTCTCACGTTGATTCCATCGCCGACATGTAGACAATGGTGCAATACAATAGTGAACAGCAGCTGTACAGTTTTATTATCAAACCATTTTATAACTTTGATATCATTGTGTGATTCAACTCTATAATCGTATGAACCACGTCCGTTTTCCTTCAACTTTGCATTAGAGTCTAAGCTTACTTTTCCTAAACGGTTGCTTCGCACTATTCCGTTTGCTACAAAATCTTTATCTCTTAGAATCTTCATTAGGTGAAAGGATGTAAACCAATTATCAAAGTACATCTCATAGTTTTGATTTCTGGCAAGTTCCTGAGCAGATGGATAACCATGTCCGAATAAATATCTAAACCATATTATAATTATTACCATTCTTCCAATTCTTCAGCTTCTGTTTCTTCACGGAGCTCATCGCGTAAATCTGCAGGCGTTATTTCCTCGCAAAGACTATTCAAAATACTTGCTTCGTCAACAGGAATTTCTACCGAAGGTCCTTCAGGTTCTGCTTCAGCATCTCAGTCATCCCAATTGAACTCCAAAATATGATTAATTTCCTTTACAGTCAAGCCTTTTTGTCAGTTCATAGTGGATTTGGGGTCCAAACAAGAATATAACTTACTGGAGAATAACATAAAAGCAACAAGAAATGTAACGCAATACAAATGCCACTGAAATACTTTAAGTCCTTTATTAAAATTAGAGCAATTGTTTATTGCCAATATTTTCAGGAAAAAAATCGTCCACCCACGCGCACAAAACACTGAATAAGAAACACAAAAACTTTTTTATTTGCGAAAAAAAAACACAAAACAAAACTGAACTGCTTCTCTAAAAAAATGTATCGTTTGTTATGAGACATGAGCTTTTAAATAGCGTCGTTGTATACAAACAACAAATGCATGAAAGGATTAAATATATATGCAGGATCAAGACATTCTCTCGTTTGTGTTGTCCTCAATGACGTTATTCATTAGGTTTTTCACAGCCAGTCTCTTGTTCCATTGCACAGTTGAGGTTGAATAATGTTACGCAGCGCGATGACAACTGATTCTACTCTTAACTGCAAATTGTGGGGTGGTAATTCAGGCAATTGACCACGTCATCAGTCAAAAAATTACAAAATATTAATTTTGAAATTTATACCGGCTCACACCTTTAAAATTAGGGTGGTTACAAGGTATATAAAATAAAAAAAAGTGATCCTATCTTTTGGGTCACCCCTGAAATTTGCCAATTGACTAGAAACAGAGATTGGCAAAGATTCAGTTCATTCTGATAATATTAACACGTGGGGGGTGAGCCCAATAGAAATTTCCTGACACAATGTGTCAATTGCAAAAAATAATTTTAGATTTTCCACCGGCTCATCCTACTACGACATCCTGGTTTATAACGGTGCCAACTGATTTGAAGGAAACTAACTGTCCCCTAAGAAAATTGTAAATGGTCGACATATATTTTTTTTTGCCGCCAACATTGCTTTTTCAACCAGCCAATTATTATTATTAAACTGTTGCGCTATATCTAAAAAAACACGCTGAATAAGCTGCTCTTATGAGTCTGTGACGTAATAGAAACCTGTGGATAATGTGATGAATCCGGCCGAGGTATCCACTGCGATTTTATCATTGCCAATGTCTAACAACTGCATCGAAGACACATTTGCAGTTTCATTTTGTTGCAAAAATACCCGCATGTTAGTTGTTAACTAAATGGCGCCACAAATTTGATGATTTTAGGCATGCGTTTAATTCATCACCAACCGTTAATCGGGAATAAGTCGGGGAAGGGTCTGACGAAAATCACCTGACAACAGAATCATGACATGATTTAGGAGTTATCCTTGGGCATTTGTTTGTAAAAAGTTAGTAAATTTTAAGCATTGAACGTTAAGCTTTAGATCAAAGCATTTAATTTGTGAGTATTTACTCTCAAAATGGTAAAAATTTCACTGTATCTCTTCGTAAAATTCGAGCAGATTTTCTTCCTTCTAAGACCGCTGTGACTAATTTAATCGCTAAATGCGTGGCTCACCGTATTGTTGCTGACAATAGACCAAAACAACACCCTCCTCGTTTCCTAGTGATACAAACATAGCCTGAGCCTTGAACATTAACTCGTCCACGTACGGATAATTTGGACATTGCTACAGGTTCTTTGTGCAAAACTTTGCATAAAGATCCTCATCTTTATGCTTATAAAGTTAAACTCGGTTTATAATTAAAGCTAACCGACCATTGTTTCTGTCGAATGTTTGTGAAATGGCTGAACGAAAGCAAGGTAATTTTTAACAATATCATTATTGCGAGCAAAATATTAATATTGGGCTCACAAAATTCACAAATAGTCCTCAAAAACAATTACATCCAAGGAATGTGACCGTATGGTCACTGTCTTGGCTGTCTTAAAAATCTCCCACAGTGATTTCTAATGGACCATTATGCATACGTCCCAAAAAATCAATTTGCATACCTGCATGATTTTGGCAAATTGATGTTTTGTTGATTTGCATGTTTAATGGTAAATTCAAGCCAGAATGGGCGGTTCGTAATCGCCAATAGTAAAGCAATAAAATTAAGAACACAATTTCGGTATCTCCGGGAGCTGCTGAAAAAGTGCCGTAAGCAATTCGTTTTGTTTTTGTTTTAAATGTGGAACATTTGTACGAACTGTTTCGGCCAATACTTTAGTGTCGTTCTGTTGTTCTCTTTGCAATTTAATGCATTGTGTTTATGACGATAAAGCTGAAAGTCCATACCACGCGTTCTACGCGTACACGCTTTATACGTGTCTGTCAAAAAAGTAGAATCAGTGTAATTGTATGTGACAAGTTACACAGCACATCGCATAGAATGCTTATGACGCATAGAACGCATGAAATAGGTTTACTTTCTACTTTTCTACGCGTCGCAAGCGCCATGAAAAAATTTCAGCTGTTTTTGACGTCGTATTATTTCTGTTATTTTGATTTTTCAAACGTTAGTGCAAAAAAAAAACACTCAATTCCCTTTCCAAAAACAAGGGACGCATCCAAAAGCGTCTTCTTTTCTCTTGAAGTTTTCCATACGTCCTCAATATACAGAACATCATATGCACAAATTCAATAAATTCTCTAAATTCTTGAAAAATTTCAATTTCAGTTTTCATTTTTGCAAAATTTTTTTTTATTAGATAAAATTATTTACACCACAGCTAATCATAACAAAAAACTTGGCGCATAAAAAGCGTTGCATGTAACTTGAAGTTTGAAAAGCGTAGAACGCGTAAAAAGCATCAAACGCATACAAAGCGTGTGCGCGTAAAACGCGTGGTATGGACTTTCAGCTTAACGCTTTATTTGCCATCAATAATTACATATATTCTATCATGATCATTGTAAATTTCTGCAGTCATTTGTAGTGTAGGTTTCAAAGTTTGACGGCGTACACGATGCAAAATATCCTGGGATATGTCATACCCATACTTAACCCATTAATCTTTTGGATTCGAGGAGGAACATACTGAAAACGCACAACGATTGTACTGCATTTACAAATGGATAAAATTTGAGCCAAAAAAATATTTGAAATTAAAACACAGCTCTGTCTATTGACTAAAAATAAAATTGAAGGAGACTAAATTGTCAGCTCGTTTCACGTCTAAACACATATCAATATTTGGCAACCAAACGAAAATATTAGACAAAAGACATCAAATGTTTGAGTAAAACAAGATTTCATTAGTGAAATATGCCGGACACCTCCAAAATCCGGATTTACGGTTTAAAAACCGGTTTTTGTACCTTGGCGCACTTATAAGCCTCTAACTTTGTTGTTAAGACAGTATCCAGCGAAATTTTGCAAGAAAACAGCTGATCGATGTGTAAACAACTGAAACTTCTGCTGCTTATATCACTTCTGCCATCTCCAATCCACTTACGCCACGGTCGCACTGTATATTTAAACGTTTCTACCATGAAATAAAATGTTTTGTTTATTATAATTTATTATAAACATTACAAATAAACACATTTGTAACTCCTTACCTCTGCCGTTGCTAAATTTCAATTTTTATTTTCACTTCTCAATTATTTAATTCAGACACTATATGAAAACAGCTGTTCAAAGTAGTTGCAAAATCTTGCAAGCAGAAATTTCTCCAGTAACATTTTGGAAGTCCTCTGACTTTCAACTGTCAAAAAATTATCTTTTTAGCTCTCTTTTTGCAAGAGATTTCGAGTACGCAGACAACATTTTGCAAGATTTTGCAACATTTTGCACAAAATGATGCAAAATATGTGTACGCAGACAGACCTATTAATGCCGAAATTGATACCATTCGTTGCCAAAAGTGAGCCAAGAACGTTTGTGCTCAGTTTGACAATGGTGGTGTTAAACATTTAAAAACAATAGGTTCTTATTTTGACAACTCACCGATCTTATTTTGACAACAATTGTTCTCAGTATGACAACGAAGTGTTCTCTGTTTGGCAATGAACTGCTCTTATTTTGACAACAACGTTATTAATTTGACAACGAATTGTTCTCACGTTGACAACGCATCATTCTTATTTTGAAAACGAGTTGTTCTTATTTTGACAACAAATGCTCTCATTTCTCAAAGAATAACCCATTGTGAGCCCAACCAAGTTAAAAACACTTAGATATATATTTTTATAACAAATTTAGTTTTTATTATTAAAATAAAAAATTATATATATATTTTGAATCTAAAGTAAGTTTTACAATTATTTATTGCATTTAAGTACATGAAATGCACGACTTATGAAATCTATAATTGGTTTTTTTATATTGTTACGTTTATAACTTTTATAAACGTTTTGTTGTGAGTTCTTTGCTGCAAAATATATAACACTAGATTTTAGAGTTTTTAAATTAGTTAGTAGTTTATTTACTTCAACTACACACAACGTTGACATTACAGAACAATTTACTTAAGATGCAAGTCTTTACTTCACGAGGTATATTTTTCAACTAACTAACTATCCACTCAGATGCTGTCTTTTTATATTTGTCCACTAGAAGTATGGAAAAATTAAGAATCTTCTACTTCCTTTGCTTCGCATTTTGTTATTGTATGTTGTCCATTCTATGTATAGGCGCCTGTATATGTTTTTGTGCTGATAAAGTTTCTTCCTTGAATTTATTTTAAGATAATTGTTGTTGTCTTATGTACATAAGTTTGCTTAGAAAATTAAGCAGTTTGTATCTAATTGTTGTTTTGCATGTATAAAATGTCTACGCAGTTTGTAACTAGACATTTTTTGTTGTTTTGCGAGCATAAGTTTTCTTAGCAAGCCACACAGTCAGTAAACAGCATACCCAGTAGTTTACTTTATTGTTTAATTATTTTCTTTTAAAACTTAAGCAAGGCGCATCCGTTTTTTATTTAGTGAATCAACTTCATATGACTGATAATGATGATCAAAGTTTCTTATATTATGGAATAACATAGTATCTTCAAAACACTTCAAAGCTTCAAAAAAGCTAAACAACTCTTTATAACGAGTTCCCGTAGACTTCTGAAGGTTACATTGTGATATAATAAAGCATAAATGATAAAGCATATATGTAAATACAATCATAAAAATTTCAACTTACCTTTTCAAATATTAAAAATTCAATCCATTTTAATGGACTTAAGGACATTTTGAACTTCCTCTTCGTCATTCTATGTTAAGAACTTCAACGTTTGAGCTTTCTTGAAACACAAAATCTTTTTCAATATTTAAAAGATTTAGTAAAATGTTTTCTTCATTGTTGAACACATAAGGTCTGTCTGCGTACACATATTTTGGATCATTTTGTACAAAATGTTGCAAAATCTTGCAAAATGTTGTCTGCGTACTCGAAATCTCTTGCAAAAAGAGAGCTAAAAAAATAATTTTTTGACAGTTGAAAGTCAGAGAGCTTGCAAAATGCTACTAGAGAAATTTCTGCTTGCAAGATTTTGTAACTACTTTGAACAGATGTTTTCATATAGTGTTTGAATTAAATAATTGTTGTGAAGTGAAAATAAAAATTGAAATTTAGCAATGGCAGAGGTAAGTAGTTACAAATGTGTTTATTTTTAATGTTTATAATAAATTATAATAAACAAAACATTTTATTTCATGATAGAAACGTTCAAATATACAGGGCAACCGTGGGGTAAGTGGATTGGAGATGGCAGAAATGATAGAAGCAGCAGAAGTTTCAATCGATCAGCTGTTTTCTTGCAAAATTTCACTGGATACTGTCTGCGTACTTTTTTAGATTTTCTCAGCCGACAGAGTAACATTGTTCTAACTCTCCCAAAAAAAAAAATTTAATGAGTATTTGCTACTGGAAAAGTACGCAGACAGACCTATAATTTTCTTCGGTTTCCATATTTAAATTTGAACTTTTTATTCCGCACTTATTGACATTTGAAAACTTAATGATAAAACTAAAAGCAAAGCAACGTAAAATTTCTTGATTGACAACAGGCCGTTCTTAATTTGACAACGTTTGGTACTTTAAAATTTTTTGTTCTGTAGTGTGACTGATGGGTTAGTGTGATCGTCACATAAGTACTGTAATAAACAGTCTTAATTGCCGACACACTTGCATTTAATAACAATGGACTCATATTACATTGCAAAATAATGTAACGATCAGCACAAATTTTATTTTTACCAAAATTAATATATATTTTAATATAGTTAATATTTACATTCAGAATAATGCACCGATCAGCATTTATTAATGTTATTTTAATATATTTAATATTCACACTCAAAATAATGCAACACTCAGCATACATATATTTTGTTTTAACCAAATAGTATATAAGACAAACAACACCTTATTGAAAAGCTTGGCTTAAGTAGCTCTAATTGCGGAGCACTAAGCAAAAATAAAGATAAAATAAAACCGTCTGAACCCCCTTTTGTTTTTTTAATACAGTTCTCAATTTGACGACAAGCCGTTCTTAATTTGACAACGTTTGGTATACTAACGTTTTCTGTTCTTGACAACGTTTGTTATAAATTTGTGAACGGATCGTACTTATATTTTGGCTATTTAATATATCAATAATAACACGAAATATCTAGATTTAAATGACATAACATCAACAATATTAAGATTTTACCTAATTGATTTCAACTGGCACTAAATGAATAATTCCCTGCATAAGAATAAAAATTCATTGTAGTTAGAAAAAACAATTCAATTTAAAAGTCTATTCAAATAGACAAATAAATACATACACTATTCTATAGTCTATACATATATAGTGTATTTATTCGTATTTACATACACACAGACATACTTTTTAATTTACAGCATTTGTTTGCAGAATAAAAATTAAAAGAAATTTTAATTGAAACTGCTGTTGTACAAAATCGACAAGGGCCGGTCATAATCAATGCACATTGTGCAATTATCATCTTTCACATTTCTTTTTAAATAATAAAATTGTTTCATTTAGAAAATAATATAATGTATTTTATTAATATACGTTTCAGTTTTATGAATTAAAAGAACAAATTAATTGATGCAGTTTAATGGCATTTTAAATACAAAATATTTTGAAATATAAATTATTTAAAATATTCCATTGCATGTGCACGTTGTGTTTTTGTAAAATTCTTTACAAATATATTTTATTTTTGTTTTTTTTTTTTTTTTTTAATTTTTAAATTTTACATCTACAAGTAGCACATTGCTGGATAGTTTTTGGGGTGGGCAACAGATCTCCTCTACGATCAACTTTCTGCTTCCCGCCTTTCAAGGCACGATCTTATATTTATGACATATAATTTTCAGCTAATTATATCAGCACTCACCTTCATGTATAGGGATTTTAGAAATTTGGACACTTAGCTATTACAACGTGTATTTTTTTGGACTGGCATGGGATGATATATATAACATACGTGCGGTGGATGATCAGCTCACGTATCTTAACACATTCGGCCGCACTTTAATTTAGCTGGTGGCTGCCAGCGACTCAATTAATTTTTTCATATGAAAACGAAGTGCTTGAATTCCCGGTTTTTTATAATGAATAATTTTTTAAGCTGTGTCGAACAAATGACGGATATTTCTACTATGACGGAAGTTGCCGAATTTTATATTTAAGCCCTATATAGCAACTCTAACTCCATACAAAGTGGAATAAACTTTGGAAAACTTGATCTGAACATTAGCGGGAATTTCCGTCATTAGTTTACCTAAAGATACGTGAATTACGTGAATTCCCGCAATTCAGCCGAATGTGTTAAAAAAAATGTTAATTACTTATATGATCTAGTAATTCCTCTTAAAACCAGGACAATTACAGAGATAAAGGAGAGTATGCGTCAGAGGGATTTTGCATATAGTAGATGGAAAAGATTTAGGACAGATGAATTGAAAGATAATAACCGCAATGCCAGAAAAAGGGTTAATAGATTAATTAGGAGAGCAAATGCTGATTTTTATGCCGAGAAATTCTCAACGGCCCTTGACTCCAGAAGAAGATGGCAGACAATACGGGAAATGGGTATTGGTTAAACGGAAACATGTGTAACCAGCGCAATTAATGTTGATGTTCTTAACGATAATTTTTTGGATATTCCATTGTTGTATGCTGATCTGCAATATTATGGCAAACGTATCAATAATCATTCTCTTTCTTCTTACTCCTTTGAGGTTATTGACGAGTGCGATGTACGTGCCAGCCTATTATCGATTAAGTTTAATTCTGTAGGTGCTGATGGCATGAATCCAAAGTTTTTGAAGATTCTCCTACCACTGCTATTGCCCTTAATTCAATGGAATACTGGCTCACAGATACTTTCCCACTAATTGGAAAGTTGTCAGGTTCTGAATATAGACCAATTGCCATACTGCCATATCTTTCTAAGGTCTTTGAGAGAATTATACATAACCAAATTTCTCGGTTTCTCGATAGGAATAATTTGATAACGGACAGGCAGTCTGGATTTAGAAGAAATCACGGGTGTGTTTCTGCATTACTGGATGTCTCCGAGAATATCCGGATGGAAATTGATAAGGGTAATATTGCGTTTTTGGTTCTTTTAGATCACTCAAAAGCTTTTGACACCGTCGAGCATAACAAACTCCATAACTTCTTCCATTTCTCATCATCCGCTATTAGGTTAATATCAACTTATCTATCCAAAAGATTCCAATATACGCAAATACTTGATAAAAAATCAAGCCATAAGCCTTTGTCCAGAGGCGTTCCGCAGGGGTCAATTGTTGGACCGTTACTGTTCTCTATGTATTCTAATGATCCTCCCGGCATATTGACGGATTGTAAAATCAGGATGTACGCTGATGATGTCCAACTATATACATGCTGTGATATTGATATGGTAGAACAATGCATAACTTCGCTGAATCGACAATTACATGGTATTAATACATGGACTTCTGCAAACGGCTTGACTATAAATCTTTTCAAGTCTAGATGCGTCGTTATGCAGAAGAGACTTTCACGATTCATAATTAGACCTAACATTTATATAGGCAATCAGAGAATTGAGATAGTTCCATACGCTAAGAATCTGGGTGTTTTCTTTAATAGTACTCTCACTTGGTCTGATCATATTAATTACGTATGTGGTCCTTCAACGTCCATGCTGAGGACAATATGGTCAACACGAGATTATACCCCGTTGAAAATTAGAATACTAATTGCGAAAACATATTTGATCCCTGTATTGTTATACGGATGTGAACTCTTCGCCAGCTGCGACTCAGTCAGTAAAAGGAAGCTAATGGTTACCTTTAACAACGTTGTTCGATATGTGTATTGTTTGGATAGACGTTCTAGAGTTTCAATGTTTTCGAGAGAATTGTATGGCGTCTCCTTTTGCAATTTGCTTAATGTTAGGGTTAGTTTTTTTGCATAAAATAATATACACACCAGCCGGATTATCTTCATAGAAGATTAACTTTTGCAGAAGGTTGTAGAGGTAGGAGAATAAGGACACTTGGGTACAGGAGCTTAGTGTCAAAATGGCATTTCTATATATTTGCAATAACTCTCTGAAATTCGATTCCTCATTGGTTACAAATATTAGGTAACTCACAAAAATTTAAAAATGATATTTTGAATTTCTTTTCTCGGCTTTGATAGTATTTATTGTTTTGTTTATGTAGAATTGTTTGGTGTTGTTTGTATTGAATTATTATATTTACTCAAATTATCTTCCATTATGTTCTATTTTAATACATTTTATTTTAATTTTAATAATTTAAACATTAGTAATTTTTTAATTAATTCAGTTCCACACTGAAAAATAAAACTAAAGGTCTTGTCTGTGGGATGATACGTATGAATAAATAAAAATAAAAAAAAAAAAATAAAATAAATTGCATATAAATGACTTCCAAAGGAAACCTTTATGTAGAAAGATTGTTTATAAAAATGTTTGCGGTGTTTTGTCTTTTTGTTGTTTTGGTTCAATGAAAACTCTCATTTAATCAATTTGGCTTTGATATAATAAGGCTCTTGAATTTTCTGTACCAAGTTTAGAGTAAAATCCAGTAATGAACTGATTTTTTTCAATTTTGGCAACAACAGCAACATGATAGTTTTGACATTATTCTTAACGAATTTATTGGCTATTATTGCAATGAATACAATTTTGCACGAAAATCCCAGTTAAATAATTAAAATCCATTACGCAAATTGTAGTTTTGTTAAAGTTACATTTAGTAACTTCAACTGATATTTTCGGACATTATAATCGTCCTTAAAATTTGAGTCGACAAGCTCGATACAAGATGTGCGAACTTCAGCGCGTGTTCGACCGGGTGGTTCAACTGAAAACATCGCAGCCTTGTCCCACACTGTTGAGGCAGATCCAAATTGGGGTTATCCAAAACCGTTACATGGCGAATTTTGCGTAAGGATTTGACTTTGAAGCCCTACAAGGTTCAACTGGTGCAAGAATTAAAGCCGACCGTAGATTTCCTCAATTCATTCAGGAACAACCGGCTGGTTTTTCTGAAAAAATCATTTTTTCAGGCGAAGCCCATTTTTACTTGTCAGGTTATGTCCAAGCAAAATAGCCGCTTGTGGGCTTCTAAAAATCGTAGAGCGATTATTAAAAATCCTTTGCATGCTCAACGTGTTACAGTAGGGTCGGCTATGTAGTCTGGAGGCGTGATTGGGCCGTTTTTTTCGAAGATGAGGCTGTAAATGCGGTAACGGCCAATGGATCACGCTATTGCAAGATGCTAACAACTCAATTTTTGCCAATTATTGATGACATGGATATCACTAACATATGGTTTCAAAAGGACGGTGCCACATGTCACACAACGATCAATTTATTGCAAACCAAATTTTCCGATTGCATAATTTCGCTGCAATCAGCAGTTAAATGGGCAGCCAAATCGTGTTATTTAACACCGCAGGATTATTTTTTGTTAAGGACAGAGTCTATGCGGAGCCAATCGATTCGACTTCAGCCTTAAAACTCAAAATTCGTGATGTGATTAACGAAATAGGACCGCCATTTTGCGATGAAAAAATCGACATCTGTCAGCGTGGTCGTGGTAGACAGTTACCAGACATCATTTTACATTTATAATTGCC
Source organism: Trichopoda pennipes (assembly GCA_030448955.1). Taxonomy (NCBI): domain Eukaryota; kingdom Metazoa; phylum Arthropoda; class Insecta; order Diptera; family Tachinidae; genus Trichopoda; species Trichopoda pennipes. The sequence goes on along the minus strand of JASKUP010000028.1, from coordinate 7,862,450 downwards.
GAAGTTTTTCTTCGTAATATAATAAAAATGTAAATCGTCTTAATCTAAATTTGCTGTTTTATTTTGTGTTAGAAAACAAACTTCTGTTTGAAAAACCTTTTATGAGCAGTATGGATGCTTATTGTTTCCTTTCCACAGTAATAAAATAATAATATAATATAATAATAAATATTTGTTGAATAATGAATATTTTATGAGAATATCATTAATCATGGATTAAAGTATAATAATTATTTTCAAAAATCATCTCATTAAAAATATTACAGAGTACAAGATTTTTCAGCTCATTGATTTCGGACTCAGTTCTGACAATTGCACGTGAAAGTGCGGTTTTATACACTTTAACTTTTGTTGCTCAACTGTTGAAGTGTGTAAAACCGCACAAAGTAAACTCAAAAATAAGATCTTGTCCTCTTGTTCAGAGTAAATTACATTTTGAAACCCGAAAAACATTAAATATTTCAGTATGAAATATAACACAGCCGGGTGATTTTTATTACGTTTCTGGATCCTCAGTCTTTAGATTTGTCCAAGAGTAATAACTTTGTGTTTGCTCGTTTTTGTGACAATTCCGTAATGGCCATGTCGGGTTTATGTAACCTAACAGTGCGTCTACTTAAGCTATTGTCAATGTCATTTAAATCCGGTACAGAAGATGTGGCTGAATTTTCAGTTGCAATTAGTATATATGAAATAAAACAATCACTTCACTTTTATTCACTTTTACTTGAAAATTATTAAAATTTATTTACAAACCATAAAGTTTATCCGCAAGCAATTAAAAAGCAATACATTTATTCGAAGGCAATTGTCATCCAGAACGCAATTAAATGTCATAAATTATTTTGAAACTATGTGACATCCGAAAGGTATTATTAAGAAGTGAAAAATTTGGTTCATGCAAAATTAAGAGAAAAGTGATAGGCGAAATGGTCTGTTAGAATAATATAAAATAACACAGTACAACAATTTTCAGCTCATTGATTTGGGACTCCATTCTGAAGGTAGCCCCACAAAAAAGAACTTCTGCATCATTCGTTTTGTAATGGTGACTGTGGCTGTGGAATAAACAGAGTGAATTATATTTTAAAACCAAAAAAACATTGAATATTTCAAAATGGAATGTATCACCTAAACTTGGTGATTTTTATTACGGTTGTGGTGATATTTAATTTCTGAGAAAGTTAAAGCGGCCTATTGTCGCTATTTCGATGAAACAGATTTAAGTGGGTGAAATTTTACGCCGAAAACAGTGTGCAAAACTTGTTCTAACACCCTTAAATGTGGATTCATGGAAAAGACCAGCAGCTTTCTTTTATGAAGCCAGTAATTTGGGTGCAAGACGTAACTGGACATTAATCCAGGTGCTGTGCGTGTATTAACTCCAGCTATGGATTGAGCAGAAAAAAATGAAAACAAAAGTATAAATTCCCGCTTTTACTGTGACACTTCCGGTTCAACGAGCTGCTGTTACCGATCCCTGCAAGCCGAAACCGTTATCACCAAACCAATCATTGTGAATGATATAGACTGCATGCCACAATCTGTAACACAAATCGAAATGGACTAAGATGGGACTGTCACAAAAAATTCAGAATTTTCCATTGCCGAAGCAAAGGCGTTCATTTTTTGCCATGATATTTTAGTGAAAAATATGGGATTGGATTATTTTGCTGGTGGTTCAGTTTCAAGGCTGTGCCGTTGCACAAAACGAAATTTTGTAGAAAACAAATACCATTTCCAACTTGATATCTCTTTACACAATTACCTCAAGAAAGGATAAAGGTTCCGTCAGGCGACCATGACAATGGAGAAGCGATTCAAAGGCAAGCAATTAGATGCATTATTTGCGAAAGTTTGTTAGTTAAGCTGTAAAATTATACAGTTTGAAAATTAAGGCACCGAAAATGAAAATAACACCGAAATTGGTGGACGCACTGAAGAAACATGTCCTTGAAAATATATCTATGAATATAAACGAAGCTAAGAAAACAAGAACATCAGAACCGCAAGCGCATATTTGGAGCATTGTGTAGGATCCTTTTTACGACGATAGGAGCTTCCCCATTAAACGACGATTCAATAAATAAATAATATTTTAATGACATCTCTTTTTTGGCACATAAACTGCATTATCTTCATTTGACCGCGAGGGAACATCCTCTTTCAAATTCATTAGCTCTTTGTTATATAAGAAACCACATCAAGTTTCGGTAACCCAAACCACATTACTTTGAACTTCTGGACATTCTTTGTTTGAGGTGTGAAAAACTTGAATTTGTATATTTTTAGATTTCTGGCAATGTCACTATATAAAGGGTTTTTCAACAAGACGTTTGTTTTCTAAAACAAAATAAAACAAAAATATTTTGATTAAAATTAATCAAATTTTTATTCTATTACGCAGGAGAAAATTTGGTAATTTTTAATGAAAAATGATATTTGGCAAATGTCCACCATGACCACTCTGACAGATGTCGATTCTTCCATCACTTTTTGCCAAAATGGTGTTTCCATTTCCTTAATCACATCACGGATTATGAAATCGATTCGATTGGCACCATATAGACGCTGTCCTTAGCATAGCCCCACAAAAAATAATCCAGTGATGGTAAATCATTCGATTTGGCTGACCACTAAACTGCGATCGGGAAATTTGATTTGCAATAAATTGATTGTTTGATTGACTAAGTAACATGTGGCACCGTCCTGTTGAAATCACATGCCAGTTACCTGTTAATAATAGGCCAACATTTAGTTGTTATCTACGAAAAAAAGGCCCAATCACGCCTTCACACCACATAGCACAATATACAGTAACATGTTGAGCATGCAAAGGCTTCTCAATAATCGTTTTAGGATTTTCAGAATCCCAAATATGGCAATTTTCTTTATTGACACACCCTGACATGTGAAAATGGGTTTCGTCTGAAAAAAATAATTTTTTCAGAAAAGCCAGCCGGTTGTTTCTGAATGAATTGAGCGAATCTACGTCGTTGTGAATGCTCGGTCGGTTTCAATTTCTGCACCAGTTGAACCTTGTAAGGCTTCAGAGTCAAATCCTTACTCAGAATTTGGATCTGCTTCAATATTGTGGCTCATGGCTGCGAGGTTTCAGATGAACGAAGCGGTCGAACACGCGTTGGTGTTCGCATATTTTGTATCGAGCCTGCCGACTCAAATTTAGACGACCAAATTCTTAAAAGCGGTCTCAAAAGGACGATTACATTGTCCGAAAACATCACGAATTTTACGAAATGTAACTTTAACAGAACCATTTTCACAGTGCATTTTAATGCGATTTTCGTACGAAATTTAATTCATTGTAACAATTGCCAATGCATCTACTACGACTACTTAAAAAAACTAAATGTTTTCGTTATGCGACTTCGTCATCTATAACAGAAATATCTTTTTTATTTTAATCAGACAAGAGATGAAAGCTATTAGCATTATCATGCGGCCTCGGTTTTTTTAATCTGAAGGTCATTTCCCCACTTCGAATTTGATAATTTAATTGATTTGCTGACTTTAACAAAACGTGTAAATAATAGAAGTACTAAACCGTGACATGGAAACAATTTGTAATATCAAAAAGTACTTTTCCAAAACGTTGCGTGCTCGTCTTAAATATTTTCACACAAATTTTTCATTTCAGAAGATTTTCACTACAATCAATTTGCTTTTAAATTTTACCGAACATGACGTCAAATTTTGTGTAAACAGCTTTGTTTTTAAGTACGTACGTAAATTATTAGCTGAAATATAAATTTTTTAAAAATAGCAAAGAAAAGTGAAAAAAACAACATCACTATTTCCCGGTGTCACTTTGGTTTTATTTCAACGAAAATTCATACATAAATTAATAATTGTGCTTTAATTCTTCAACAAATGTTTGTATTTTTGTGTACTAAAATGTTATTTATGACGTAAACAATTTATTGAGCGCTGGCCATCATTTATTTTTGCCACACATTTTTGGCCTTTATAAAATTTTGAAAACAATACACAATGCACTGTGGTATTTAATGTTATTTTTTAAGTAGAATATGAACAAAACGGTATTTTATTTTCTTTGTTATTTTTGTATTTTAAAAACCCGCAGCCAATTTGTTTGGTCGGGAAAATTATGTGAAATTTAGGAAAATGAGAAAAATCAAGGTACAAAACTAGAAACACGAATTAAGATTAATGGAAAAATAGGTCTGTCTGCGTACTTTTCCAGTAGCAAATACTCAGTCAATTTTTTTGGGAGAGTAAGAACAATGTTACTGTGTCGGCTGAGAAAATCTGAAAAAGTACGCAGACAGTATCCACTGAAATTTTGCAAGAAAACAGCTGATCGATGTGTAAACAACTGAAACTTCTGCTGCTTATATCACTTCTGCCATTTCCAATCCACTTACGCCACGGTCGCACTGTATATTTGAACGTTTCTACCATGAAATGAAATGTTTTGTTTATTATAATTTATTATAAACATTAAAAATAAACACATTTGTACCTACTTACCTCTACCATTGCTAAATTTCAATTTTTATTTTCACTTCACAACAATTATTTAATTCAAACATTATATGAAAACAGCTGTTCAAAGTAGTTGCAAAATCTTGCAAGCAGAAATTTCTCCAGTAACATTTGCAAGTTCTCTGACTTTCAGCCGTCAAAAAATTTTCTTTTTAGCTCTCTTTTTGCAAGAGCTTTCGAGTACGCAGACATTTTGCAACATTTTGCAAAAAAATTATGCAAAATATGCGCACGCAGACAGACCTAATATTATTCAATCACTAATATTTCACTTAACTTCAAGTTATTAACTTGGCGTTATGGATGTTGCATCATTATGAGAAAATGCTATTTTATTTTTTCTGAAACTATAATTCACTTCGAATTATTTTTATTGTTTTGTTTAAATTAAATTAAAAAATTATGGAGTTTCTAAGAAATAAAAACAACATGCTTATTAAAAATTCCAGGAAAAATGATAAACAACAGAAAACAAAAACAACACAAAACAAAAAAACAACAGTCAAATAGGCGCCTGCACTGAGTAAAGATAATAACAGCAATATGTGATGATGTTAAAGTAGAATTTTTATTCCGCTCGGACCAGTTTTCAGCAGATGATGCAGTGCATTGTATCAGAACTAGGAAAACAGGTTAAGGGGAGGAGAAAACAGGGAGTAGTGTTTGTGGACATTCGAGTTGAATTTTCCCACATTGAAAGTGACAGGAAAGACATCCGTAGAAAGTTTATTCCACATATGAATTGCTCTGCTATAAAACGATTTTCCGCTGTAATGCGTATGCGATTCACTGGCCAATCAACCACAAAGAAATGCACTCTCAACGCAAAACGTGTTAAACGCAAAAACCTGCGAATAACGGGAACAAGTTTTTTAATTTCATTGTAGTAACGTTAAACAATGAAATACACCCCACATTACGTCGATGCTCTAGAGAATTGATAGAGTTGGATACCCTACCCCAATAAGCCTCTTGGCCCTCTCCTCAACGCAGCCGAGCAATATATAGTTCTGTCATTTGCGAATTGATAGATTGATTGATGTTTGATATTCTATTTGGCCACAATATTCTGCATATTATTCCGAAACATGAATGCGTTCTCAACGCAAAAATGTACGAGTTTTGGAAACAAGTTCCCATTACCATTATAGTAACCATAAAATAGTGAAAAACAACCTACATTGCGTCGATGCTCTAGGGAATTAATAGAGTTGGATACCCTACCGCCACGACTGCATGCTTTGGTCTTGATTAACATGTGGTATCAACAAGATAGTGCCACATCGCATATAGCCAGGATTACAATGGAATTACTGCGACAGTTCTTTCCACAAAAAGTTATTTCAAGAAATGCTGATGTTTACTGGCCTCCTGACTTGACCTCCTGATTGACGTTTTGTGGAGATATCCGAAAAGCACGGTTTATGCAAACAAACCAAAAACGTCTGAGCAACTCAAACAAAATAATCGTGATGAAATTATTAAAATACCGCGTGAAATGTGTCAGAATATAACGAAAAATGTTCTCAAAACGGCTCGCGTTTGTGAGGCTAACAGAGGCGAATGTTTATCTGATATTGTATTCTAGACATAATTGCCAGTTTTTATGCACTTATTTTTTAACAAGCTCACATTCGATAATTATATATCACTAGCTGTACGACCCGGCTTCGCTCGCTTCGCTAATGATTAATATTTCATATGGAGTTAGAAAAAAATTTTCATTACAAAGAAGAAACGACACAAATTTTTTTTCAATTTATTGTTTTAATAGTTCTTAAACAAACAAAAAAGGTAAGCGTATAGTTAATTTAAAGCTTGTTTTTCTGTTGGGAGAGAAAATAAACAGTGCTGACGGTGTCCCAACCCTTGAGCATGCAACATACAATTGATCGTGGGAAAAAAAATTGGGATTCTAGGTTTAACTCACACACTTTTAGCGATTGTCTTTGGGATTTATTAATAGTCATTGCGAATGCAAGGCGAACGGGAAATTGGAGACGTTTAAACTTAAATGTTAAATCACTTGGTATGATAGGTATCCTTGGAGTAAGCAGCTCTTCACCTACAAACTTTCCTATAATTATTATTGCTAAGTTTTTGCCATCAGCGTTTTAATAACCAATCTAGTACCATCGCATAGTATTGGCTGATTCAATACTATGCGTAACATGACTATTACCGCTCCAATGTTAAGCTGGAAGTTATGTGGTGGCATAAACGTAGACGTAGGTAATCATTCAAATTTTAAGAAATGTTGACTGCTAAACAAAATCGTGCGAAGTTTAGCTTTTATTTTTTACTTTAGCAATAAAATTTTAGAACAAACGAATTTCGATATTGGATTTTTCAGTATATAAGCGATATACATATGTATGTATCGTTAAAAAACGAATCGAGTAGAAATAATTTTTTAACTTCAAAGTGAAGTGTAATTGTCGGTGACTTAATATTTTTAAGCCCTCACTATCCAATATATCAAGGTTTTTCTTCTCTTATAAAAATTATTAATTTTAAAATTATGTGAATCAAATCGCACGAAAAATTTTAAAGCACGGATAATGTGCATACATACATATGTCCATATATATGTAGAATATATATTCAAATTTTCACTTTTAGTATTATCCAACACGTCTAAATGAAATCACTGAGCACTGTTTATGAATTTCATAAAGTTTATTAAAGTTTAAGTAAAAAAATTGAGAAGTGAAAACGATTTATTTATGTTTTCACTAACATGATTTAATACATAGTATATTGAAAAGTGAAAAAAAACATGTATAAAAAAATTAATACTTTTTCTTGAAAATGTTTTAAAAACTTTAGTTCTTCGAGTTGCTCTTTAAATTTTCTCATCCGAAGAAAAATTACTTCGAAATAAAGTCTAGTTATTGAAAACGTATCATTAGGGTTTGCAATACCGGGATACCGAATACCGGGATCCCGGGATACCGGACATTTTCAATACCGTGCAATACCGGTATTACACGAAACTTAAATACCGGTTTCCGGTACTACAATAAAATTAAATTCTAACAAAGTTACAAATTTCTAAATGATTCAATAATATAAAACTTATAATAACTTCAATAAAACTTCAAATGATGCCAACAGATGGGGTTAAGATACCTTATATTTTAGTTGGCAGCACTACACATAGCTGTCAGCAAGTTTTTTGTGATTCCCCAAAGTTATTGTGAAATTGTGTTATTTGTTTGTTGGATATTTAAAACTTAAAATAAATCGTAGTCATAAAAACAGATTTTAATATTAATAAGTAAGTATTAAAATTAAATATTGTTATGTATTTATTTTATGGATAATTTTATCATCGCTTGTTTTCTTTAGACTATGGAAAATTATGACTTTGAAGAGAAATCGGCTGATGAAAATTCAGTGTGGTTTTATTTCCTTCGTAAAAAAAAGGACAAATTGGAAAGTGTAAGAAATGCAATAAAATAATTAAAGCTCAGGGAGGTAGTACAAGTGATCTACATACACATCTGAAGACATTGCATCAAATTAATTTAAAAAAAAAGGGATGTTCCTAGCTCCAATACTTTGAGTATTAGAAGTGGGCCAGAACCATCAACCTCTAAACTAAAAAAGAGTACAAGTGCAAAAATATCATAATTTTTTGTTTCTGATATGGACAATTCTTTGGCTGCAGTTTTAGCTCGAATGACGGCATGTGATGGTTTATCCTTTAATATTTTTCGCTCTTCGATTGATATCAGGAAAGGTTTAGCTGCCAGAGGATACGAAAATATACCAAAATCTGTAAATTCGATAAAAAAATTAGTTATGGAGTATAGTGGAAAAATTCGTGACCATATAATTAAAGAATTAGCGTCACAAATGCTTTCGGGTCAGAGATTTAGTCTGACATTTGATGAATGGACATCGGTAAAGAATCGACATTACTTAAATATAAATGTTCATTCTAGTAACAAGAAATTTTGGAACTTAGGATTAATTCGTGTGCATGGATCCTTGCCTGCAGAAAAGTGCGTCGAGCTGATTGAAGGAAAACTTAAAATGTTTGGACTTTCTTTAAATAAACACATTGTGTGCATTACTACAGATGGTGTATCTGTTATGGTCAAAGTTGGAAAATTGATTTCTCCAAGTCAACAACTTTGCTTAGTTCACGGGATACAATGGGCTGTAATTAAGGTTCTTTATACGATTCGCCAAAATTTAGAAAATGAAGATGAGGTCACAAATGAATCTGATTCCGAGAAGTCTGATCCTGAGGAAGACTATAACATGGACACAAGAGATGAAATTGAGAATAATATTGATGACATTGACAATGGTTTAACTTTAATTCAAGATAACAATAAAGGTAATTCTTTGCTTAGTCATGAAGAGATAGCTCCATTGATTCAAAAAGTTAGAAAAATTGTAAAGTTATTTAGACGTTCGCCAACTAAAAATGATAGAGCTTTACAGAAACATGTTAAAGAACAGTTTGGAAAAGAAATGAATTTAGTTCTAGATTCTAGAACGCGCTGGAATAGCTTAGTTGCTATGCTAAAACACTTTGTCCTATTTAAGACTTACATTCAAAAGACTCTCATTGATTTAAATTTAAATGCCGGCGAAATGTCGTTTTCAGAAAATGAATTTATTTTGACATCAACAGTTATTTCAGTACTTCTTCCAATTAAATTAACTGTGGAGGCTCTTTGTCGTCAAGATGCCACTCTTATAACTGCAGATGCCGCGTTACAATTCATGTTTGATCAATTGACAGAACAGAATACTTCCTTGAGTAATGAATTCAAGGAAGAACTCATTATTCGTGTACAACAAAGACGTACTGATTTATCAAGTCCCTTGCAATACCTGCATAATTCAAACGAATTTGAAGTTAACCAAAGCAGCGACATTTTTTCCCGAATTAATAAGACAACAATCATAAGGAAAATTTTATACTTATTGGAACGCTTGTATTACACCAATGATAATGATAGTGACAACATAGCAGCCTCTTCTATTAGAGATGAAATAAATGAAGATATGTCTTCCGATTCAGACCCAGAAATATTAATGACAATGAAGGAAAAACTGGATATGGCTATTTCTAAGAAAGTCAACATTAAAATAAAGAAAACTACAAGTGGTGTTGGTGTATCAACAAAGGAAAATTCGGAAACATTAAATAAAATTATTAAACAGGAAATAGCCTATTTCGAAGCTGAAAATATAAGGGGAAAATATCTCCAACTTGCATATGAATACCTTATGTGTATACCACCAACCAGCGTCGAGTCTGAGCGAGCCTTTTCAGCAGCAGGGCTGCTATGTACCAAAATTCGTTCTAGACTAAACGATACAACTCTGGACAAATTAACATTTTTGCGGGCATATTTTCTTTCAAAAAAATAAACAAATTATTATTAATTAACTTTTATAACATATTTATGTTTAATTTTTAATCAATCTAAAATTTATGTTATTTTTTTTATAATTGAATTTTGTGTTTTTGTGAATTAAATAATTTTTATTTGTTTTTTAATTGAATTTATTTTTATATTAACAGCTTTTTTTGTCCTCGATTAATTTCTTTAACTATACCGGTATTAATACCGGGATCCCGGTATCAATAAAATCAAATACTGAAATACCGGTTTTAGAAATTCGGTCCGGTATTGCAAACCCTACGTATCATGTCCGTTGGGCTCTCCTGGCAAATTCGGTAACATAAGCAAAGCTTGCTGATGTTTATTAAAACGTATGTATGTATATGTACATATGAAAGTAAATTTTTTATATATGTAATTATATTTTTTTTTGGTATAAATTTATACACTTTAAGGAAAAAAATTTTAAAAATGAAATTTACTTAATTGAAAACAAATTCACCAAAGAATTGAAACTTTGTTGAAAAACATGCAATCTATTGGCATACATATGTACATGTGATTTTATTTGGAATTTTAATTGAAGTAAGATTTTTTTCCTCAAAATTGTGACGGTATTATCTCTAAAAGGTCTGGCAGCTATGTATAGTAAAGAATTAAAAAAAATCTTCAAACATAAAAATACATTTTTGACTGTTGACATGTTAGAACAATGTTTGGTTTCGCCGAAGTTGAAGATGTTGCCTCTCTTTATTTGGTCATTTATTTTGTTTTCTTGTTGTTTTGTGGTTTTTTTAAGTTGATCTACGGGTTTTTTTAGGGTATGCTAAGTATGCTAAGAATGTATATAGAAACAAACTTATTAGCATACAAACAACTACATAGCTTCATCAAACCAGTTCGAACGAACATGTGGAGTTGTGAATAACTTATTTGTGTTTACAACAACAACAGAAGAAAATTAATAAATAAAATATTCTAAATTTTCCGGAAATTTTTATAATTTTTTTTCATACAAACCATCTCCTAATAACTTCGAATCGAATAAAACAAAAATCAGACAAATCGCTCCAGCCGTTCTCACATCAACTCATTACATACGTGGACCATTTCATTTATATATATATATATATATATATATATATATATATATATAGATAATATTATGTATCATTTATATCAAAAATAGTCCCTGCCTTTATTTCATCATATATTTCCCAAGTCCGATCGATCTAAGTTTAGGTATTGTATTATTAATAGGTTCCGCTAAACAATAACACTTCTTCACTTTTATTGATGTTGGTGAATCTTATTATTTTTCTAAATTTTTAAAGCATCTATTCTTCCTGATTAAAAATCCTTTTTATGGTTTTTGACTTTAAAATATCGGGTGGACAAATTTAAGGTTAGGAAGTAAATCTTCTGTCAAATGTTTAAATGTCAGGAACTGAGCTGTCATTTGTTTAGTAATAAGTTGTTAAATTTTAAGCACGGAATATTACTCTCTTAAACAAAGAATTCTAATTGTGAAAATTTATTATCAAATTTACTGCATCACTTCGCAAAATTCGAGCAGCTTTTAGCCTTAATAAGGTTATTTTTGAGACCGCTGTGCATGATTTAACCACTAACTCACGGTATTGTTGCTAACGATAGGGCAAATTGATATGCTCATAGTGATGCAAACATACGGGCATGTTCTCACAATCGCAAGGTTTTCAAATCACCAGGCGACTTAAAAACGCCAATTTCAATTTTAGCTGTTCTGTAAATCGTACGTTTTGCTGGCGATTTGTTTTTCTTTTTGTACTTTTGATCAGCTGTTTGTGCAAATCGCCATTTTAAAGTAAACAATTGACGCAGGAAGTTAACAGTTCAGTTCACTTCAGTAAATGCTTGCCAGTTGAAATCGCAAATATTAAGCGTTTAGCGTTTGGCGGAGCACCTATTTTGTGTCTTCAAAACGCAAGATATTATTTGCGATTTTTAGAACACCAATTTTAAGCGTTTTGCGTTTTTGAGAACATGCCCGATAGTGGCTGTATAGTAAAGTATTGGTAAAAAGTCTGGAACATGAACTCATCGACGATAACAATAGCTGCGCAACACGCGAGACACTTTACATGGCAACTTTTAAAACGGTTTTTATTTTCACGCTTATAAAGTTCAACTCGCTCCAGAATTAAAGCCGACCGCCCATTGCTTGCGTTAAACGTTTGTGAGTTGGCTGTGTGAAAAACTAAAAGAAAAATACGCAGTTTCCAATCAAAATCATAGTGCGGTTATATAAACAAACAAAATATGGGGCTGATAAAATCCATAAACATTTAATGAAAAACCATTACATCCAAAGAAAGCTACCGGATTGAGCGGTTTATGGTAAGGTTCCGTATTTTACGAAAATGAGCAAGGAAATGACGCCACCATGAATTCTCTGCGCTATCAAGTCATGATAACCAATTTTTTGTAACCACAATTGGCTTGGTAGTGGCGTTTGACTTCAGCAAGACAGCCACACAAGCTACACAGCCAGCATTTAGTTATCGCGTAATTTCTCGACTTGATGATATCAATTGACTGCCTTGTTGTGATTTAATGTCGCGCTAAGGCGCTGAATTATTTTCTCTGGGGCCATTTGAAAGACCAGGTTTACGTGAAGAACCCACAAACAACTGATGCTCGGAAGGATTCGGCGATGTATTGACGAAATAAGCTAAGCTTTGTTGTAAAATATGTTTTAAAAACTAGTAAAAAGAGTGGACGTCTGTTAGCGGTGGACATTTGCCTTATTAATTCCCTTATTTGTACTTTACACTGTCAAAAAATGCCTATTTAAAGTCAATTTACTTTCTAACTTCAGATTTGCCTTTATTTATATTTTAGAATCGTTTTGAAATATTTGAATCGTTCAAATATGTCATTTCAATGTATGTATCTAATATTGCCAGTGTGTTGGTATTGAAACAAATATTTTTGTTCTCACGTTCACAAAAATATTTAAAAGTAGAAAAAGAAGAAGAAGAAGTAAAAAGATAGTATGTGGTCGCATGCATGTTCATAAGTCCCAATTTACATTGGACGATTTTTGTCGCTGCAATTCTTAGTTTGTTGTTGTAAATAATGTGTGTAAAGAGAATAGGGGAAGAGAGGAACTCCACCACTATTCTCTTTATACACATTATTTACAACAACAAATTAAGAATTGCAGCGACAAAAATCGTCCAATGTAAATTGGGACTAAATACATATTTTGTTGAAGATAAATGCAATAGATAAATACACTAAATTGTACTTAAAACTGGTCTGTCTGTCTGTCTGCCTGTTTGTATCTATCAGTTTGCTATGAGTCTACTTGGCAGTTTGTTATTAAAATGTATATTCAGTTGAATTTTGAACGCGAAGCGTTTAAGTAGAATTTTTGTAAACAATCTTCGCTAGCTGCTTTAAATAATTTTTACACTAAATTGATCGTTAAGCAACAAGTAAAACAAATAGAATAGACTAATAGACTGTTTTTCGAGATTGTTAACGAAATAGTTTGTAAACGAAACGGATGAAATTTTACGCTTTCAAATAGTATTTACATTTAAATCAAACGGCTGGCTGTATTATCCAGTGAAATGTACATTCATCCGAGTTCCCCGAATTCAGATACATCGTTGCAATCAGAAGAGAGTGCTGCTATTAAAATACAATCTGGTTTTCGTGGATATAGAGTGCGTAAACAATTGACTGGCCATTCACATTTCCGCAATACGTCTAACGCTCATCAAGGTCTTAATTCGAATTTGCGTTATCAACAAAGCGCCATGTCACAAAGTCAGAGTTCTGCTAACAATGGAAAAACGTCACTAGCACAAACTGAACTGGGAGAAAGTAACTCAGTAGAAGATCGATGTGCTACAAAAATTCAAGCTGGAATACGCGGATACTTAGTCCGCAAAAAACAAAAGGCTGCTGCTGATGCCGCAACAAAAATTCAAGCTGGATTTCGTGGATTTAAAGTTCGCAAAGAAGTGCAAAAAAATAAGAAACCCCAACCTGATTACTTAAAATCGAAATGTGAAATGAATAGTTAGTGAAAGTTAAATCGTACAATGTGTGATTGCCATATTGGTTAAAAAAAAGTAATGGACGGTTTTAAAAATTGTTTTAAATGAATTAATTTAATTTAATTAATACTCAGTGTCCAGTGCTCGAATCAATTATATTTAAGAGATCAAAACAGTTTTTTTATTGACACTTGCAAACAAAAGAAAGGGGGAGAAGGAGAAGGGGAATTCATCGAGACCAGGAAATTGGCGCATTTAATTTAAACGTTACTTTAAGCAATCCATCAAGCAAATTACCAATTTAATGTCGGTCTATTAATGTATATAATACACATCATTTAAAATCTATAGTGTTCTGATAAACTGGCCATTTCAATACAAAACTCTTTATTACGGTGCCCCTGTAGGCTAGTAGGTAGTGTACTAGCTTGTAAATATGGGGGTTGTGGGTTCGATTCCCAACGAAGACCTGGGTTTTTTTCACTACAAATATAAAAATTGACTGTCGGTGGGGCTGCTCAGCAATGAAGGCATAGTCACTGTTCGCTGTGCTGTTTTATATACGGCAGTTAATTTCCGACTATCCTTCTACTTTCACCATCTGTTTCATCAATTCTCTATCCCTTTCCTACAGAATGTAGTACGGTACTTGACTAAATAGGCATTGTTGCCTGAAGTGCTACTTCTCTAAAAAAAAAAAACAAAAAAAAAACACTTTACTACAACCATACATATACATGCACACTTATCCATGCATGTACGCTAGATCTGCATATTTATAAACTTATATATAAATATATAGATAAATGTGTATACATACAAACAATAAGTATATAGAAACGTACATAAATACAAAGTGAATTATATCATTAACTAGCAATTAGTGGATTTTTAGAATTATCTAAACAAATAATAAATAAATTTTAAGTGTTTTGAGATTTTTACCCCCACTCCCTTAATTTAATTATATGTATATGTAAATGTAAATTAGTTGAATGTGCTCGATACATTTTATTATTTTCTCAAACTTTCAATTGTACAAAATATTTAATAAATTAGTAAATAAATAAATAAATAACTAAATACAAAAAAAGTCAATTTTAGTTGAAGTTAAACAAATTCACTTCAATTTCAATTTAATTTATTTAAGTAAGTAATATAATATTAACAATGTAATATACAACTTATAAAGAGTTCAGACAACTTAGCCTTTTCTAGTTAGAAATAATATTTACAGGTAATTGGTACTTATAATTTAATAATAATATAATATACATAAGGAAAAATTTACAAAAACCTATTTGATAAAAAAAAAATTTTTTGGAACGTTAGATAAAACTTAACTCTAATTGTTAACGGTCAGTTCGTTAATATAATGATGTTCAGATTCTTCCCACCTGGTAGTGTAGTTTAAAGTTAGCTGGAGTAATCTTTCATGAACCATATCAATGTTATTAATGGAGTGCAGACGATATGTTAAAAAATACCATGGCAGGTTGTATATCATTTTTAGAAGCTTGTTTTGACATATTTGCAGTTTGTTTACATGACATTTAGCTACATTGCTCCAAACTGGGACAGCATAATATATTATAGCCATGAAAATAGCTTTAAATATTAATATTTTATTTTCTCGTCTTAACGTGGATTTTCTATTAACAAACGGATACATAAGTCTCGTGACATTATTTACCTTTTTAACAACATGTGAAATGTGTTCGCTGAAGTTTACTTTTTTATCGAGTATAACGCCGAGGTATTTCACTTGGTTCGACCAGTTAATTTCAGTATTGTTAATGCATATATTTCTCTGAGGAATGTAAGGATGTTTCCGCCTTCTTGTAAAAAACATTACCTGAGTTTTTTGTGGATTCATGAATATTCTCCATTTCATAAAATATTCTTCTGTATTAATGAGTGCGTCTTCGAGATTATCTATTATATCCTCAGCACGTATTCCATGACATATAATAGCAGTATCATCAGCGAATATTGATGATGTACAATTGGTCATGGGTGATAGACATGAGCCTTGAGGACAGCCAGCTGCAATTTGAATTTTGGAAGATGTGGTGTTACCTGTATGTACTTTATAGGAGCGGTTTGATAAGAAACTCTAAATTATTTTTATAATTTCGGGTAGGAAACGAAGGTTTATCATTTTAAAGATGAGGGCATCGTGCCATACAGAATCAAAAGCGGATTTTACATCAAGTAGAATCATTCCCGTGGATTTTCGGGCTCTAAAATTGTTAGTTATTCTTTTCTTAATTCTGATTAGGGGATGAGATGTGTTATCTCCAGTTCTAAACCCGAATTGCTGCGAAGGAAATATATGGTGCTCATTTTCCTTTTGATAACTTTTTCCAGAATTTTGCTTATGGATGACAACAAACTAATGGGTCTATAAGAAGACGGGCGAAACGGATCTTTACCAGGCTTGCATATTGGTATTACCTTTGCTTCTTTCCAGCATTCAATGAAGTAACATAATTTTAGGCATTGATTCACAATGTTTTTGAGACTTTGTATTCCTTTTTTGGGCAGAGCTTTTAATATTTTGTTGCTCAGTCCATCGATGCCAGGTGACTTCTTTGTTTTTAAGTTTTTTACAATTTCGGAAATATTGTCATATGACACATAGTAATAGGCCATTATAGCGATATTATCGTAATTGAATGAATATATGGAGTTCATAACAGTAGAAATAGTCGAGGCGTCACTGAAGCTAGCTGTGAGCTCATGATTTCTTTTAAATGAGTTAACTAACAGTTCACATTTTTGCTCGGCAGTTGTTTAGCGATTATCACCATGTTTTAAAATAGGCATGTTATACTTCTTCCTAAGTACTTTTGAAATATTCCAAAAGGGAGAAGAGCCTTTTTCAAGTGATGTTAACACATTATTCCAGCTTTTATTTCTCTCGCAAATTATTTCGTCTTTTATAATTTTATTCAATCTGTTTACCTCGTATTTATCGAAATCACATCTATAAAGAATCCAACGGCGTCTATAGAAATTTCGGTTCATAATAAGGTGTACGTAATTAGCTTTTTTTGGTATACTAATTTCCATGCTATTTCTTATTCGTTCTGTAAATACATCTTCCCCCCGGGGGCACATTATAGTATTTTTGGAACCTACTATTCCATTTATATTTGTGTCTTGCGGGGTAAAAGGGAGCCCAGGCCCCTCAAAGGCTAGTAGGAGTCACCTGGACAATCCACATATTTCCACGGGAAATCAGTTGCCCCAGAGTACAATATTTGCTCTCTTTAGACAAAAAAAAGTGCTCTGACTGGTTATTGAGGTTGGCCCCTATGTGGGAGTATCGTGGTGGTTGTGGTTTCGGACCCTCGTGAGAGTTTGTGGGTCGGATCATGCAAATTAACACAATGAATGGTTCAGGTCCAGTGAGTATGAATGCTGTCGTGTTCTTGATAAAAAAGAGCTTCATGCGTTCTGGACCAGGAGTTGGAAAGTCTCCAACTCTTTAGCAAGGAGTGAAGGCTGCGGCCTACTTCGGGCTTTCGAAATTGCTACTAGAAGTGACCGGAGGATATACGTATTCGATGGCCTTCTAGGGCGTGGTTGGTGTCCAATCAAACAAGTGGTTTAACCACCATCTGATTATGACTATATAGTCGGTGCAGATGTGAATCAAATCACGCTTTGTAAATACATCTATCATTTTGTTTACATCATTCCCGTTTGTGCACTCATTATACGTTTCGGAGACATTACGATTTATAAATTGTTGGAATTTGGACCAATTGGCTTTGCTGAAGTCGTAGACAAAGTTTGTAGCTTCATAATATAAACTGCCTAATGTGACCTGTACTGGTAGGTGGTCAGAGCTCAATTCATTCAAATTCACTTTATTATTATTTTATCTATTAAATCAATCAATTTACAACTAAAGTATAATAAAATTACTTAAATTTACATACCTGAAAATTTAGTTGTAAAAAGTATTACAACAAAAATTATCTCATTTTTTAGTTAATTCAATTTCAACTTTTAAAAATGTGTGAAAATGTTTTTAGTTTCCGAAGAAACATCCAACTCACACTATCACTCTTAAATCGACTTCATTTCTCAAGCTGATGCAGACTGTGAGGTTTTAAATTTCTTAATATCGGGTTTCTTAACAAAAAGTTTGCTTTTCAAATCAATTTTCAAAATATCACCAACCACGTGATATTTTTGAGATTTAGCTTTTAGGCGTATTCGTAGTAGATGCTTTGGCAATTGTTACAATGAATTCAATTTCGCACGAAAATCGCATTAAACTAACTAAAATTCACTGTGAAAATGGTGGTTAAAGTTACATTTCGTAAAATTCGTTATATTTTCGGAAAACATATTCGTCCTTCTGAGACCTCTATTAGGAAGCTGTTCGCTAAATTTGAGTCGATAGGCTCGATATAAAATTTTCAAACACCAGGTCGTTGAACTGCAAACATCAAAGCCGTGAGCCACAGTGTTGAAGCACATACAAATTTTTCAATTTCTCGACGTTCTCAATAATTGGAGTTATCTAAAGCCACCACATTTTTTTTTTAATAAACAGAAGTAGAACTTCAGGCAACAATGCCTATTTAGTCAATTACCGTGCTACATTCTTTAGGAAAAGGGATAGAGAAGAGATGAAACAGGTGGTGAAAGTAGAGGGATAGTCTGACATTAACTGCCGTATAAGAGACAGCACAGCGACCAGTGACTATGCCTTCATCGCTGAGCAACCCTACCGACAGTCAGTTTTTATTTATGTAGTGCAAAAAACCAAGGTCCTCGTTGGGAATCGAACCTACAACCGCCATACTGACAAGCTAGTACACTACCTACTAGCCTACAGGGGCACCTAATTTGACTTTGAAGTCTTACAAGGTTCAACTGGTACAGGAATTGAAGCTGAGCGGCTATTCAAGTCGCTTAATTGATTCCGGAACAACCGGCTGGTTTAAAAAAAAAAATAATTTTTTCAGACGAAGCCCATTTTTATTTGATAGGGTATGTGAACAAGCAAAATTGTCGCATTTGGGATTCTAAAAATCCTAGAGCGATTATTGAGAAGCCTTTGTATGCTCAACGTGTCACTGTCTGGTGCACTATGTGGTCTGAAGGCGTGATTGGGCCTGATGAGGCTTTAAATGCGGCAACGGTCAATGGATCACGCTATCGCGAGATGCTTACAACTCAATTTAGGTCGCGGACGTGACGACGGGGATATAACTATGGTTTCAACAGGACGGTGCCATATATCACACACCCAATGGAACGATCAATTTATTGCAAGCCAAATTTCCCGATTGTATAATTTCGCGACATTTAGCAGTTAAGTGGCCAGCCAGAAAGCGTGATTCAACACCACTGGATTATTTTTGGGGGGGCTATGTTAAGGACAGAGTCTATACGGAGCCAATCGAATCGATTTCAGCCTTCAAACTCAAAATCTGTGATGTGATTAACAAAATAGGAACGCCATTTTGTCAAAAAGTGATTAAAAACTTTGATGAAAGAATCGACATCTGTCAGCGTGGTCGTGGTGGACATTTGCCAGATTTCATTTTTCATTCATAACTGTCGAACTTTCCTCTTCGTAATGCAATAATAATAATTGAATCATCTTAATCTAAATTTTTTGTTTTAGAAAACAAACTTCTTGTTGAAAAACTTTGACATGTTTAACATTTTCCTCCTGTTGAAAACTCACTCAAAACATTGCAGTTTCCTATCGTAACGTCAACACTTTTTGCTATTTGTTGCCAGCTGGTCATGTGATATAAAGGATTCTCTCATTGATTGATCCATAAATTGAAGAAGTCGTCGTCAGTACGTGCTCCAAATTTATTAACTGCGGATGGGTTTCAATTGGTGAAATTGAAATTGTTAACCACAGATGGTTGCCTTCGAACCGTCGATTGACTGCAAAGTGTGAAAGCTCGCGGAGAAAATATATAAAAGGTGGAATTAAGCTGGTGATTATATATAGGCTATTTCCAGCTGTCTTATTTTGTTGGCAATTCTAGCTGGTATGTTTTGCGTTGAGGTCACAAAATACAAAATAGTCTGATGTCGCTCTGTTAATAGTGTTAAGGTCACTGCATGTTGTACCATAAATTGAAGAAAATCCAACTGGTCTACTGTTAATATTATTACTGATAGAAATATTCTCTACAATTATTAGTATGTTGTTGTTGTTTTGTGTTCATAAGATTTGTTAGAAATTTCAGGTTTTGTTAACAGACACAATAGTGTCTTTCTTTTTTTAAGTGATAATTATCTTTTTATTTATGACTTAAACTAAGCATATCCATAAAAGGCATATCTTCCAATAAAATTGAAGATGATAGTGTAATTCAATTCTACAAGCTAACACAGGCCAATAACGCCTCCTAATGAACTCCTTTTTCTAAACTCAGCTCCAATAATAAGAAATAACTTTTTAGTATCCATCAATCAATCGAGAGGATCGTTTATGATGAAATTATTTGTTTTCAAGCTGCATCATACCTATGACCGATGTACGCATATGCCATAACAGGCCGTTTAGGCTTCAAAAAGCTACAATTACCAATACCTGTGAACTAAACATACTCAGCAAACGAAACAGCCGATGTGTTTCTTTTTACCATCATAGAATTTCGGCGGCCTCGCGGTCGTTCACCTTCATGCTTATTATCTTAAATGATTTTTTAACAAGAAATTTGTTTTCTAAAACAAAATAAAAAAAATTTGATCAAGATGATTCAAATTTTTATCGTATTATGAAGGTCCACTACGACAACGACCACGCTGACAGATGCCGATTCTTTTATCAAAGTTTTTAATTACTTTTTGGTAAAATGGCAGTAGTATTTCGTATATCGATTGGCTTGGCTCCGTATAGACTCTGTCCTCAACATAGCCCCACAAAAAAGTTATCTAGTGGTGTTAAACACACGATCTGACCGGGCACTTAACTGCCGATTGTCGTGAAATTTTGCGATCGGGAAATTTGGTTTGCAATAAATTGATCGTTTCATTAGCCGTGTGACATGCGGCACCGTTGTGTTGAATACCCTGATATTACTTAACTAGAATTGTATATAACTGTATTGTTATTACTCTCGCAAGTATAAACCTGCCATTATAGTGACTTACACTTGCTTCTTGATATTTATTCATTCTCATACATTTAACATTTTAATAAATAATTAAAGCTACTCTAAAATAATATAACAACTGTTACAGGTAGTATTAAGGATAATTTTTAATCTTTATCACTATTAACTTCATAATCGGATGGCTCTATATATTTAATAGATTCGTCAATTGTTACATTCTTTAATGGCAATTTTGTGTCATCTTTAGCTGGAGAATCTTTATTGATATCGAAATTGTATAGGGAATTTGTGTCGTCTTCTTTATAAAAGCCGATAATTATATTGGTGTCGTCACTATTGGATGAATTTTGGCGAATACTTTCTCTTTGTAATTTACAGATAACGATTCCCTCTTCATCCGTATCTAAACTATTTATTGCAGGAATCAAAGGTTCCTCAAAGCTGTAGTCCTTAGATTTACCCAACAGTAATAACTTTGTTGTATTTTCTCGTTTTTGTTGCATTTTCGTAATGATCATGTCGGGTTTATGTAACTTAACAGTTCTTGTACTTAAGCTATTGTCAGTGTCATCCAAATCCGATACAGAAGATGTACCCGAATTTTCAGTTGGAATTATTTCTTCGTTGTCTGAAATAAATAAGTATATGTGAAAGAAAATAATGAATTCACTTTTGCCCGAGAGTCATTAAAATTTTTTTACAAACCATTAAAGTTCATTCGAAAGCAATTAAAAAGCTATAAATTTATTCGAAGCCAATTATAATCCAGAACCCATTTAAAAGTCAAAACTTAATTTGAGAGTCAAAAATTGACCTTCGAAAGTCATTACGGAGTGTAAAAAGTAAAGACGAAAAGTGGTAGACGAAGTGGGCTGTTAGAATAATATTAAATATCACTGTACAACAATTTTCAACTGATTGATTTGGGACTCAGTTCTGGGACCTAAATTGAAAACGAAAGTAGCCCCTAAAATAAGAACTACTGCATTATTCATTTTGTCAAATTAGCTGTATTAATAATTTAATGGCTGTGGAATAAACAAGCCAGAGAAACATTAAATATTTCAAAATGGAAAATAACAAGTGCCCAATTGGGTATGACTTCACGTCATTCCGCGTCAAATTTGGTTTGTAAACCAGTCTGTTTACAAATCATATCCAATTAAATTAAACCCCGTCGGACAATACGCATATCAAGTCCCCAATGCATTAAATGCGTTCTAGATGATGTTCGAATAAATTTATTGCTTTTTAATGGATGTCGGATGATGGCTTATAAAAGATTAATAGGTCTGTCTGCGTACACATATTTTGCATAACTTTGTGCAAAATGTTGTCTGCGTACTCGAAATCTCTTGCAAAAAGAGAGCTAAAACGATTATTTTTTGACAGTTGAAAGTCAGAGAGAGAACTTGCAAAATGTTACTGGAGAAATTTCTGCTTGCAAGACTTTGCAACTACTTTGAACAGCTGTTTTCATATAATGTTTGAATTAAATAATTGTTGTGAAGTGAAATTAAAAATTGAAATTTAGCAATGGCAGAGGTAAGTAGTTACAAATGTGTTTATTTTTAATGTTTATAATAAATTATAATAAACAAAACATTTTATTTCATGGCAGAAACGTTTCAACGTTCCGTACACATGCGCCACAATTCTTTTGCTTTATTATTTCAATTGTTTACACATCGATCAGCTGTGTTCTTGTAAACTTTCACTGGATACGGTCTGTGTACTTTTTCAGATTTTCTCAGCCGACAGAGTAACATTGTTCTTACGCTCCCAAAAAAATTGTTTGAGTATTTGCTACTGGAAAAGTACGCAGACAGACCTAATGACTTTCGGGCAAAAGTTGAGGTTAATAAGCGATTGGTTGAGGTTAAGAAGCAATTGTTTGTCAAGTGATTAAATGTCAAGTATTGAGCCGTCAGAAATTTATTTAGTAGTAGACAGTTGGGAAATTTTAAGCCAGAAACGTTACACTTTTGAGCAAAGAACTTTAATTGTCTATCAAAATGGTAAAAATGTAAGTGTATCACTTTGTAAAATTCGCGCGAATTTTCATTGTAAACAGACTCCTTCTCACACTGCTGTACGTAATTTAATCGCTAAATTCTAAGTTTGCAGAATTGTTGCTGAAAATAGCTAGAATAAATATGCTCGTAGTAGCACCTGGAACCTGTAACTTCAACTCGTCGACGTTCGATCTTCATTTTCATGCTTACAAAGTTCAATTCGTGCGAGAATTAAATCCAACCGACCATTGTTAGCATTTAGCATTTGTGAATTGGCTGCTTAAAAAACTAGACTGAAAGCAACGCATTTTTCAACAATTTGCAATTAGGCGGTTATGTAAATAAACAAAATCGATTATAGAGCTCACAAAATCTGCAAAGAGTCCTCGAAAAATGTATAATCCAAAGAAAAAGACCGTACGGTGCGGTTTATCGGCAGGTGGCATCATCGGCTTATATTTTTTTCAAAAATGAGCAAAAAAACGCCGTCTCTGATAACAAATTGGCTAAAGTTGGCATCAGTAACGTTTAGTTTTAGCAAGATGGCGCCACAAGCCTCCCAAAGATTTCAGTTATGCAGTCGTGTAATTTCTCGAATTAATGATGCCAATTGATCGCCTTATTCTTGTGGTTTAATGCTGCTGGATGAATTTTTCTGGGACCGTTCGAAAAACTGGCCTTACGTGAAGAACCTACAAGCAACTGACTCTGAAGGATAAAATTCGGTGCTGCATTAAAGAGATATGCCAAGCTTTGGTGGTTGAAAAGTTTGTGAAAACAGCGCACCTCTACTGACATGCATCGAGAAGATATTTTATTTCACATTGGTGCTGAAGTTGTCAAAAAAAGTGTGCCTTTTAATGCCTTGTTTCCACGGCACCTGCTTCGCTCTCTTCTTGCTTCACACCCCAATCATAAGCGAATCAACCTGCTTCGCCATACAAAATTTTGAGAGCGAAGCTGGTAGATTCATATTGAAGCTAGTTGCGAAGCAAGTAAAAATCCTCTCTTCTCTAATTTTTATCGTAAGTTTATCTGCACTAGTTATCAAAATTAAACGTTTTTGTAAACAAAGAAAATTTCAAACAAAACAAAGTTAAAAGTGAAAACTTAAAAAATATAATTGTTTTGTGGGTGTGTCAATTAATTTTAATTTTATAAAATTAAAAAAAAAATGGATAGGAAAAAAAATTATACATAATGCTATCGCGGCAAGAAGGATATCTTCTGTTGTTTTTCAACTGTTGTTGTTGTTTTTCAACTTATGTTTTTCTGTTTAATAACAACTGCCAAATCGAAGCAGATAAATGAGTCGTGTAAACAGCATGATTCACAAACTTGCTTCAGAGAGCGAAGCACGAGATTCAAACTGTCGTGGTAACAGGCTATAAGCCAATTTACTTCCTAACCTCAAATTTGCCTAACCATTTTGACATTTAGTAATAAATACTTTTTCTAGGCATTCTTTTGGGAATATTAAATCGTTGTTGTTCGCATTGGAATGTAGTGGAATCTGTTCACCTTTATTTTGGATAGAAAAAAAATAAAAAAAAAAAAAAAATAACACATTAAGAAGGCAATAAGAGATAAAATTTACCTTTTAAGAAAAGGCCACAGTGGTCGCCAAGCTCAATATCTTTTTTGTTATTCATCTGATCTTCTGCTATTGCTGTAATAATATCTTTAGAAATATTAATTGTATGATCATTTCCCACAACTACAGTATTTGTGCTATTATTCGACACTGAAGTTGAGTGGTTTTTATTGGAGTTGTTTGCAACCATATTCCCCAGGCTACTATTCGGGCTGGCGATTAATTTTGAAAATGTTTTAGTCTCTTCAAAAGGAACTTCTGATTTCGTTTGATTCAATTGTTTACTTACAACTATTGCTTCGTGGCCAATAAACCAATTTGATTTTCTGATTTCAATATTGTTTGTTGTAGAAATTGATTTTTGTTTTAGAAAATCTTTAAAAAGATTTTGTATTATCCTGGCCGACTGATCTTTGATGTTATTATTTGCGCTTGTGAGGCTTTGAAAATAGATATATTCATTTAAATCACTATGCTTAGCTTTCATGTATTCTCTTTTTGTTTCAGTACTATTTGTTTCACTTTCACTATTTTCCATATTAATGGTAACTTGGTTATTCTCGCAGTTATCTAGAATCTTTGGGGTATTTGCAGTAGTTTCAAGTTCGGTATCATTTGATTTTCCGTGTTCTTTGGGTGGCAAAACTTCATTTTCAATATTGATATTTGCTTCCGTACTAACACTTGAGTTTAAGCTGCCTAAGTTGTCGGTAACAATTTCACTATTCCATGAATTTTCATCAAAAGAGTCTAAAAGTTCATCTGACACCAAAGTATGGTAATCATTAGAGCCTATTTTACATTTTGTGCTTACCAAGTTACCAATTTTTTCTAAGCTAACTAGCATCTCATCATTGGCTGACTCTGGCCAATCGGTAATTTTCGGGGTTTTCGTTTCACTTAGTTTAATAATTTTCTGTAACAAAGGTTCAGATATTATTAAATATTCATCTGTTATATTTGGTTCATGGTTCGTAGTATGCACCACAAGGTTAGCAGTATCATATTCAGATTTATTAATATCCATTCCCTGATTAGCATCTACGCAACCCAAAAACTTTAGTTTTACTAAATTATTTGTCTTATATTTCTGAATTTCTTTTTCGATATTCGGTGTTGAATTTGTGCGTCCGGAAGCCTGTTTGGACTCGTCAATAAGTATTACAAATGAGCTTGGTTTCTTGTAAATGTTTCGTTTTTCTTTATCTGGAACAGTATAAAAAATACTGGCAGTTCTTTCAACCTCCTTCTGTTTCTGTAAGATTGTATCATTTTGTGGGCAGGAAATTTTATGATTCTTATAAGACGCTGAAATTGTCTGAGCAAGAGCTTCTTCTTCCATTTTAGCCATAAATTGTTCCTTGTTTGTGTTTTTACTTTCCGTAATAAAATTTCGTTGTTGTGCTTTCTGCTGCTGCGGCTCATTTTCTATATAATTATATTGGCTTAATGGTAAACTATTATTCATTTTATATTCCTTCCAAAATGATCGCAAACACGTTTCAGCAAAACATTGAGCCGAAATGCTTGTGTTGAGACATTCGTTAAAATTTCTAATTCTATTAACTAATAAACTTTCTTTGCCAATCTTAGTTTCTGCAGTTTTTATATTAACATTTTCTGTTGTTTCCTAATCAAAAAGGTCATATTTAACATAGTCATTTGTAAAATATCTTACCAAAATATACTTCATTATTTGTGTTCCCTCCAATCTCACTTGTACTGAGCTGAATCAAACTTGCTAAAAAAATATTTTGGAAAAGACTTGAGATTAGTTATGGTTGATTTGAAACTTTAAGTTTTATTAAAAATTATGTTTATTATTATTTATCGGGTTTTTCAACAGGAAGTTTGTTTTTCAATTGTGGCAACACCAACAACATTATAGTTATGACATATAGTTTTTTGACTTATTCGTAGTAGATGCATTGGCAATTGTTACAATGAATTCAACTTTGCAAGAAAATCACACTAAAATAATTTAAATCCTCTATGAAAATGGTGATTCTGTTAAAGTTACATTTCGTAAAATTCGAGATATTTTCGCACAACATAATGGTGCTTCTGAGACCACTATTAAGAGTTTGGTCGTTAAATTTGAATCGACAGGCTCGTTACAAAATGTGCGAACACCAACGCGTGTTCGACTGGGTGGTTCAACTGAAAACATCGCAGAGTTCTTAACAATTGGGGTTAGTCAAAATCACCATATGGCAAATTTTGCGTAAGGATTTGACTTTCAAGCCTTACACGGTTCAGCTGGTGCAGGAATTGAAGCCGACCGACCATTCACATCGCCGTAGATTCGTTCAGTTCATTCAGGGACAACCGGTTGGTTTTTCTGAAAAAATCTTTTTTTCAGTCGAAGCAAAATTTTACTTGTCAGGGTATGTCAACAAGCAAAATTGCCACATTTGGGCTTCTGAAAATTCTAGAGCAGTTATTAAGAAGCCTTTGCATGCTCAACGTGTCATTGTATGGCGTGATATGTGGTCTAGAGGCGCGATTGTGCAGCTTTTTTTTAAAGATGAGACTCGAAATGTGGTAACGGTCAATAGATCACGCTATCGCGAGATGCTAACAACTCAATTTTAATATGTGGTTTCCCGATTGCATGATTTCACGACAATCAGCAGTTAAGTGACCAGCCAAATCGTATGATTTTACATCATTGGATTATTTTTTGTGGGGCTATTTTACGGAGCTTATCAAATCGATTTCAGCCTTAAAACTCAAAATCCACAAAATAGGATCGCTATTTCGCCAAAAAGTGATTAAAAATTGTGATGAAAGAATCGACATCAGATGTCATTTGTCATTCATAACTGCCGAACTTCTCTCTTCCTAATACAAAATAAATTTGAATACTCTTAATATAAATTTTTTGTTTATTTTAGCAAACAAACTTGTTGTTGAAAACTCCTTTATATTAACATTAATTGAAAACTGTTACCAATTGTGTCTGTAAACAAATCAAGCAGTTTCTAAGAAATCTTATGAACACAAAACTGCTCAGCGATGAAGGCATAGTCACTGGCCGCTGTGCTGTCTTATATACGGCAGTTAATTTCCGACCATCCTTCTACTTTCATTACCTGTTTCATCTATTCTCTATCACTTTCCTAAAGAATGTAGCACGGTACTTGGCTAAATAGGCATTGTTGCCTGAAGTGCTGCTTCTTCTCTTAAAAAAAAAACAATAAGTTACAGTAAAATTTCATAAACTAAGATTAGAAATCAGAAAGAAAAACAACTAACATAAAACAAGAAGATACATAATCAAACAAACACCTACACTGTATAATGATAACAACGTCATCTATTTTTAATAAGATTAAGTAGAGCTTTCCAGTAAATAATTTAATTCTGAAAGTGATTGTGTGAAGACACAAAAGTTGAAACAGCAGCTTTTAGGTGTTGAAGTGATAAAGTTACCATCCTGTATTTTTGTGTGCATAACAGTGAATAGCTCGTTCAAATAAATTGTGTAATTTAAATAAAACTTGAAGAGCATTATTTTGTAATAAAAGAACTCAAAATTCTAAATGTTTATTAAAGGAATAAATGTAACATCTGGTGTCAGAAAGGGAACCGCGGAATAATAAAATAAATTAATTAAGTTCGACAAGATAAAAGTTAATCAGCTAAAAAGTAGCTGAGTAAGTTAAATCTGCCGACAGCGGGCAGTAAGACAGAATTGCAAAAGAGGTTAATTGATAAAAATAAGCGGACTTACCAATTTGAAGAAAAAGATAAAAGAGACAAAGGTAAGAACCCAACAAAATAACAATATATTCAATACTAGCAGCTATGATGACAGAAATGGAGCCAAAAGTGCTAAAATTGATGCAATTCAAGAAAGCTCTGCAGCTAGCAGTGTTAAAATATGCTGTAATTGAAGAAAGTTGTAAAGCCAACAAAGCTAAAATTGCCGCCACCAATGCAAAACTTTCAAATAAAAGTGATGCAATAAAAGAAAGCTCCAGAACCGATGCGGAAAGGCTTCAAGACATATAAGAAGTTTTCGCAAAATAGTGGAACAAAAAGTCAACGAATTTGACAAAAAATTGTCCAGCATGATGAACAAGGGGACCGGTGAAGTTCATATTTGTGCACGCTAGCAAGATAAATACCCTGAACTTTGACGGTAGTTTAATGTTTTTAAGTTCCAGTTCGTAATAGCAGTCAGCAAAATTGTATGGAACAATGAAGAAAAAGTAGCGTTACTGTCTGACCTTAAATAGTGCAGCAGTCGAAATCCTTGAAAGCTTACGAGCTGGTTGCAGAAATAATTACGAGGTCATAATGGTGGGTTTATGACGTAAGTACATCGGTAAGAAACAGAGAGAACTCTACCGAATGGTGTTACGAGGCAGGCTGCAGAATCGAGATACTGCAAGATTTCGCCAATTGAAATTAAATCTGTAGTGCAGCTGACTTACCCAGGCAAACATCATCCATTTCTAGATCAGTTTAAGATTAAAGCATTTGGGTATGGCATAAGAGATCTACATGTTGAATATGCAGTTTGCACTGCGCAGAAATGTGGTTTACGGAAACCATCTCGTACGGGCTGGCCTAGGAGACCGCAAACGTCATCTCAAAGGTTACTGCATAAACGAAATGGTTGAGCAGATGCTGGAGAAAAGGAGTAAGTCTAACGCTATATGCTTCAACTGTGGTCGGCCACTTGCAACTCAACTGCAGATATGTTAAAAAAAGGTCAGAAAGTGAAGACTCACAACTAAACAAACACCAAATGTGGTGCTCAAAACAGTAACGCTACAGAAAGGCTTCCTCACTTATGGTTAAAGCAGTCTAATGGTGAACATGATTTAGTGAATTGATGCAGCAGCTCTCATCTTAAAAGTTATAATTATAATTTATTTAGACGAGCTATTTACTGCTGTAGCATAAAAGTACACTCGATCACGTTTACAACTGAACTGTCTCTGTAGGTTTGAAGGTTTCTAGCATTTACTCGAAGACTTATCGTATCAAATATATATAACGTTTTTATCCTTATTCAATATTATTATTGTTTCTTTGGTTGTATGCTGCTTGTTATATGTAAGTTAATTCTGATTGTATACTTAGCATGGAATATCGGTGGAGCATGTTGTTGTTCTTTTGTGTTCATTAGATTTCTTTGAAACTCCTTAATTTGTAAACAGACACAACAGGTGAAAATTATATTTTTATAACTAAAACTAAGCATATTCGTAACAATATATTTTTTAAGATAATTTTAAGAGAATTACATTTACCTTTACTTACACCATCATCGGTGTATTTGAGGTTCAAAGCTTCATTTTGCTGAAAGTTTAATGCATTTGGATGAGAGTGCTTTGTTTCGGCTTCTTTTGTTGCTAAAAAAACATGATGTTCATTGTTGTTATTTATGTTTGGATTAGAAGTGTCCTCTACTGCAGTTTCTTCGTCATAGTATTTGTCAAAAAAACTTTTTTTCATATCAATATTTTTATGTTCTGTTGATGACTTAATCTTATTTTCGTTTTGTTTCTCAACGTTTTCCTGTTCGCGGCATTCCACACTTGTTATATTCGCTTTATTTTCCATTTTCTGGGTTGATGTCATGTCGATAACATTGTTAGTGGTAATATTCGTAATATTCGAATTTTGTGTCTTATGTGATGTTGAAGTGGTAGCAATTCGATTAAGCATTTTGTTTTTATTTGCTATCAAATCAATTGAATCATTTCTGTTCATAAGTTGTTGTTTATTTTCATTTGTTTGATGATCAACAAACTGTTTTCTTTCAGGTATGGCAATATTTCGGACTTGTTCATAATCGCCCCTTAATTCACCACTATTAAATTCACCATTATTTAATTCAACCATAGAAGATCTGACAACTTTGTGTTCGTCAAGCAATTTTTCATTGATTTCTTCGGAGTCTATCTTTATTTTTTTCTTATTATCTGAAACTAAAACGTTTTTCTCAATTTGATTTTTTGGAGTTCCTTGTTTAATCGGACGTTCATTTTGTGATTTTCCATCTTGTAGGTTAAAGCTTGCATGCAGATCATTTTTGTTGTTTAAGGGTTTTAAATTGTTTTGTAAAGCCGTAGCATTTGCGGAATCACTTTTATGATGTTGATTATATTCATTTTTAAAACTATTTATTTTGTGTTCTTCATTTTGCAGCTGTAGTATTTGGTTTTCTTCACTGATATTTTCTTTACTAGTAAATTTTTTGGCAACCCCATCTATAGTTGAGATTCTTGCTAAAGTTGCTTGTTTTGCAATATTTCTTCCATTATCTGAATATTGCAACTCTGATTTCTTGGTTGCTTCATTGGCATATTCTTTAGTAGTTAAATCTTCCGCAACCCCATTTATGGTGGTGATTTTTACTAATTTTTCTTGTTTAGCAATATTTTTTGCATTATCTAAATGTTGCAACTCTGGTTTCTCGTTTCCTCCACTGGCATTTTCTTTAGTAGATAAATTTTCCGCAATCCCATCTATGGTGGCCATTTTTTCCAAATTTTCTTGTTTTGTAATATTTTTTTCATTATCTAAATGTGGCAACTCTGATTTCTGGATTGCTTCATTGGCATTTTCTGTAGTAAAATTTTCCGCAACCCCATTTCTGGTGACGATTGTTTCTAATTTTTCTTGTTTAGCAATAATTTTTGCATTATTTAAATGTTGCAACTCTGGTTTCTCGTTTTCTCCATTGGCATTTTCTTTAGTAGTTAAATTTTCCGCAATCCTATCTATGGTGACGATTTTTTCTAAATTTTCTTTTGTAATATTTTTTCCATTATCTAAAAATTGCAACTCTGATTTCTCGTTTCCTCCACTGGCATTTTCTTTAGTTGTTAAATTTTCCGCAATCCCATCTATCGTGGCGATTTTTTCTAAATTTTCATGTTTTGTAATATTTTTTGCATTATCTAAAAGTTGCAACTCTTTCTCGTTTCCTCCACTGGCATTTTCTTTAGTTGTTAAATTTTCCGCAATCCCATCTATCGTGGCGATTTTTTCTAAATTTTCATGTTTTGTAATATTTTTTGCATTATCTAAAAGTTGCAACTCTGGTTTCTCGTTTCCTCCACTGGCATTTTCTTTAGTAGTTAAATTTTCCGCAATCCCATCTATGGTGGCGATTTTTTCTAAATTTTCTTTTGTAATATTTTTTCCATTATCTAAAAATTGCAATTCTGATTTCTCGTTTCCTCGACTGGCATTTTCTTTAGGTGTTAAATTTTCTGCAATCCCATCTATGGTGGCGATTTTTTCTAACTTTTCTTCTTTAACAGTATTTTTTGCATTATCTAAATGTTGCAATTCTGAATTCTCCTTTCCTCCACTGGTATTTTCTTTAGTTGTTAAATTTTCCGCAGTCCCATCTATGGTGGCGATTTTTTCTAAATTTTGTTTTGTTGTATTTTTTCCATTATCTAAATGTGGCAACTCTGACCTCTGTATTGCTTCATTGGCATTTTGTTTAGTAGTTAAATTTTCTGCAACCCCATTTCTGGTGGCCATTTTTTCTAACTTTTCATGTTTTGTAATATTTTTTGCATTATCTAAAAATTGCAACTCTGATTTCTCGTTTCCTCCACTGGCATTTTCTTTAGTAGTTAAATTTTCCGCAACCCCATTTCTGGTGGCGATTTTTTCTAACTTTTCTTGTTTAGTAATATTTTTTCCAGTATCTAAATGTGGCAACTCTGATTTCTGGTTTGCTTCATTGGCATTTTCCTTAGTAGTTAAGTTTTCCGCAATCCCATTTCTGGTCGCGATTTTTTCAAAATTTTCTTGTTTTGTAATATTTTTTCCATTATCTAAAAATACCAACTCTAATTTCTCGTTT
This sequence comes from Trichopoda pennipes, assembly GCA_030448955.1. NCBI lineage: Eukaryota > Metazoa > Arthropoda > Insecta > Diptera > Tachinidae > Trichopoda > Trichopoda pennipes. The sequence continues at coordinate 7,829,935 of JASKUP010000028.1, read as the reverse complement.
CCTCCACTGGCATTTTCTTTAGTTGTTAAATTTTCCGCATTCCCATCTATGGTGGCGATTTTTTCTAACTTTTCTTGTTTAGCAATATTTTTTGCATTATCTAAAAATTGCAACTCTGGTTTCCCGTTTCCTCCATTGGCACTTTCTTTAGTAGTTAAATATTCTGCAATCCCATCCACGGTGGCGATTTTTTCTAAATTTTCATGTTTTGTAATATTTTTTCCATTATCTAAATGTGGCAACTCTGACTTCTGTATTGCTTCATTGACATTTTCCTTAGTAGTTAAATTTTCCGCAATCCCATTTCTGGTGGCGATTTTTTCAAAATTTTCTTGTTTTGTAATATTCTTTCCATTATCTAAAAATACCAACTCTAATTTCTCGTTTCCTCCACTGGCATTTTCTTTACTTGTTAAATTTTTCGCAGTCCCATCTATGGTGGCGATTTTTTCTAAATTTTCTTGATTAGCAATATTTTTTGAATTATCTAAAAATTGCAACTCTGGTTTCGCGTTTCCTCCAATGGCATTTTCTTTAGTTGTTAAATTTTTCGCAATCCCATCTATGGTGGCGATTTTTTCTAAATTTTCTTGCTTTGTAATATTTTTTCCATTATCTAAATGTGGCAAGTCTGATTTCTGGATTGCTTCTTTGGCATTTTCTTTAGTAGTTAAATTTTGCGCAATCACATCAATGGTGGCGATTTTTTCTAACTTTTCTTGTTTAGCAATATTTTTTGCGTTATCTAAATTTTGCAACTCGGATTTCTCGTTTCCTCCACTGGCATTTTCTTTAGTTGTTAAATTTTCCGCAATCCCATCTATGGTGGCGATTTTTTCTAAATTTTCTTGTTTTGTAATATTATTTCCATTACCTAAAACTTGCAACCCAAGTTTCTCGTTTCCTCCATTGGCATTTTCTTTAGTTATTAAATTTTCTGCAACCCCATTTCTGGTGACAATTTTTTTTAACTTTTCTTGTTTAGCAATATTTAAATGTTGCAATTCTGGTTTCTCGTTTCCTCCATTCGCATTTTCTTTAGTAGTTAAGTTTTCCGCAATCCCATCTATGGTGGCGATTTTGTCTAAATTTTCTTGTTTTGTAATATTTTTTCCATTATCTAAATGTGGCAAATCTGATTTCTGGATTGCTTCTTTGGCATTTTCTTTAGTAGTTAAATTTTCCGCAAACCCAATTCTGGTGGCGATTTTTTCTAACTTTTCTTGTTTTGTAATATTTTCTCCATCTGTAGTTTCATTTTCGTCTAGGTCGTGGTTGTTTTTATCAGCGACATGTTGTGTGGATCCAAGAACTTCTGAATTGTTTAACATGCCTACAGTGTTCTCTCTTAAGTTACTGATAACAACTTCACTTTCAGTCGTTTCTGTTGAATCACTCAATGGATTATTGTTATCAATAAAATTTGGCTTTAGCTTTAACGAAAGCATAAGCTGTTCTTGAGCCTGGGGTGATTTATTGTTATCGGATATTAAATCTTGTTTATTGTACTGCGTTTTAGTTGTAATCGTAGCGGGTTTATCAACATTTTTTATCACATTATCTTCACTTGCTATCATTGATTCCTCCAACTGGTGCTGTAAACTTTTGCTTTTTAAATTACCGGTTTCTGTAACACGGTTATCGATTATGTTACTTGCGTCTTCTAGTATAGTTCCAATGTTAGGTTTTTTATTAGTTGAATAAGATAATTCTCCCATATAGTTTTCGAGCGTTTCATTAGATGTGTATTGTTCAGGAATATTTTTTTGACGTTGGATTGTCCTTTTAGGTGCTGTTTGATTTGATGAACACGCAGTTGTTTCAATATTTTGCTGAATCTTGTGGACTTCTGCAGTACATATTTTTTGATCAATGATGCCTTTTAAGTTGTGATTATTAAGGTTAATTTCATTCCTATCAATCAAGCTATTGTCGCTTTCATTATCTTGTATTTCCCCAGCTTGGCCAAATGACTTTTGTATAACTATAGAATTAATCTCTTGACATGTTTGTAAAGGCTCCTCGCTCTTCTTTTGATTAGTAGCTTCTGTGTTGTACTGCTGATCAGCTTGGCAAATTTTGTTTGTTTCCGTTACATCTTTAGTTTTTTCAATAAATTTGTTGTCACTTGTACCAATAACCGTCTCATCAGTGCTATTTAAATTTTTTAAATCTGTTGAATAAATATTAACTCGCTCACTACTTATTGATTCAGGCGAATTTAATACATTGGTTTTATTGTTGACAGTATTGCCATCATTTTTATACAAATTCACTTTTTCCTTGGTTTGCAATTCTTGATTATTATTTTTGAGGTTGTCGCTATTCATCTGTGTTGGTTCTAGTACTAGATTTTGTTTTATATCGCCATCTTTATTAAGTCCATCATTCTCTCTCACTTCTTCACACTTTTGGCTTTTATGTTCTTTTATATCAAATTCATCTTTTTCATTTATTTGTTGTGAAGCTTCAATTAGTTTGTTATTTTGAAGACTTTTATTGAATCTGCTTTCAGAATATTCGGTTTGTGAAAAATTTGTCAGATTTGGATCAAATTTTGTATCAAATTTTTTATCTTCATTAAAATCGTTGTCTAAACACTCTTCAATAGTTTTTTCAAGCAGCTTGTTAATATCTTCTACTATCACTTCATCAGGTGTTTGCTTATTCTTTTTAATATCACAGACATTTTCATCTAAAGCAGATATTTTATCATTTGATTTTTGTTTGATATTGGTGGCGCTTACTTTGTTTGATGGCACGTCAGTAATTTCTTTGGTTACGAAATCAATTTGGGTTTTATCAGTTGCACGATTTTCTAAAGAATTTGAATTAATTTTTTCGTTCACATCATTTGATTTTTGTTTGATATAGGTGGCGCTTAATTTGCTTGATGGCACTTCAATATTTTCTTTGGTTGCTAAACCAATTCTTTCAGAAAAATCCATTTGGGGTTTATTAGTTGCGTGATTTTCCAGAGGATTTGAATTAATTTTTTCGTTCACTTCAGTATTTTCTTTGGTTTGGAAATTAATTTTTTCCAAACAATCCATTTGGTATTTATCAGTTGCATGATTTTCCAGAGGATTTGAATTATTTTTTTCGTTCACAACATCATTTGATTTTTGGTTGATATAGGTGGCGCTTAATTTGCTTGATGGCACTTCAATATTTTCTTTGGATACCAAATCGATTTTTTCAGAAAAATCCATTTGGGGTTTATCAGTTGCACGATTTTCCAGAGGATTTGAATTAATTTTTTGGTTCACTTCAGTATTATCTTTGGTTTGGAAATTATTTTTTTCCGAACAATCCATTTGGGATTTATCAGTTGCATGATTTTCCAGAGGATTTGAATTAATTTTTTCGTTCACAACATCATTTGATTTTTGTTTGATAAAGGTGGCGCTTAATTCGCTTGATGGCACTTCAATATTTTCTTTGGTTACCAAATCGATTTTTTCAGAAAAATCCATTTGGGGTTTATCAGTTGCGTGATTTTCCAGAGGATTTGAATTATTTTTTTCGTTCACAACATCATTTGATTTAGTGGCGCTTAATTTGTTTGATGGCACTTCAATATTTTCTTTGGTTACTAAATCAGTTGCATGATTTTCTGTAGTATTTGAATTAATTTTTTCATTCATAACATCGTTTGATATTCGCTTATAGGTGGCGCTTAATTTGCTTGATGAGACTTCAATATTTTCTTTGGTTACCAAATCAATTTTTTCAGAAAAATCCATTTGGGGTTTATCAGTTGCATGACTTTCCAGAGGATTTGAATTAATTTTTTCGTTCACTTCAGTATTTTCTTTGGTTTGGAAATTAATTTTTTCAGAAAAATCCATTTGGGATTTATCAGTTGCATGATTTTCTGTAGTATTTGAATTAATTTTTTCATTCACAACATCATTTGATTTTTGTTTGATATTGGAGGCGCTTAATTTGTTTGATGTCACTTCAGTATTTTCTTTGGTTACCAAATCAATTTTTTCAGAAAAATCCATTTGGGGTTTATCAGTTGCATGATTTTCCAGAGGATTTGAATTAATTTTTTCGTTCACAACATCTGCTTCATCAAATTTGCTTTCAGATACACCATGCATATCATATAAAATCTGGCTTGTGGTATTAGAGAGGTGTCGACTGGATATTTTTTCATTTGTCTTTGATTGTTCAACAGGAATTATTCGAGAGTTATAATTATTTATATTAAAGCCTTTCACCTCCAAGTTATTTGACAAGGTTTCGTGTGAATTTATAGCCTCAACAGGTTTTTTATTGATGACATCTTCCTTTAAATGCGTTTCATTTGAAGATCTTATAGTTAAAGAAAAATCATTGATCTTTTCCATGTCATTTGCATTAGTTCCAATGTTTTTTTCATCCAGCTCTTTTGAAGTTATTTCTTTCAACATCAAGTCATTACTTTTAATGTGAATATCCTTTTGTTTATTTTCCAAGTCAATTTCACACGTTTCCATTGTTATTTTAGTATCTGTATTTTTGCATATTAAGTCAGGATGTTTTTCCCTTATAATATCCTTAATATTCAACAAGTCATCTGTCACATTTTGTTTAGTTTGTTGCACCTCTCTTGTTTCTTCTAACGTTATAGTCTTTTCTTTAATTGGAACTGGGTGTTCATTTTGTGCATCTGGCTGACTGTTTAAGAAAAAATTTATTTGTTGTCCCTTTTGAACGCCTTTATTTATTTGTAAACTATTTGTTTTCATTTCATCTTCTTCAGAGTCTTTATTTAATTCTTCATGTGCTTCTGAATTTACTATTTTGTTTTCTTTGTTTACTTCAAGATGTGATACTAACTTATTCGCACCAGTGCCATCTTTGTGGCTTTCAGCTTTAATATGTTGCAAACTTTCATATTTTTCGTCTGATCCATTGAAATCAACAGATTTCGTAGAGGGTTCATGCTTTATGTTATCTAGTCCTACACTACTTACTTTTTCTTCGCAGTCTTGCATAAATGTTTTGACGTGCGTAGCATTCTGCGAGGAAATGTCAAACAAATCAAGAGGTTTGTTTTCGTTTATTTCAATGTTGTCATTTTCAAATCCATTATTTTTAAAAGTGTTTGTTTTCAGACGCCGCTCTGTAATAGAAGATTTGGTATTAAGATAAATTTAAAAAGGCTTACAAGCAATAATAATAACGAAATAATAATACTTAATAAGAAATGTCTATTTAATGAGTTCTTAGAATGATATACAGCAAAAGCCAACAGTTCAGTATCTAGAAAAATAATGCCTACAATAGATTATGGAAGAGCTGCTGTGAATCAACTTATTGCTTTTTGTTTTCGTGTGTATATATAGTTAATTCCTATGAATATTTGATTTAGAAGCCTTATAAGGTTCAACTGATGCAGCAATTGAAGTCGACCGACCATTAACATCGCCGTAGATTTGCTCAATTCATTCAGGAACAACCGGCTGCTTTTTCTGAAAAAATTTTGTGCATGCTTAACGTGTCACTGTATGGTGCGCTATGTGGTCTGGAAGCATGATTGAATCGTTTTTTTTTTCGAAGATGAGATAGTAAACAGTAGACTGACAAAGTTATACAAGTTATTTTCAACAAAATCTTTACTTTACCTTTATCATTTATGGTCCCGGTCTCACTTTGCTCATAGTTTTCATTTTCTCCACCTTCAACTAATATTGTGGAGAAGGCGCTCTCATTTGTTATTTGTTCAGATGCTTCACATTGCGTTTTAGTTGAAGAAGCCTCAACGGAATTTTTTGCTATTTCCTTATGATTTTTTTGCTGCTGAAGGTCTGCCCGCAACTTAGTATCCTTTGAATCATTTTGTTGATGTGTCGATGATTCAGTGTTGATCTCATTATTTTTAGAAATAATATTGCCATTTCCCGTCGTAACTGGCCGGTTTGTATATGATGGCGAGCGCTTTCGATGCGTATGCATCATTTTCAAGCCACGGTTTAGTTTGTACTGGTGAGTAGTGTTGGCGTTCAGGTAGTTCTGTTATTAGGCTCGTATATATTCAGGTAAGCAGAATACCAGCCACCTGGCATTTGTATGCAAAGTGAACCTAACGATGCCTCCGTCTTTTACTATTATGTAGGTACGTGTGTCCGTCTGAGGGTGTTTTTCGTTTGCCCGTTGGCATGAGTAGTTTCAATGGTGTGAAAATTGTGTCTGAGGTCGTGTTTACCTGTTCGTTTATAATGTCGTTGTTGAATGTTTTCGTTTTGTAGATTTCCATACTTTCAAGAATGTCTAGTCTTCGTCCTTTTTTGCTAGGATGTAATAATGTCATACATTCATTTATTTCCCTTGGTGTGTGTCCGTGAGTGTCAAGGTGTGATGCAAAGTTTGAATCTTCTCTTTTCCGTTTGTATGAGCGTATGTGTTCTGCAAACCTTGTTTTTAGTGTTCGTCCAGTTTGCCCTATATAGGTTTGTTTGCAGGTACAGGTAAGTCTGTATACCCCGCTGGAATTGAATTTGTCAGTTGTTTCTGTAGTTGTTCTGAGATAGTGTCTGAGGGTGTTTCCACTTTTCAATGCTGTGAGTATTCCTTCTTTTTGAAAAAGGTTAGTTAGTCTGTATATTTCTGGTCCTGTGTAAGTAAAGGTGTGCCGTCGTGTTGTATCGGCTGTCTCCTTGTCTTCTCTATTTCTGTTCTTAGTGTTGTACTGTCTAAGTAGTTTATCGATGGTAGTGGTTTTGTAGCCGTTATTTATAGCTATGGCGTAGATTGTGTCGAGTTCCCTCCTGTACTTATCTGGATTAAGTGGAATTGTCCCAAGCCTATGTATCATATGTCTAAAAGCTGCTAGTTTGTGTTGGGTAGGGTGGTTTGAGGTGTTGTGGATGGTAGTGTCCGTTGTTGTTGGTTTTCTATAGATGTCGACAACCAAACAATATAATACATTTTTAGAAATACTTACGTTAGACTCTGTTGTGGCTTTTTTTCTTTTAAGGTAACGACGAAAATTTTTTTGTATCACATAAATCGATTTTAAATACAATTTTAAAGCTGTTGTATCGCTTGCGAAAAATTTTTCACTCTTAGTTTTTGCATGGCTCATACTACTTTGATCCATCTCGTTAAGTGTTCTTCCACATGTACAGTATAGATGTGGTGTGAAAAGGAAACAGTTGTTTTTATTGATAATATAATTTTCATAAGCTGCGTAATCAATTTTCTTTGAATTAGTTTTGGTTTCCGTGTACGTAGAAGCTTTTATATGAAGAAAGTATTTTAAAGCAAAATCACATAAATTTTGTGGTTGCTCCCTCAGCATCGCTTTTGTTAGATCTTTTATTAGATTTGTAAGAACTTTAGGTATAATGGAGTAAGCGAAACATACAGGTACCTTATGTCGACTAGGCTGTATATAAGAAAAATCATATTTTTCTCTAGTTTTCTCGTATCTGTTAACAGTGTAATGTTCCCTTGTAGGAAGTCGTGAATGAAAATATTTTTCAGCAAAATCATAAATATCTGCTGGCCTTTCCTTAAGAATTTCTTTAGTTAGATCCTTCATTAGATCCCGAAGTCCCTCAGGAACCGGAAGTGTTGCGGCCATTGGATATATTTGTTTTTATTATCCTTTATGCTAAATAACTTTTAATTCTTTGTTGTTTTCACTTTAAATGTCGGTTAAACAATAAGAAAAGAGGACACTTAGAAAACTAAAAGAGCAAAAGACCACTCCAAACATTAACAATTTACTGTTGTCCAGGACAACCAATAACCAAAACAAACAATTCTAATGCAAATTTCTACAGCAAATAATAAGAAGGCAATTAATTGTGAACGACCTTTAATTGTTTGTTAGCAGGAATGAATGGAATTAATTAATTAATTAGTTGTTGTAGTTTTTCAAAATATTTTTTATTATCCGTAATTTTTTTTTTATTATTTAAGAACATTTAAAACAATTTTTTTTTAAGAGAAAAACAAAAACAAATGATTTATTTATTCATCATGTGCCTCGACTATGCGACATATAACTGGTATATCCTGAACATGAGTGGGATTGGATATTGAATCCGGATTCAAATTCGATTGAATAAGATTTGACTTGAATTTTTGCCATTGGCGAGTGTTAAGAAAATCCTTAAAAAGCGTTTGCCGTGAAGGTATTGTCGTATCAAGATAAAAACGCCTGCGTTGCCAAACATTACCTGGATTCTGTTCCTTTTCGAGCAGCCAAAATCTTGGTATCATTACACATTGTACTGTTGTTCGAGCCATTATAACACGATGCTCAAGTTTTTCGCCCAAGCCAAAAATACCTCCGAACGTAATAGATCCTACATCAATGAAATGATTTTCAGTTTTCAAAGTAGCCCGCTGAAAATATGAAAGAAATTTAAAAATATTTTAATAATTTTGTACGAACATTTTATTTTATTATTTATTTTTAAGAATTACGTGATACAAAAAGTATGGCGTGTTAAATTTCGCTTGATTTTAGAAATAATTCATAAACTATAAAGGATTTTTCAACAGAAAGTCTATTTTCTAAAACAAAATTTAAATTATCATCTTAACATAGCACTCACAAACTCTAATTTATATTGTTACGCATGCGTCTTGCTTAAGTTTAAAAAAAAAAAAATAAATAATTAATAAAGTAGTTTACTAAGAAAACTTATACACGCTAGACAACAACAACCACTTTCTAGTTACAATCTGCGTAGAAATTTTATACACGACAAGACAACAAGAACTGGGTATGCTGTTTACTAACTGCGTAGCTTTCTAAGAAAACTTATGCACACAACACAACACCACAACAACAATTATCTTAAAATAAATTCCAGGAAGAAACTTCAACAGAATAAAAACAAAAACAAAAATACACACACAGACCAACAGGCGCCTATACATTGAATGAATATTATAACAACAACAAAATGTGATTTAAATTCTTAACTTTTCTAGACCTCTAGCGGACAGATATAAAAGGCAGCGTCTGAGTGGATAATTAGTTGGTTAAAACATAAACCTCGTGAAGTAAAGACTTGCATCTTTAGTCAATTTTACTTTAGTGCCAACGTACAAATTCTACATTGTGTGTAGTTGAAGTAAATAAACTTATATTTAATTTGAAAACTCTAAAATGTGATGTTATTTATTTTGCAATAAAGAACTCAGCAACAACAAAACTTTTATAAAAGGTATAAGCGTAGCAATATATTTGACAAATTGAAATTCATCCGCAGTTATTAAATTTGGACCAGGTATTGACGACTTGTAAGTTCCTCTATATCACAGAACCAGTTGGCAAGAAATACGAAAATGTGTTGACGTTACGATAAGAAACTGCAATTTTTCGAGTAAGTTTTTAATAGAGGAAAATGTCAAACATGTCAATGATTTTTCAACAAGAATTTTGTTTTCTAAAATAAAAAAATTATATTAAGATGATTCAATTATTATTATTGCTTTACGAAGAGGAAAGTTCGACAGTTATGAATGAAAAATGAAATCTAGCAAATGTCCACCACGACCACGCTGACAGATGTCGATTCTTTCATCAAAGTTTTTAATCAATTTTTGACAAAATGGCGTTCCTACTTCGTTAATCACATCACAGATTTTGAGTTTGAAGGCTAAAATCGATTCGATTGGCTCCGTATAGACTCTGTCCTTAACATAGCATAGTGGTGTTAAATCACGCTATCTGGCTGGCCACTTAACTGCTAATTGTAGTGAAATTATGCGATCGGGAAATTTGTTTTGCAATAAATTGATCGTTTCATTGGCTGTGTGACATATGACACCGTCGTGTTGAAACCATACTTATATCCGCGTCCACGGCCTAAAGTAAGTTGTAAGTATCTCGCGATAGCGTGATCCATTGACCGTTGTCGCATTTAAAGCCTCATCAGGCCCAAAACAAAAAAAAGTTAGATTGCGATGCTTCAAATTTTTATTGTATTACGAAGAAAAAAGTTCGGCAATTATGAATGAAAAATACTATCTGGCAAATGTCCACCACGACCACGCTGACAGAGGTCGATTCTTTTATCAAAGTTTTTAGAAAAATGGGGGTTCTATTTCATTAATCACGTCATGGATTTTGGGTTTAAAGGCTGAAATCGATTCGATATAGACTCTGTCTTTAACATATTCTCACAAAAAATAAACCAGTGGTGTTAAATCACACGATCTGAATTGTGCGATCAGGGAATTTGGTTTGCAATAAATTGATCGTTTCATTGCCTGGGCGACATGTGGCACCGTCCTGTTGAAACCACATATCAGTGATATCCACGTCGTCAATAATAGGCCAAAATTGAGTTGTTAGTATTTTGCGATAGCGATACCGTTACCGCATTACCAGCCTCATCTTCGAAAAAAAAAAACGGCCCAATCACGCCTGCAGACCACATAGCGCATCATATAGTGACACGTTGAGCATGCAAAGGCTTCTCAATAAGCGCTCTAGGATTTTCAGAAGCCCAAATGCAGTGATAATGGGCTTTGTCTGAAAAAATATTTTTTTCGAAAAAACCAGCCGGGTTTTCCTAAATAAATTGAGTGAATTTACGGCGAAGTGAATGGTAGGTCGGCAACAGTTGTATCTTGTAAGGCTTCAAAGTGGTGGTTTTGAATAACCCCAATTGTTAAGAACGTCGAGGAATTGTAATGTAATATAGCTCCCACTAGAAAATAATCTTTGCTTAAGCTAATGGGTAATATAAATTTTTTACGTTTTCTTCTTCTTCTTTTTTGATTGCTTCAATTATATTACTGCCCCAAATAACTTTATTTTATTACGAATAAAAAATATTTGTTAAGCAAAAAGCCACAACTTTGCAACCTGGTTATTTAACACGCCACGAAATATCATTCCTCATACAAGTTTATTTGATCACGTGTGCTACGATTATAAATTTGTTTTTTTTTTGTTTAAATTAAATAAATTTTCTAGTAAGTTTTCTATTAAATCTCGAAAAGTTAAAAAAATTAGCAAAACAATTTTCCACAGTCTTCTAAGATGTCCGTGTCCTATTTAAATTAAAAATTTGTCTCATTTTTAAAAAATGAAACGTGTGAATAGATAAAAAGTACCTAATTGCTTTTTAGTACACATTTTGTATATTAAAGCGTAAATTAACAAACTAAAAGTTATATTTTGTTATTTTTATTCACGATTATTTTTTTATGATTTGTCATTTTCTAAGCGCCGCAAGGCTTTTATAATGGATACCAAAACTAAAAAAAAAATAAGTTCATGTTATGTTTATTCCGTTTGATGAACGTTTTGTTATATTGAGTTATTTTATTACAAACTAATAACCCAGCACTTTAGAATTTTCAATTAAATAAAATGATTTATTCACTTTCAATGCACAAAAAATAAACACGATGGCAACTTCACCACTGCAACGCCTAAAAGATGCTTAATTATTTTATTGTTTTCAGAAAGCTCAATGATGTTTGAAATTGAATTCCATACATTTGGCCAACAGTTGCTGCTTTTTTAAGCAGTTTGATTTTCAATTGCGGCAATACCAACAACATAATAGTTTTGACACTTTGACGTATTCGTCATAGATGCAGCATTAACAATTGTTATAATGAATTTAATTTCGCACGAAAATCACATTAAAATAATTAAAATCCAGTACGAAAATGGTGGTTCTGTTAAAGTTACATTTCGTAAAATTCGTGATATTTTCGTTAATTATCACTAAAAAGGAAAAGTAAAATGAAATGATCTATAATGTCTGCTAACAAATCAATTCTAAAAATCTTATGAACACAAAATAACCACAACATGCTATATCTAATTCCACGAACTAATATTAAACAGACACACAACTAAAGCAACGCCTACACTTTCAAATGTGAAGTGTTACAGCTTCTTTAGTCAATACGAAAACCCCTAAAAACAGTATATAAAAGCTCTCTCACTTATGGTTAACGGTATCAATTGAAGACACAGCAGTTAATACAGAAGCTTTTATCCCTTAAACAGTTAAAGTTAAAATTGTGTATTTTTGCGTATAAATGCGAATAAATAATTAATCGTATAATTAAACTGGATAATTTAATTAAAATTCGTAAAGTTGTGTGTAATTATTTTGCAATAAAAGTACTCAATAAGGTAAATGTTTATTAGGAAAATAAACGTAACAATATAGTTCACCGCCAATTTTGCTTGTTTGGGTGGCTGTGAGAATTATGGTGCCACTAATGTCGACATTACCCAAATGTGGCCACAAAAATTGGCTATCGTCTTTTGGTAGCTTATAGAACTCACGGTAACGATGTTTCCTTGTTTCGAAAAAGTACGGGCCAATGATGCTGCTTGTTGCATTGTTATTTCGAGCACTGTTTACGGATTTTGTGAGCGTCATATGTGATAAATTTGTTTATCTTTATAAAACCGACTGATTGAAAATCCCGCATCACTCACTGTTTTCATTTAGTTTCTCACATAATTCGCAAACGTTTGATGTTGGTCGGTCGGCTGTAATTCTTGCACCATGTTCCAGGTTCATTCTCAACAGTTTGCTGTACAGCGAGAATGCATCACCATGGCCGCTACGAGCGTATTGTTTTGGTATGCTGTCAGCTGCAATGCCGCGAGTCTTGAATTTAGCGCTTAAATTACGCACAGCATTCTTGGAAGGAACGAAATTTTCACCATTTTCTTAGTAATTTTTTGCAATTAAAAATCTTTGCTCAAGAAACTTTTTACAATATATATGTCGAAGGAGGATAGCTACCTACGAACCCATTATAATAAAAATATCAGGTTTTTCAACAAGGACTTTGTTTTTCAATTGTGGCCACACCAACAACATTATAGCTTTGACATTAAGTTTTTTGACGTATTCGTAGTAGATGCATTGGCAATGAGTTCAATTTCGCACGAAAATCGCATTAAAATAATTAAAATGGTGGTTTTGTTAAAGTTACATTTCGTAAAATTCGTGATATTTTCGTACAACATAATCGTCCTTCTGAGACGCTTTTAAGAATTTGGTCGTTAAATTTGACTCAACAGGGTCGATACAAAATGTGTAAATACCAACGCGTGTTCGTCCGACCGTTCAACTGAAAACATTGTAGACGTGAGCATCAGTGTTGAATTCCTCGACGTTCTCAACAATTGAGGTTTACATGATAAGATTTACATCTGCACCTGGCAGTGAGCCTTAATCAGATGGTAGTCATACCACTGTGAGTGAAAAGCAGCGCCACTCACGCCCTAGGAGGCCGAAGTCTAATTCTAGCAACAGGTCCATCCTAGTAGCAATTTCGATGATTCCATAGCAGGCCTGCAAACCAGCACTCTCTGCTGAAGAGCTGGAGACTATCCAACTTCTGTCCAGAACACATGTCTAGCATGCTCACTAGATCTAGGATCATTCCACCAGGTAGGTGTTTTTAAAAGTGAAATGATCCTGGCCACCATATAAAACTGACTTGTTATGGGGCCGCGAAACTACAACCACCACGATACTCCCGAAGGGCCAACCTCAGTAATCAGTCAGAGAAACAGCTAAATGTCCAAAGAGACAAATAGCGGAAACTCTGCATGCTACTGTTTCCCTTGGAAATAACATGGAGCTTCCAGTTGTACCCCTGCTGACTTCAGGGGACTGGGCTCCCTTATACATATAATGACCGATAAATGTGCCCCCGGGGGGACAATTGGGGTTATTCAAAACCACCTCATGTCGGAGAGATGACTGAATCCTTAAAAGGTTCAACTAGTGCAGATATTGAAGCCGGCCGACTATTCACATCGCCGTAGATTCGCTCTATTCATTCAGGAACAACAAGCTAACAACAGTTAACCCTTTAAAGATAAAATGGCTTTTATGGTTTTTTGAAGACCCTAGATTTGTTAGTTTTGTAAAATAATTAAAATCCGCTACGAAAATGGTGATTCTGTTAAAGTTACATTTCGTAAAATTTGTGATATTTTCGGACAACATAATCTGAGACTGCTATTAAGAAATTGGTCGTTAAATTTGAGTCGACAGGCTCGATACGAAATGCGAACACGAACGCGTGTTCAACTTAAAACATATCGCAGCCGTGAGGCAGATCAAAATTTATCAATTCCTCGACGTTCTCAACAATTGGGATTACACACGGCGACGTCGACCGGCCATTCACATCGCCGTAGATTCGCGAAATTCATTGAGGAACAACCGGCTGGTTTTTTTGAAAAGAAAAATTTTGTCAGACGAAGCTCATTTTCACTTGTCAAGCAAAATTGCCGCATTTGGACTTCTGAAAATTCTAGAGCGATTATAGAGAAGCCTTTGCATGCTCAACGTGTCACTGTATGGTGCGCGATATAGTGTGGAATTGGGCCGTTTTTTTTCGAAGATGAAGCTGGAGATGCGGTAATGCTCAATGGATCACGCTATTGCGAGATGCTAACAGCTCAATTTTGGTCTTTTATTGACGATGTGAAATCATGCCAATCAGCTAACTGTTGTGTGACCACCCAGGTCATGTGATTGACACAGTATATACGGAGAAAATTGAATCGATTACTGTCTTGAAATTCAAAATGTATGATGTGATTAACGAAATAGGACCGCCATAATTGCGGTAATGAGTAATGAATCGACATCTGTTATGTTTTCATTCACAATTGCCGAACTTTTCGTATTACAATAAAAATTTGAATCATCTTAATGTTTTTTTTTTGTTTTATTTTGTTTCAGAAAACAAACTTCTTGTTGCAAAATCCTTTACGATTCATAGAATAAATGGGATAATGGGTCGTTTCGTTTATAAATACCCTTTAAAATGTTCTGCTTCCAAATGCAGAGGAAATGTCTTTTAAGTAGAGGTTCAAGCACAATAACGACCCTAAACACTTATCTAAATGTGTAAAATAGTGATTCGTTGTCAACAAAATTAATGCGGCCGGCACAATCACCGGATGCCAATTCCATAGAAAATGTTAGGGAAATTTTAGATCGAAAAATAAAACGCGATAACTGTAAAAATACAGATAAGCTCTTCAAAAATGCTGAGGTATTAACCGATTTAATTGATTCAATGCATCAAAGATACAATATCACAAGATATGGAGCATTAAGTAGTGAAATAATTTCTGCATCATTGGTTTTGTCAAATTCAAGGTGAACTTATATCACTTTTTGTATATTTGAATACGGTACGGTATACTATACGGAATATCTCTTTTGTGCAGGAGCAAAAAAAAGGAAGCGGAATCGCAAAAATGTCCATTTTGTCCCAGTTTCTTCTCACCTTTTTTGATATAAAAAATTTTAAAATTTTTGTGATATTTTTATCTTAGCCACAATGTATTCCATTTTGAATTGTCACCGGTTGTGGTACATTATTTTTTCAATATCGAGTGTCTGGTCTATATCATTCACATTGGTCGGTTTGCTAAAAACGGTTTCGGCTTAGATTCATTGGTAACAGCAGCCTGTTTTACGGGACGTGTTGCAATAAAAGCGGGATGTAAACTTTTGTTTTCAACGTTTTTCTGTTCAATCCACAATCAGACTTAATGTATGCGCACCATCTGGAATCTTTATATCCCGCTTGGTTTTGCGCCTAAAAGAAAACTATACACCTTTTCCATTTATCCACTGTATAAAAGCATTATAACAACTTTTAAATACTGTGTTCGGCGTAAAATTTGCAGCACTAAAATTTTGTTCATCAAAAAAATGACAATGCGCTCTAAGAAATTTTTTTTAATACTAAAATATTGTTATTATGATGCTTAGTTGAAGTTATAAAAAGATAATTATTAGTAAAAGAAAAAAGGAAAGTGAAATGACATCTTGTGTCTGCTTACAAATTAGGAAGTTTTGAAAAATTCTATGAAGCAAAAACATGCCGCATTAAAATACCATGAACTAAGTTTAACAATCAGAAACAAAAAAAGGAAAACTTTTAAAGTTAAAAGCTTAAAATAAAAGGCCAAAATATCTGATGGCTTATGTAACGGTGAAATATTGCAACGGTTTTACCCTTTTTTTGCGTAACGTAAACTATAATGTCCGATAGTCCTTAACTTTTTGTGGTAAAATAATTTTCATTTTGTTAATTTTGTAAGTTTAAATTATACACAAAATGTTTTATTTTGTTAAGTTAAGATTTTTATGATAAATGACAAGAATATAAAAGGGATATTTACCTTTTGTATAAATCTTTCAGATGAGCTATTGTTCCCAAGTAACGTTTGGCGTATTGTTTTACGTACATTGTTTATTATTACGTTTCTTTCATCAGCATTAGATTTTTTATCTTTTGCTATTTGGAAATGAAACACGTCATGTTGCCGTTTGTCAGCATCTGAATTAAAGAAATATTTTATCATCCAATTATTTTTGTTTTCCAAAATCAAAATTCAATTTACTTGCCTTCTTTCAAGCGATGTTCCTCAGAAGCTCCTATGTCACTTTTATCAGTGGCATTTTCTTCTGACTTAGCTAGACCACATCTTATTTCTAAGTTTTTTATATCTATCTCCATATTCTAATAATACATGTGTAAAATAATTATTTAAAGTGATTTTTAATTATACGAATAATATAAAATTGTGTTGTTTTTATTTAGCAATTCTCACATCATCTTTAGTGGTTTGTTCAGTTGAGTCGTTGTCATCCGATGCAATCAGCTCGTCAACATTGTAAATTGTTTTGGTCACATTAGTATTTTCGGCTTTCATAATCTTTAAAAGCTCTATATTAGACATGTTTTTAAATACCGAACTAGAATCTTCTTTGGTTATGTTGCTTAATTCAAGAGTTTTGCTGCCTGATTTATGGCGAACCTGTTAACAATATGTATGATTACTTATTATGATTTCATCATGTCTAACTAAGGAAATTTTTAATATTAGTACCAGCAATATTTTGAGACACTGCAAGACCATGCACTCGCCACTAATGACAAAATGCACATAACTAAGTCGACCCTTGTCTTCATAACAGATTGTTTCTAACGGTTCAAACTGACGCAATTCGCATAATTTGCAAGCACTCATAATCTGAAAACGTTCAAAAAATTCTCTTTAAAAGTTTCAATAATTTGTTTTTCAAGCTTTTAAATACCTGATCTCTGGTAAAGAATTTAAAATAATCTAGTGCCATAATTGCTTCCTTCTTTTCTATCCATTGTTGTTCCATTACAGGTCGCAACACCTCATCAAAATCTTCTTCAAACACAATCAATAGTTCGACTAACTCTGTGTAGAATAATAATAAATAAAATGCTTATAACGAAATTATTTAAAATGATTTAATAATATTTAGAATTCTTTGACACACAATAAACAAGATGTAACGAATTCAAACGATTTTCGAGGCTGGCACGATACTACTTTATCTTTCTTACAAATATAACTAAAAACAAAATAATAACATAAACAAACAAGTCAGAGTTATTCGTTCGTCTACAATGAATTTTCTTTACCCTTCAATAGAAATAAAAAAAGCATAAATATAATCAATAAATGGGTTTTTGGAAAGATTTTTTTACAAAATATTTCTTTTAACCTTTTTATAAAATAAATCATAATAAGGATTAGCAGTTTTGGTAAAAAAATTTTTAAAAATTATTAATTTTAATATTCACTACAACATAACTTATTATTCGATATGTGCTTGGATTCTCCGACGGGGTAAAAATTTCTTTTGTTTGGGTACGGTTTTCCGTCGACCCTCGTTAAATTTGGTTTGTGAACAAACCGGTTTCGGCTGTTTGCCATCTTCAGTGTTCTTTTCGTACTAGTTGCGTTCTATTGTCAGTTGTGTTTATATAGTTCGTGTCTCCCTTCATGTTATTGCGTTAGTGCCTTTCTGTCTTTTTTGCCTACATCTCTCTCTCCTTTTTTTGTTTGTCTCTTTTTACCTAATTTGTCGCTCCCTTTTTCATTCGTCTTCTTTCCTACCTAAATTCTTTTACGATCACGCTTGTTGTCCGTTTTTGTTTATGTGTGAACCTATTGGGTTTTTCCTTTTTCCCCCTTTTATGTGACATAATAATCTGTAATTGTACGTTTATGATGTTCTTTATTGCCTTGGTCTTGTGCACCTGCGTAACGTTTTTGTGCTGGTGTGGTGTTTGTTTTCCTGTAAAAATGTTTCAACGGTTCAAATATTGTGTCCGAAGCAGTGTTTATTTGTTCATTTATTATTCGTCCGTCAAACGTTTTTTGTTTGTATATTTCCATGTTTTCCAATACATTTAGTCTCCTTCCTTTGTGCTGTGTGTGAAGCAGTTTAACCGTTGTCTTAATATGTCCTGGTGTACATTTGTTGTTAAATATATGGTTCGCGAAGTTTGATTCTGGAGTCGATTTTGGTTCTCGTAGTCTTTTGTTATAGTCTCTAATGTGTTCCCTAAATCTGGTCTTAATTTTTCGTCCTGTTTGCCCGATGTAGCTATAATGGCATGTACAAGTTAATTTGTACACTCCTTGTTTGTCTAGTATATTTTCCTCGGTTGTTTTATTCCCTAGTATTCTGCCTAGGTTGTTTTTTGTTCTGAATGCGGTATTGATGTTGTGTTTTCCAAAGAATTTCGCCAGTTTGTACGTTGATTTTCCCATATATGTTAATGTAGCCCATTTTTTTCCTTCCTTCTCCTGTTCTTTGTTCGTTCCAATTTATTTCTTGATGTTATCTACGAGGCGCTTTTTGTATCCGTTGTTTTCCGCTATGGTGTATATTGTTTCCATTTCCTTCATATACATTTGCCGTAAAAAATAAACATCTTATGATATTCTCATAAAACATTTATTCAAATAAAAATAAAAATATTTGAAATGTATTGTAATGGGGGAGAGCACATCCATATTGAGCAATAGTGAAATTGCAATATGGATGTGCTCTCCATCATGTTTATTTTCTAATAAAAATTTTTGTAATAAATATTTTATGAGAATATCATGAAATATTTATTTATAAGGAGTCAAGCACGAAATGAAATTGCTTATATTATTATTATTATTATGTTTGTATATCTCTCGCAAACGAGGAGCCATAATGCAACCACCGGGTTATATTTAGCCAACATTGGCCAGAAGGCATGGAGTTGATTTGAGGCTCATAATTGAGTCCTATACAGTTCCATGTCCGTCTCGAGCTTTGTGGTCAAGTAGTACGTACGCATGTTGGAAATGTTAATCTCTCTTGACCACTTTATGCGTATTTTAGTATATTTTAGGGTATTTTAGTTTATTTTAGTGTATTTTAATATATTTTAATGTGTTTTAGTATATTTTAGTGTATTTTAGTATATTTTAGTTTATTTTAGTATATTTTAGTATAATTTAATATGTTTTGGTGTATTTTAGTATACATTAGTGTATTTTTAGTAGATTTAAGTGCATTTTAGAATATTTGCTGAGGCGTGGCGGACCCGGAAATAGGCCCCCATGTCGTGGGGGGGCTCCACTGCTTTCCACTTTATAGGTAATATAATTCCCACACCAGCCCTTGTGCCAGAAACTAGTGCGCCGCCGTGCAAGAGCGGGCTTCATCACCGGCGAACCGGGTAAGAGGTGGATGCAATTTCCTAGAGCCCCGTTAGCTCCACGGACAGCTAGACCAGTTGGTACACCAATCAACTACCCAGGTCCCCAGGCACCACCACGAGGAGGAGTGCTTGAAAATTCTACTATTATTATCGTTATCATTATTATTATTATTATTACTATAGAATTATAATAATTCTAATTATCATCATTATTATTATCATGAATTATTATCATTATTATTACCATTATTATACCCATCATTATTTTCATTATTATTACCATTATTATTGTCATTATCATTATTATAATAATTTTCATTATTATTATTATTATTATATATTTTATTAATATTATATTTTTTAAGCTCTAGGTCTTTTTCTAAAAACAAAAAAATATAATATATAAAAAATAAAGATTTAAAAATATTTAAGAAAAATAAAATATTAATAAAATATTAAAAAGGTCAAATAACTATAATTATTATATTATCATACATTATTATCATTCCTAATATCATTATGATTATCACTATTATTATCGTTGTTATTACCATTTTTATTATCATTAATTACTATCATTATTATTATCATTGTTAATACCTTAATTTTTGTCATTATCATTATTATTATTATCATTATTATTGTCATTATCGTTATTGGCAGCATTATTATTATCATAACTATTGTCATTATTATTGACATAATTACGAGAAAGCATTTGACGCTAGAGATACACATGCGGGTTTCGTCTGAGACGTTAAGGGTGCTCAAATATCTAGAATTAAGGTTATATCCTAGAATAACGTTTAGAGAATATGCTGCAATAAAAGCAAACAACAGCTTTTTTCAGCAGACTAATGGTGAATATTGAAGAGCCGTACTACAGTAAAAGAAAAATGATAATGGCAAAAACTTAGTCGATCTTATTATACAAATGCAAAATCTGGGCCAATATCTTACAAAAACAATACGTAATAAATATATTGGCTGCTGTACAACGCACTTCTGCTCTTAGCATACAGCACGGTGTCGGTGCCCGCAGTCCTCTTAATAGGCAGTTTGGACCACACAAAAAGAACTCGGACAAACGGGAAAACAGCAAAAAGGGTAACACGAGCGCAGACCATGCAAAGGTGGCAAGATAAGAGAAACAGCGAATCCATGTGTAACGGACAGCAAGACGAGATTAACTATTTTATAACACAGATGCTTTCTGGACATGGTTACTTCCTGCAATACCTTCATAGGTTAGGAAAAGAGCATAGAGCTACATGTATGTATATATAGAGACAACTGTGTAGGCGATGCAGAGTACAGATAGATAAAGATAGAGAATAGAACGACAATCTGTTGAACTCATACTGGAAAATGAGAACATATGGAAACACGTAGTGTCATTCATAGAAAAACTGTTACGTGACAAAAAGTGGGACCTGGACATACGATTAATGATGGTTATTCGAAAAGAACCAAGGAGGAGCCTAACCCCGAAGCAATGAGGAAGTGGTCCCGGCTTCCTCATTGCTTCGGGGTTAGGCGTTAAAATTTAATTAAAAAGACCGTTTAAAAGATTAAAACTATTTAATCATTATTATTATAATTATTATAATATCATTATTATCATTATCGTTATCATTATTATTATAATTTTCAGTATAGTAATTATTATCATTATTATAGTTAGTGGTATCATTATTATCATTCGCATTATTATTAGCAAATTAGTGAAATATGGCCCCAAAAAGTGATTGTCTAACCTGGAGCAAGGACTCTACTGCCGGTGCAGAGAACAGCAGCATTGCGAGTCACTTCGGTGGTTTTACAGGCAGCAGAGCATAGGGGAATTTATTACGCTAGATGAAACTACCCCCAAACACCATCAACAATAGCATATGAAAATGTCGAAAAGTGGCAATCGCTACCGAAGATCATGGGAGGTGGACGTACTGAGTCTCAATTTTGAATAAGTGGATAAACAGCAAATACGGGAAAGTAAATTTTTACTTAACGCAGATGCTATCCGGAGACGTCTACTTCTTTAAATACCTTTACAATATTTGAATATGCAGCACTTTCTTTTGCATTTACGAGGGAAGGAGGTTGTAGACGACGCTGAGCACAACTTTTTTAAGTGCAACCGTTGGTCTGACTATCGCACGGTGTTGGAGGCGCAAACTGGTCAAACGGCGGCTATGAATATAGTCGACAAAATAGTTAGCAGTCGCGAAAACTAAACTGCTGTGGCGAGAAACGTGGAGCAAGTAAACACTACGCTAGAAGACCCGAAAATGGTGATGACGAACCGACACTGATTTAGTATTTAAGTATTTAAAGTGGGTACCTGGAGGCAGACTTAGTAGGACAAGGGCACATTGGCCAAATAGTGATCCCCCCAAAGTGATGAGAGAGCGGTGCCGGGGAGGGGAATATATTCCGGTCCCCAATAATATAGACAGATTTCATCAAGAAACAAAAATTAATTAAAAGAATTTATTATCTACGAGTTAATATTTATAAAAAAATAATTTTTATAGTTTTTTTAAACGATCTTTTTTTATTTATCTTTAATAAATATCTTTTTTCTTTTTTAAGATCTTTTTTATATATTTTTTCTTCTCGATATTTCGCTTTCCTTTGGAAAGCTTCTTCAGGAAAAAATTTTTATATTTTTGAAAACAAAAAATTATTAACAAATAAAGGAAAGCGAAATATCGAGAAGAAAAAATATATAAAAAAATCTTAAAAAAGAAAAAAGATATTTATTTAAGAAATAATTAAAATTTAATGATGGATTTTATGATGGACCAACAAATGTAGTAAAAACTTTTGCTACAGACTCATAAACCTAACCCTTACGAAATGCATTTGCTCTACTTTTGCCGTTAGAGAATTCTGTTTAGAAGGATCATAGGTAAGATGTAACTAAAACTCCTCCACTTCCAGCATAATTTTTTACTAACGCAGCTAATGCTATAGCACAGATCTTTAATGACATGACGAATTTAAGTTCTTTTGAAAGCCCTTAATAAGTTTTGCTTAAAATGTCAGTGAAAGAGCTATTGCATGATGTAGTGGCAGCGAAACTGAAATGGGTGCACAAAGACACTACGAAAAAGTTTTTGCATGAAAATCTTTGGTACCTTTCGTGTTGGGGATTGTTAATATTTTATGTGTATAGGCTTACAGATAACTTTACTGCGCCATCATAAATATTATTTTTTTTTCTATTTAAGGTCAAGGCCAAATTTTTTTTGCGGCCCTAAAAACTTTTTAGCAAGACGGCGCCACAAGCCATGCAGCTATTGCATTAGATAGTTCATGGCCGTGTAATTTTTGGATTTCGCGATGGTAATTGGCCTCCCCTGTTCTTGTCATTTAATATCGCTGGATTATTCTCTCTGGAGCTATTTGAAAAAATAGCTGACGCTCTGAAAGATGAAATTCGGCGCTGCAATAACGAGATCGGCAAAGTTTGTTGCAAAATGTGTTTCAAAATTTCGCGTAAAAAACAGGCGTCTGCCGATGTAGTAGAGTCCACTTCATTTGCTCAGCATCATATCATATTCCTACTTTACATCGCTATCAATAAAACCGAAGTTCGCCGATGTGTGCTTTAAGCGAATTTTTACTTCCTTACTCTTTATATACCCTTTTGAGGGGTTCTAGAATTCACTAAAAAAAGCTTTAATATTTGGAGAGTTTTACAATGGCATTTATTACACACACTATTGTTGTCATTATTCAGTGCGTGTTAAATTAATAGCCAAAATATACAAGTATGGTATCATTGCAACTTACTTGTAGTTGTATATGTATGTCGCCGTTTAGTTTTTTCAATCAATTCTACATCGCCTAAGCAATCTCCCGAGCCACATATTTTTTCTACTCTATTGACCCAACAATTTTGTATCTAAATTAAATCAAAAATATTACAAATTAAATACAAGACGTCTGTACACTAATTTGCGTACATGATCAAAGACGCTTTTGCTGACTTCAACCTCGCCGGAAAGTACAAAATACACCATTAATGGTGTGTGTCCTTCTTTAATTAATATCCTTCCAGGTGATATGACCATGAATTTCACACATTTAGATAATCGAGCACGTATTTTCTATAAAGCGTGTAAGACATCAAGTTGAATTGCAATAATAAAGCAATAAAAGATCTTACCGGCGGAAATTTATTAAAACAATTTAAACCAGCCATTAGAGTTACCAACTTTTTTTTCTCCTCGACAGTGCGCATTGAATAATGCGTTCTAATTAAAGATTTTTCCTTTAAGTAAAAGATATTTTTTTATTGATTATGATGTACTAATTGCTGTAACTTACGGCCATTGTCAGTAAACCAATTTTGCGTTGAGTTCTTACAAGCAAAGCAATATTTTTCTTAACATTTAGTGATAATTTTTGATCAACTGAATCCTCCAACCATATTCGATTTAAAGCTACACTGCGTATTAATTTTCGCAAACGCAAACGTGCCCTCTTCTTTTTCTTAAATTCATCTGCTTCTCGTGCTCTTTTAGCCATTTTTATTCTTTTAAATTTTTATATATATCCAATTACGTAATATAAAATAAGTGATATAAAATAACGATGTTGACTTTTTAACAAAATTTATTTTTCCGAGATATTTATAAATTAATTTTTCAGTCGTTTTTTATGTACGTAATTACCCAATAAGCATTTTAAACATTGTTGACGAGCACCATGATTTTACGACCCTTCTTTTAATCGCCCAGACGATTCTACAAGTAAATTTTTATTTTGTCCTTAAAAATTATGAATCTGCGAATGACTTTAACGATCAGTATTTTAGATGGATCCGGAAAAAATATTTTAACTAAATTGCAAGAAATTTGGCGACAGGGAAATTTTTTACGCAATTTCATCTAAATTGTTTAGGTAGCTGTGTAGTTTGCAGCGCCATCTTGTCGAATCACTGCTATCAACATTAGCCAATTCTGGCAATGAAAAGTTGGTTATCATATTTAGGTAGAGAACAAACTCATGGTGACCGAGTTTCCTTGCTTAGTTTCGAAAAAAATACGGTCCGATGATGTTGCCTGATCACAGGCGGCACCATACGATGTCTTAAAATTAAATGGTTTTTTGTGGACTGGGTTTTATGAGTCCCATATGCGACAATTTCCTATGTTTTCATAACCGCCTTACCGTCTTAAAATTAAATGGTTTTTCGTGGACTGGATTTTATGAGTTCCATATGAGACAATTTTGTATATTTACATAACCGCCTCTTTACTAAGATAATTTTGTATGGGGGTTGTGGGTTCAATTCCCAACGAAGACCTTGGTTTATTTTCACTACAAAAATAAAAATTGACTGTCGGTGGGGCTGCTCAGCGATGAAGGCATAGTCACTGGGCGCTGTGCTGTCTTATACGGCAGTTAATTTCCGACTATCCTTCTACTTTCACCACCTGTTTCATCTCTTCTCTATCCCTTTTCTAAAGAATGCAGCACGGTACTTGACTAAATTGGCATTGTTGCCTGAAGTGCTACTTCTCTTAAAAAAAAATCTAGTGATGACTAATTGTTGCGAACGTCGATGAGTGGATGTGCCAGACTCATTCTCAACACTTTGACATACAACAGCTATGTTTGAATCACTACGGTCACTATGAGCATATTATTTTGGTCTATTATCCGCGACAGTAATGTGAGCCTCGAATTTAGCGCGTACTCGAATTACGACAAAAAGTTGCTCGAATTTTACGAAATATTATAGTGAAATTTTCATCATTTTCACAATTAAAATTCTTTGCTAAAGAGTGGCATGTTAAATTATGTATTAACACTTGACAATTCTTGACATTTAATCATTTCACAGAATAAATATGAAATAACGGCTGGGCCATTAATTTTTTAAAAAAAATTATTAAGTTGTTTGGATTTGTTTCGTCAGTAAATGAAATTCTGTTGTCATTTATTTACTGGCTGTTTGTTGGGTATGAACGGCGAGCGTTTTCGATGTGAAGACATCATTCTCAAGCCGTACTGGTGAAATTAAATTTACAAAATACATATACGGTACGTAATACAAAAAACCTTATCGAAATACTAAAAGACATTAAGATAGCCCAAAACACGCGATTCGTTTCTTTTGACATCAAGGATCTATATACCTCAATACCAACACAAGAAACCTTAGTTATCCTACGCGATAGATTAGACAATTTGTACAACAACCATCACATCACCGATATTATAAATATTGCAAAGACGATAATAACACAGAACTGCTTCAGAACCACTTTTACAAATTACCCGACTGCTCGGCATGGGAAACCCAACTTCAGCCAACTTTATGGAAATTTTCATGCAACATTTCGAATTACTACATATAAAGACAGTAATGAAAAAACACAGAATAACTCATTACTATAGATACTTAGATGACAACGTAAGCATTCTCGAGCAAGACAACGTCGAAGAAATTCTAATAGACTTAAACACAATTCATAATAGTATTATTTACATAATGGAAAAAAAACAATACAGAACTCTTCACTGTTTAATATTTGACATCTGTAGAAACTAACTGCGATGAACACTATTATCGACATCATCTACAATCACGCTACCCAACGTAAACTAGCAGAAGATAATTCTACTTACTGAACAAGAAAGAATTCCACACAATACTTAAAAATAACTGCTACAAACCCTATCAACAACCTTATTAGACATACAACACTGAAAACAGGAATAAAGAAGACAAAAAAGAAAGAACAGATACAAAACTACGGCACAGTTTTCCTTACACAGGACCAAAAATATGTTTATAGATTAACTAACCTTTTTCACAAAGAAGGTTTACTCACGGCATTAAAAACTGGCAACACTCTGGGACATAATCTTAGGACGTCAACAGAAAAAGCTGCGGAATATACAGACTGCCTTGTACCTGTAAACATATGTTCACATACGTTCATACAAACGAAAAAGAGAAGACTCCAACTTTGCATCACCAAGGGAAATAGATGAATGTATGTCATTACTAGAACTTAGGAAAAAAGGATGAAGACTAGACATTCTTGAAAACATGGAAATATATAAAATAAAAACTTTAAAAAATGACATTATAAACGAACAGGTAAACACGACCTAATGCACGATTTTTACACCACTAAAACTACTCATACACTCGACCAAAGAGAAAACACCCTTAGACGGACAAACGTACCTATATAATAAAGCCACGCATGCCAGTTGGCAGGCATTCTACATACATGGGTAGATCCACAGTTCCTTCGCTTCTTATCTCGATAGACACTCTTAGTTCCATAGGAACATCTCAAGCAGAGTTCCGGTTTTAGGGATGTAGAAGAGATGAAACAGGTAGGTGGTGAAAGTAGAAGGATAGTCGGAAATTAACTGCCGTATAAAGACAGCACAGCGACCAGTGACTATGACTTCGTCGCTAAGCAGCGAATCGAACCCACAACCCCCATACTGACAACCTAGTACACTACCTACTAGCGTACAGGGGCACCTATTCCAGGGAAAACTCAATATAAGCCTGGATAAATTGTCACCGACTCCCAAAGCAACAAGTTTTGACAGAAGTGCATCATGCCACATTTTTAACGTTGGGATCTGTTAATTTTCAACCACTCCAAACAACTTAATAATTTTTCTTAAAAATTAATGGTTCAGCCGTTATTTCATATTTATTGTGAGGTTATGATATATATTTTCTGTTAAATGATTAAATGTCAAGAATTGTCAAGTGTTAATACATAATTTAACATGACACTCTTTAGCAAAGAATTTTAATTGTGAAAATGATGAAAATTTCATTATAACATTTCGTAAAATTCGAGCAACTTTTCGTCGTAATCCGAGTCCGCGCTAAATTCGAGGCTCACATTACTGTTGCGGATAGTCATTCAAACATAGCTGTTGTACGTCAAAGTGTTGAGAGTAAGTCTGGCACATCCACTCATCGACGTTCGCAACAATTAGTCATCACTAGATTTTTTTTTTAAGAGAAGTAGCACTTCAGGCAACAATGCCTATTTAGTCAAGTACCGTGCTACATTCTTTAGGAAAGGGATAGAGAAGAGATGAAACAGGTGGTGAAAGAAGAAGGATAGTCGGAAATTAACTGTCGTAAAGGACAGCACAGCGACCAGTGACTATTCCTTCATCGCTGAGCAGCCCCAACGACAGTCAATTTTTATTTTTGTAGTGAAAAAAACCAAGGTCTTCGTTGGGAATCGAACTCACAATTCCCATACTGACAAGCTAGCACACTACCTTCTAGCCTACAGGGGCACCTAACTTACTCACTACCGTTGAGGGCATATATTGTTGAACATTTTTATGTAAAAGTTTCGTTGAATACAACACTGCGTGATGGAATTCTTCTGAATAATTTAATCGTGCATTCCTTTAACGATTGCATTTGAAAGTTTTCCTTTCGTAATTATTGCAGTGTCATTCGCATAAAATGAAATATATATTAAATATAATTAGGGTTATAACATTGACCCTTGTGGTGTCGGGTAGGTGGGCTGGAAAATTGATCTTTAATGTTTATCATAAATCATCTGACTTGCAAAAAACTTTTAATGATTTTTTAAGATAAGATAGCGGGACTCTTTGAGCTTTTCCATGTGTAGATATATAATTTCACTGTTCTTTCTTTCGTTTCGTCTTCTTTTCGAAAACCAAACCAAACTGCTAACTAGTTTAGCATCTTTACCTAAAAGGTTATGAAAAATATCCACTTTTAAGCACCAGTTAATTGGATTTGTTACAAGGGCAAAAAGAGAATCGTAATGGGGTTGACGCTATCAATTTCTGAAAATAACAGTATTGCAAGAATGAAAAAATAAACGAATTAGCCCATCACTGGGAAGCCCATTTACATGGTGCAATTATAATGTATGATAGGAATAAGTAATATCTGGTGGGCAAATTTGAAATTAGGAAGTAAATGATTAAATGTTAAGAATTAAACTGTTAACCTTTCACATTTACTTAGTAAAAAGTTGAGCAAACAAAATTTTCATTGTGATAATTTACTGTCAAACTGATAAAAATTTTACTGTATTACTTCGTAATATGCCAGCAGGTTTTCTTTGTAATCAGGCTCCTGAGACCGCTGCGCGTAGTTGATTCGTTAAATTTTAGGTTGTTGCAAACAATAGAACAAAACAATGCGTTTGCAGTGATGTGAACATATCCGATGTACTGCAAAGTGTTGAGAATTAAGGCCGTGTCAGATACGACTTTGTTGCTTTGCGTGACATTTGAAACTTAAAAGACAAAGCGTAAATCAAAAGGTGTATGTCACAATGAAAACTTTGACAGTACTCATAATATGTTTGTTTACATACAGAAAAGGTACACATTTGGCCCTATTTTATCGAAAATGATTAAGGAAACAGCGTCAGCACATCGTGATAACCAATTGTTTTTGGCCACAATTGGCTAATGTTGACATAAGTGATCTTTGTTTTCTTGGCAAGACGGCGCGACAAGGTAAACAAACACGCAAACAATTTCTGTATTGTTTGAAAAATTTCGTGGAGGAACTGGTGAATATTAAAAAAACAAACAAATGATCCAGTGAGTAAAATGTCGAATCAATTCTTTTATGTGTATAATAAAAGTCGACCATGCCCGACTTTAAAGGGTTAAAGAGAATAGAGGAAGAGAGGAACTATTTTTACACCCCTTATTTACAACAACAAAATAAGAATTGCAGCGACAAAAATCGTTCAATGTAAATTGGGTGTTATAAAGAGGTTCAAACCATTACGTGCCATTCTAAAGGTATTGTTGAGAATTTCTTTATTTAAATTACGCAGATGCTGTTCCAAAAACCAATTCTTCAGCGGTTTTCTGATGGAGTTGATTTATTCTAGGGAAACTTCTTTATTTAATAAGAATTATAAACTTTACAATCTAATATTTCTAGTTTTATAGCAAACGATAAATTCTTCTTTTTATCCATTAAATAATTTCTAATCTAATATAAATTTTAACACTTAAAAATTTTATATTAATAACCTTTAATTTAAAACAATGTTAACAAAAGCTGAAAATGTAAATAAATTATCTAGCAGAATGAAATTAAAACTAAAAAGTTTATATGCTCTTAAAATGTTTTTTCAGTGTATGGTTTACTTAAATTCACTAAAATTTGGGTCTGGCATCACAAAATATCAGGGTAAAATAAAATAATAAGTGCATGCTAGAGTTGGGTAAAACAGTTATGATTGGTGAAATCATAGATAATTATCTATGGGTGAAATGCTGGGGGACCGAAGATGAAAGGCAGGCTCCTTTCTTTAAGTTATTTGGCGTTTCACTGTAAGTAGCTGAACGACAAACGAGAGTTCGTAAAACATTTTTGCCGGAGCGCTGAACATAACATGAGCTTCCA